>CM043023.1:6316208-6605712 GCA_023690525.1 Holotrichia oblita
GAGAGTTTAATCCCGGATCGACTTGCCATTCGCTGTTGGGAGCAAAGTGATTAACAGTGCGGCATCATAAAAGGCGATATGGTGCTGTCACAAAGCCATTGATCACAGCTGACACACACAAATTACACCGCGAAAGTTGCAGTGATAGCCAGCCAAGCGATCCAGCTTACGGAGTCACTGCAACTAAGCACCCACCCACATAAAAAAAAACTTAGATTCTAGTTTACCACGATAGAATAGCACCATACACATTTGTAAGTAACACTATTAATGTTTGCTTTCATATACTTCAGTACCTTTAGGACACATAATAAACTGGTTGGTAAAACACGCTTGTGTGAATGACCTATTGTCGATACAGGGGTCTACTTTGTACAATTTGAACAGTGCTGGATTCAAATAATATGGTAACCTTACTAACTATTGAAAGTAAATTAAATTATACCGATAAATTTGAAACTGACTAAGTGTTTAAAAAGAGGTGTTGTTATGAAAAGTATACAAAATTAAGAATGTCGTACCCAAACTTCCTATCCTAGTCTCTTTTTAGTCTTTAGAACTGTTGTCTTACGTGTAAAGTATATTATGAATACGGGACAGAAATTATACTAAATTATTACTGTGGACGTGTATGGCGGCATATTTCAGTTCATTGCCTGTTGTATATTGTTTAATATCACGGGAATTGTAGGCGGAATTTATCGTTTAAAATGTCATTACGTGCTTACTATGTCTTTGAACATAAATTTGTGTTCTCTGAGAATTACCTAACGTAGACCTTTTCAAAAACAGTTTGGTTAGCAATACCTGCTTCAGCAATTACTATAATATCACAATTTAAACATAAAATAGTAGCCGGGTTTATTTCAGCGGAAATTAATCTAATTATTATTTCAAACCCATATGGTCGTCACCAACATATAATGTGACACATCCTTGATATAGATTACTCATTTCTAATATATAATCGACATAAGCGTCTTCGCGTTTGCCAACAGTTTTCTATTTAGAACAGTGTAGGTTACCACGTTATCGACCTGTGTTCTATGGTCAGTACCTTTTAAATTATTCAAGTTGCGATCGATGGCTAGCGTATTATCATTATATAACGCTGTGCGATTATGAAATTTTAAATGTTTTTTGGTAACTAGCCTTGTATTGATATTTCCGAACTTTAGTCGTTCGTATTTTGGTAATTGGAATTGTGGCGTAGGCGATGTTAATAGAGTCACACGAAAAGCTAGTAATTTACTTCGTGTTATTAGTATTGCTTATAAGTTGGTCGAGCAAACAAGTAACCAATAACTTGATTTATTATTCTGCGAAACTGTTTAACATTTATTTTTACCCGTAAATAAGTTTCCACGTCTTCTTTATAACTTGACCATGGATGTAGTAGTCGAATATTCAAAGCTTAGCTTTAGCTTTAATAAGTTGTATAAAAGTTTGTAAAATTAAGATATCGTAGTCCTTTATTTGGGAATAAAATGCATTACAAGTAAAAAGTGTTTTTCCTTCTAACATGGAATAAGAGCCTTGGTATTTTGTGGTAGAATTGTTTTCATTCCGTCACAGAAACAGAAAAAAAACATTATATCTGCTATAAAAGCCAAACTAGATAATTTCACAAAATAACTTTTTTTTAAATTTTACTGAAATTTCGTTTACTTTTGTGGATTTCAAAGGAGACGGGTTGTCCGAATAAATCACAAGTAACCTCAATTAATTCTCAGCTGCCGTTGTCCCTCTTTAGCAGTTCTCAACGTTATTTAGTATTGCGTCCAAACACAGTTATTTAGAATTATTTACTTAATCTCGGCGCGTCGATGATGAAATGGAGGAACTCAAGTTTCAGAAATCCTCGTTGAGTTCCACAAAGTTTGTTCCATAAAGGCATCTCTATTTTGTATCGAGGCAAACTTATTCGTACCAGCATTGCGAAACGTTAGCTGCTTCAACGCTATTTATTAATACGTTCTAAACCACTACTTTGAATTAATTACTTAATCCGAATATGATGACGGTAAGATAGAGGGGCTCAAAATTTCTTAATCGCCATTCCTGTCTCGAACAGTTAATTCCACAAAGGCTGTTTTACTTTGCATCGAAGCAGATTTTATGTATAGCGGGATTGTCAAGTGCGAACCGTTTCGGCGTCAATATACCGTCATTTTCGATTAATTGCTTAGTCTGAATGAGGTGATGCAGTCGTTTGAATTTCGAAATACAGTTTTATTTTGCATTAGAACATATCTCACATTACTGCTTATTCCGTCTATTCACTTGCATTTGTGAAAATTAAAGGCATTCGAACCATATGTCTTTAGTGCGGCAGTCTATACATTTACCTGTCAACTAAAAGTTCCAGGTTTGATTCCTGGGTTAGCCGCAAATATTTTACTATATTTGCTAATATAATATTGGCGGCCGTAGAGTTTTTGTGTCGATAGTTTTGTTTTGTTAATATGTTTATGTTACACCAATAAGAGGAAATAGCTGTTTGATAATTAAAAAAATCTCTTTCTTTGCGTTTTATTGAAGCAAATCTTATATAGTTTGAACAGGCAAGTTGATTTATAATTTATTCATGTTAGACACAATTAGTGCATATGAAACATAATGCAATAAATAGTCAAAAAATTACAAACTATATACAATATAATAATTGCAGCAAATAGTAAATTGGTACACACAAGTCTGCCACAAGTTTGTAAACAAAAACAAAATTTTATTTCACCCGGGTATTTATTATAATACGAAAAGAACTAGTTGACAAAAATAAAAAATAATGTATATTCCGAATGTCTGTAACAAGAACTTTATACAAATTGAAATGTTTGCTCATAAGGTTGGGGTGTATGCGAAAGCTCGCAGCTTAGAGTTAACACCTTCTCGGTTTCAGCAACTTGCTTTGTTTGCACCAATTTTCTTTTCATTACAGCCCAATATTTTTCAATGGGGGCAAGTTGAGGGCAATTTAGTGGATTAACATTCTTCGGTACAGCTGTGACTCTATTATCTTTGTACCAGTTCGTGGTCAATTTGCCATAGCGACGTGTAGCTAGATCTGGCCAAAATAAAGCAGGATCTTTGTGAAAACGTAACTTGGCAATAATCGTTTCTGTAGGCAATCTTCGACATAAATATTTTGGTTGATCGAACGTCGTGACAAAAATGGTGCTGATGGAACTTTATATGATTCAAGACCTTTCTCTCTGTGAACTTTCTGTACTTATCCGGGCGATATATACACTTTTCTAGCTACATCTCTAATAGAGCATCCAGGATATCTTTGAAATGCGCACACCATTTCTCTAGCCTTTTTTCTGAAGTAAATCCTTTTTGTCCACTTCCACTTTTTCGTTTTGTAGTTAAACGTTCACTGAAGTTTTTAAGCACAAGAGATACAGTTGATCTTGCAATACTTAAGGTTCATTTTGCAAATTGTATCTAATTCCGAAAAAGTAAGGATGCTGTAATGTGAGATAAAAATTATGTTGACCGTATGTATGGTTACACTTGCCTAAACCATTATATTTTGACATTTGTGACCAATTTTTCCGTATACATGCCTTACATGATCTGACCCGCAAATAATGGTGACTTCTTAAAGGACCTGATGCGATGTTGATCAGTGTGCAGTTTGATTATGTAAATTATTGACAGTATAATGTGTTCAGGGAGAAATGGGACAGCGTGATATCTTGGAAACGAATGAATATTTTCAAATTATTAAAAAAATTCTTAGAAATAGAAGCGACACGTGTTTTAACATGACATATTTTAAAATTAAATGTGTCCGTTAGTTGGCGCTACCTAACTTAATTTCTTTTAATTGAATAGTCTACTTTTTACTCGTTTTTTGCAATATGCAACCCATTTCAGATAACTTTCTTTATGACATTTGCCAACCTACCTGTTGTACTTTTAGGGAAAATCATAATTATAAAAAAGTTAACACACGATCTAAGGATAGTACTTAGTACTAGGTGAAGCTCATGTCCTCCAATAAATTTAACATTTATTACTTATTCATAACTGCAAAGATTAATCTATCTGTTAACAATTCTATCGACAATTAACAGGCACCCATGACAACAAACGTATGAAGTGTGTTTCAGTTTGACAATGGTTGACGTTTTCCTGACGTGCCAGTATAGCCCCAGAAACTTTGCGAAACGTAACCAGTGCAGTCTTAATTAGTCGTATTCAAAGATGTGTGGAATGTGATGTAGGCACATTTAAGCACTTAATTTAATTTACTCTTAGGGATTTTGTTTTTATATTTGTCTTTTAAGTTTTGTACACGTTCAATTTGATTTTAAAGTACGTTCTTCTTTGTCATTTACTTTTGATTAAAATTTTAAATCAAACATTTTTTGCATATTACCTCCACAAAATACATAAGTGCTATTTTTAGTAATCTTTGTAATGGTGGCCTCCTTTATAAGCATGTCAAGATCCTACACTTCGGTAAAGTAATGAAAATTGTTTAATTTTTCCACGGTTATTTCATGGTGTGCTCTATACACGGAGGCAATGAATTCATCAGTACTGTTGATTGTGTTGAATGATTCACTGGCATTAGAGACACCCAAATGGAGGACATTGAAGTGGGATCTATTTGGTGGCTGACAAATAATTCTTGTGTTCCATCCATTATAAGTAACAGCGCGCATTGTCTTGTTGGATTTTAATTGGCATGATTTTATTACCAATAGGCCATTTTTCTGTAATCGCTGAATTTTTCTATAATTGTTCGAATATAGAGTAATCGAGTGACCTTCTTTGGGTGCCGTCAGTAAAGTACCATGTTGACTTTTGGAGTTTCTTTTCGCTGGTTCCTGCACCGCAATAGGCCAAATACCAATTTTTCCAGTAAAATCAGATTTTCGATGAGAATTGCACCATGTTTTTGACACCGAAGTGTATTATTTTGTAATTACACCATGGTTGAGTAACAGCGACAAGAAACGTTACTCTGATAAAAAAAATACTTTTGCAAGATTGAATTGGTATTTCCTCGTCAGGACCAACATAAAAGTTAGTTTTCGTTAAGTAAAACCTTTTTCGTCCATGTAAGTGTACTGCAAGATTTATTTAAATGTAGATACTGGATGAGCCAGACAACATACTGAAAGCATAGTTTAATCTACACTTCTTGTTCTTATCTTGTAACACAGGTTTTATTGTACTGGAAACTCTTTTTACAACACTATCTTTTAAGACGCTATGCATAGTTCCTAGCAGCTTGCCAACTTTAGTACACAGAGAGTGCCGCAGAATTTAACATACCTGCGCATGATTATTGGGTATATGGGAGAGCCCGAGTAAATTCATTCTTACTTCATCCAATACCTGTCAACAGATCTTGAGTGGGAACAGCGAGCTTAATAACCACAATCTTCGGTAAACTCAATCAGCTTTGTTTCAAATCTCAAACTCTTATGTAGTGCAAATTATTAGTTCCTTTCGATTAATATGAGCTGAGTTATCGTAGAATAACTGAATTTTGCGATTAATGACATACAGTTTCCTGCTTTCGTGACTCTAAACAAACCATGCAAAAGTCTAGGAACAATGGTTGTTTCAGCAAAGTACATATTTGACCAGCTCTTCATCCTCATCTCTCTAAATTAAGTATTTTCTATTATCTGAAGGCAGTCGATTCCGTCATATCTTACGATGTATCAGGGCAACGTAAACATTTCGTCTATATTCAATGAGTTCAGTATTAAAATTTCACGATTAGCCTGTCGCAATTTATAATCATAAATTAAGTACATGAGGCCGCAGTTTTTTGATTAGGTATCTGCAAACGAATACCGTTTTTGGAATCTTGGACATCTGAGGCCAATACTGCCTGATTTCTATTTTTCTAAATAAGGTTAATAATTTTTAAAGTTGACATAATAGGTATTCTCAGTTAAACACAATTTGTTGATAATATTTAAATAAATAAATTGACATTATACAGAAGATATAAATAGTAAATAAAACAGGACCAGGAGCAGGTTTGAGCCCTGCTGCAATCTACTCATTAAATATATGTATGTGTTTGTGTGTCTATTATTGCCGGTAACTTAAAAATTATATTCGTTCACTCCTGTTTTCAGTATTTCTTTGTTTTCTATCCCCTTCTATTGTAATTGTTTTTTTAGTAAATTAATATAACATTAAAATATTAAAATGCGGTGATCTCAACGAATAATTTTTTTGCTTTTGTTGCCAACATGAATTTTTTAATAATAATTTCAAATTACATACACACGATGATCATATATAACCACCACATATAAAGACGTAAGAGCGTTACCAATAACATGTGAACAAATTAATTTTCACATTACAGAAATTTTGCATAAAATTGGAAATTGAAGTCGAGAATCTTATGTGCTACGTAAAATTGACGTCTTATATGTTTTGTTATTTTCACTGAATATTAGAGTATTTTGTACGGTCACGGTTTACGATCAGTCTGAAATTTCAGAAAATACGGTCGTAAAACGAATTGCCGCGGAGCAAACCCGTTATAAAATGGAATATGATTTTATTACCAACACACAGTGAATAGAAGATTGAGTTTTATAAGACATTTTATTTGTTGCGTCATGATTTTGTAGTTATTTAATATATATATTTTTATATAATAGTTAAACGAAGTCTAGTTAATTCTTCAAATAAACAACCATTCAAACAACAACAATAAACACACAACCTATGAATCGTTAGCGTTAGTTTTTAAGATATCTATTTGAGAGTTTTGCTAATAGGGTTATACCTTCCAAAATGTTAATCTAAAACGATATAAAAAAAAAACACCTCGTGAGTACTGTTTTTAATTTAGGAAAGAGATAATATACTATTTATCGATGGAAAGTCCAAGATGTATAGTGAACGGTCTATCTCTATAAAGCAGTAACTAAAATTAGATGTCATGTGATAAATATTACTACACTGGCCAAACAAATGTCAAGTTTAGTTTTTCCCATAAAGTGGCGTAAAGTGGTTTTTATAAAAAGTATAGAAACATTTATTCTAATAAAATCAATATGATAAAGTTAGTTAAATTTCGCTTTTTCTGTTAATAGCATACTTGAATATATGTAGTTCTTATAATTGCCCCTTTTCCTCAAATGTTACTTACAATGTTACAATTCTTATCAGCGTTGTTGTCTGTATCTTCTGGAGAGTCTCGAAGTCCAAGTGAGAAGTGAGCATGTAAAACGTACACTTTTGTAGTCAGCATCGGAAAATTCTTGAATTTCTGTCTTATTTCTTAAAAGGACTGGTAAGAACTTGTACCATAAACATCCACGCAGTTTTTTTTCGTACTCTCATATATGAGATCCAAATAAATAGTCATGTAGGTTTCCTTCAACCATTTACGAGAAATTTTACGAATGTATCTAAACTGTCACATGTTTGGTTCACTGCCTTAACAAAAGTTTCATGAGCTTTAGTTACCTATACGCGTAGAAATCTTTTCTTATTAAAAAGGTCTGACATAGTGGTCACTTGTCCTGGATATATCGGTGGGATAGAGGTTAAATGTTTATAGGTACTATAGATCAAGTTTGTGTATTTAATTAACAAAATTCTAGATGAATTTTGTTAATTGATTCTAGATGAATTTTATTAGTAAGTGGTCATTTTTAAGCTGGAAATCTTTTGTAGATCCATTTCATGGATTCTTGCGTTGTTAGGGAGTCTCAGTGATATGTCGAGATCTCATAACCGACTACGTTTTTCGAAAAGAGTTATCATTAACAGTTAAACTTCAACAAAGTTTGTTGTTGGCACACTGTTTATTCGGATGTAAGCAATCTGATTTTGTTCATTGACAGATCATCATCGAACATGTTTAATAATGTTGGGGTGATAATATTACCATTTCAATTTCAAGCATCGACCGCTTTTTCTTCAGTCTGCTAAGACCTGTTTCTCCACTTTCTTGGTGTTCAATTTTGACATCTTGGATCGTTTTCAATTGATTTCTTGCCCCATGGACATTTTTCAGATTAAACGTTTGCTACAATAACTGACGGCACAGCTTCCTTACGTAGGTTAGTTATTCCCTGATAAAAATTTTCGGGTCTACTTCCTTCTGTTATCAAGAATTTTATAATGCTCTGCTTTCTAACCAAGTTTTACTTATTTTTATTGAATAAATGTTCTGTAAAAACAGCAATAGTAACCTTGGTCAGTATCAATGTCAGAAATATTTGACAGAAAAAGCTTGGCACTTTAACTTAATGTTTTCATGGGTAGCTAGATAATATAATAACTGGTATTCACTTTTATTGATTTATTGTTTATTTATAGGATAAACATATGTGCATGCTGGTGTTTTTATAAATATTATTTACTTCTGTTCGAAAAAACTGTTCATTGCTTTTTAATGTTTTTGAGAAAAATACAATTTATGCGTTTTTATTCTGTTGAAGTTTTCAATTAATTTAAATGTTGGAAATGTTGCCCATGTTCTTGAATACATAAAGCAATTCTTCTTTTCATATTATCGAACACGTTTATTAACATATCGTGCGTAATTTGATTCACCTAATCCGTCGTGTTGGAAATAACCTACTGTATTTCATTTTCATATAATTGCACAATAAATGGTTCCAAAATATGTTCGAGATAATTAGCAGCATTACTGTTAGCATTGAAAAAGATTGAACCGATTATTCCTCTCCTTGACACTGCTATCCATACGCCTATTTTGATAGGGTGGAATGGAGATTCTTTATAAACGTGTGGATTTTCTGCATTTCCTATTCTATTATTTTGAGAATAGACATAGCCACTTAGGTGAAACCAGGCCTCGTTACTGAAGAAACCTAGATCTAGTATATCATCATTCAAATATCCATTAAACCATTCGCTTTTGAAAGTCTGTTGGATATAACTCATGAATTACCTTACTGTAAGTTTATATGGATGCATATGCAAAACTCTCTTGACTATCTCTCGACAAGAACCATATGAGATACCTACAAGTAATTAAATATCGTACATTATTATTCAATTGTTATGAGGGCTTCCGGGTTTTGACCGCGTCATAGTAAAGTACAATACAAAATAAAATAAAACAAAATGAAAAGGAAAATACGAAAAATATATATACAACTTACTCAAACTCGACGTTTTGCCACTAATGTAAGTTGCTTCTTCAGGAGCAAAACTAGGTGAGGGTCGTCAGAAGATCACGATAACTCGACGTGTCAACCACACTAGAGGCGAAAACCTTCTGACAAGGAGACCGTGGGAGGTATATATACCACTGTGCAGGGAAGCGGAACGGTGAGCGCGAGGTAAGGATGCGGAACAGTGAGCACGGATCGAAGAAGCGGAAAGGACGGGGTTTTGCAAATACTGGAGAGTGGGTAACCAATATCACGATTGAGATTTTGGGGATGTCTCTGGATCTCGATAGCTTCCCTCATGATTCGTGAAAAATAGCGATTAGACTTGCTTACAACAGACGCCTGATCAAAACAAATTTTATGACCCGTATCAATAAAGTGTTCGGCTAAGGCTGAGTGTGTTGAGGAACGTGAGTTAACGTACCGTTGGTGTTTTTTGATTCTAGTTTGAATAGAACGTCCAGTTTCGCCAATGTACGCTGAGCCACAATCACAGGAAATTTTATAAATGCCTTTATGGGAGAGAGCGGGCCGAGTGTCCTTGGGCGAAGGAAGAATTTGGGAGATCTTGTTTAAAGGTTTAAAGATGGGTTGAATATTTTGCTTACGAAGAATTCTACCGATGTGATCTGTAACACAATGGATGTAGGGGAGAACAATGGTACTTAGCTGATTACTAGATTCTGGTGCTACCTTAGGAGATCGTGGATGAATGTACCTATTTATGACCCTTTGTATGTTGCCGGAGGTATAGCCATTCTGTAAAAGAGCAGTTTTCACATGTTTCAATTCTTTGTCGATGTTGTCGGGTTGGGAAATTGAGATCGCGCGATGTACTCGAGAGCCGATTACCGATTGCTTTTGTGCTGGGTGATGATGTGAGCTGGCATGAAGATATCGGTCGGTATGCGTGGGTTTCCTGTACACGGAGTGACCTAAACGACCATTTGGTAGACGACTAACTAACACATCGAGGAAAGGTAGAGAACCGTTATTCTCAATCTCCATGGTGAACTTGATGTCGGGGTGTTGGCTATTGAGGAAATCCAAGAAAGTAGGCAGAGTGCTTTGCCCATGTGGCCAGATAATGAAGGTGTCGTCCACGTATCTTAACCACGTTTTGGGTTTTAAATTCGCATGTTCCAAAGCAATGGTCTCAAATGCCTCCATGAAGATATTAGCTACAACCGGAGAAAGTAAAAAGTGATGATAGTATTTTGCCTGGAGGGTAAAGTACGTTGAAGTAAGGCATTTCTCGACTAACTTGGCTAAGTCTGGCGATTGGTTGTGCTGGATCAATAATTGGTGGATTATAGCGACGGAATCGGCGACAGGCACTTTTGTGAAGAGTGAGGTAACATCAAAACTGACAAGAAGATCTTCGGGTCCGATAGAGATTTCAGAAATGAGTTTAACAAAGTGCGATGAATTTAGAATGTGAAAAGGAGCATTGCCTGTGTATTTCTTAATAATATGAGCGAGGTATTTGGCCAAGCTATAGGTGGGCGAATCTATAGTGTTAACTATTATTATTCAATTATTTATTTCTTTACCGTTTACGTTTTTGGGCAGACAAGTGCCTTAAAGGTTTTGTAGGACTAACTTATAGTCTGTGTTGGATATCACTCACAACTGCTTCTGTTAGAACAGTATGTCTACCAGTACATTTTCCTTTTCTAATAGAACCTGTCTCACGATAGCGTGCTAGCAGTAGACGAACATATCGGGAAAATGTATTAGCATATACAAGTTGCTCATTTGGAAACTCCGCTAAAAATTGCCTAAAGCAAGATTGAATAAAGTGCTGCCAAATACCGTTTTCATTTCGTTGCCCACTACAGAAAGAAGCTTCCAAAAGAAACTTATCGTGTTCAGCCTACTACTGATTTTTTAAATAAAACTCAAATTATTTGTAAAAATCAAATAACGAACGACACTGACAAATTATTTTGAACAATCGCAAGGACTTCGAAGTTAGCAACTAAAACTTTAGGTATGCCAAATGCCCTCAAACAATTTCGTTCTCATTGTACATATATGTATGCAGGGTACCTAACGACGAGTTTCAGTTAAAAGAATATAGGAAACTAATAAACATTGCGATCTGAAATTTTGAAGTCATAATTTCGGGCTATGTATTATGATTTTAAAATAATTTTATGTTTCTGTTTTTTCCGGTTATGCGAAAATCCGTATCAACTTTCTTATTTCAAATAGGATTACTTGATATTGTTTTGTTGATTTGTATTGCTTAGACAAATCGAAGACTTCTAGATTTGTTTCAATTTTTATAGAAAGTTGACAGTTACCAGCTACAAACAACTACATTTCAAAAATTAATGCATATACAGTTGGGAGCATGGAATTCCAGAAATAATTACTATTGTCATGCGTGCGTAAATCATAAACAATTCAATAAACGTTAATAAATGTCTAACGGTAATAAAAGCTTATATGAAAGGCATATTTATAATAGCCAATTATGTGTATGGAATTCCATGCTCCTGACTGTATAGGTTTAAAATTTTAGGCAATTATTTAAGAAACTGTGTTATGTCAAATGCAGTATTATAAACTTCACTAAACAACGACGGGTGTTTAGAAAAAATTCCAAACGTTTTATCTAGAAAATATCGATAACTTATTATTTTTAAATAACCATTTTTATTTTTAGTTTTGTTGCCTAATACATACAAAATTAGAGGCATGAAATACGGATACATACTCTATATTGCTAAATATCATAGCTTTAGACTTATTTGGCAAAATATTAATGTTGATTTTGTAGAATTGATAAGGCTATGGAAAGTAGAATGAATAAATAAAAACAAAACAGGTAATTGCATGTTAATAACCTAAAATGTGTAAATCAATAACGGCTGTGATGTAAGACCAAGACTAGGAAAAATGTAATTGAAGACACACTGACGCCCCGCTAATGTAAATTATCACATACAGTCTACACGCTGAGAAAAATGCGCTTGAATTAAGAAAATACTGTTTTAGCCGAATATTTTTAGTGCCACAATATTTTTGTTTTGATTAAAACAAATTTTCTTGTATGAAGTAAAAGCATTTAATACAACCGAGACTACATTCATTCATACCAGTGAATATTTAGTTCATCATTGTTGTGTAGTAATGTTACGCGCATAGTTTCAATCACACGTTATATTTGTAACAAATATATATTCTCGCATTGAAACAATATTGTTTTGTGTCAAAACAATTTCTTTAGAAAACAATTTTCTTGCGGCAACGTAATATAATTTTGTGGACATACAGATCAAGAAAATATTTCCCTATGTGTACTTCTATACAAAGAAATTTATATTCTAGGAATTTTTTAATGGAGGCAGGTATTTTCGTTTCGAATGACATTATATATTATATTTAAGTGGAAAAGCATTATATTTGGCAATATATTTCATTGAGTATAGTAAATAAAATTTTACAAGTTGTTACATTTAGAAGATTGTTATTGTATATGTGCGATGTGAACTGTTCGATGTTTTAGGTTTGTAACAGATTGTTTGTAGGCGGCGTGTTACCAGTAGCACATAAAAAAAAACCAATGTTTCTAGCGAGCACACAGGAGGAAAGTTGATTTAGTCATATTGGGCAAAAAATGTGGAAGGTATTGCGCGAAATGTTACAGTCGCACTTCTGCGCGTTCCTTTCTAAACATTCTAATTTTCAGTATGTATGTACAGTGTGTTACAGGATCGACGGATTAATAGGGCATGGAGGATGTGCAAATTTTGAGATGAAATTTCATCTTCTGGGATTCAACCCTGATAAATTATGCAAGTGTGTAAAACTTTAACAAGATTGGTATTATTCCTGAACTTCGCAGGGTGGTTTGGATATGGGAAAATAAGAACGTTTTGACAGTTGTCAAGAATAGTTACTGCAATTAATTGTAGTGTTTTCTATGCTGTAAAATTGATTTCAATTTATGACAATGCAGTTGTGAAGTAATTCAGCGTTATAGTACTGGCGAATTATCTATTCACGTGGTTATTAGAGTGTTCAATGTATTGGTCCTATGTATAGTATCCAAACTAGTACAAAAATTTCTCTTCCCGGCATACATAATATACCAATAAAATAGAGAGAACTTTAATGAAAATGGTGTGAATGAATTCCGTACGTGACCTGCCCAAATTTTGACTAGAAAAGCGTTCAAGATTGATTCACATTAATAAATCACATTTGAATAGCCAATGCTGGTCTGATTTTGTGGCCATCCAGATCTATTCTAACAATCATAGTTATTTATTTTTGTGGTAGAATAATCCAACTAGTTTATTCAAATATACTTGCAAATCATGCATAAGTCCATTTCATTCTCCTTGAGGAAATAAGAGCAGCATCCAGTGTATTTAGGACAACTATTGAGCTCTATTGGTATGCACAGCCTCCAAAAGTAGTGGTAACTCATTTTGCAGGAATTGCACATTAGTTAATGATTTATGATAAAAGTGGGGGCCTATGATGTATCCGTTTAATATTTTGCACTGTTGTAAAAACGACATTCGTCACTCAACATGATCCGATTATATTAAGTTGTTGTTTTCTGCTAGAATTACAGAAAATTCTGATAGAAATTTGGGTCTGTGTGGATTATTTCCTATTCTTAAATGGTGTAATAAATGAGCATTGTACAGAAATTATTTATTTTCTTTTAGAATCCTACGGTTAGAGGTCACAAATAGATCATGCTAGATTGCTATTACCTGTTTAGAGAACCGCTGCTGTAATTTCATCATCTTTAACTCTTTTCTCTGTTAATCGTTTTTGTTTTTGAAGCTATTGTAATTTCTGAGATTTGCACATATACTTATAACATTTTTATGATCTGGTAAACGCCTGTTTGGAAAGCGTAGCACATATAATCGTACTGCTTCAGATGCATTTTTGCGACAATATACATTAATAAATCAACATAAGGTAATTCTATTTGAAATGAGGATTTTGATATGCATTTCTGGTGTAACTACAAGAAGCAGAAATCTATCATTCGCACGTAGCGTGAAATTGTTACTTGTAAAATTTCAAATGGCATTCTTTCTTAGTTGCGGATATTCTTTTAACCGATATTAAAGAGTGGAAAACCATCTTTCTCTGTTTCCACTAATAACGAGGATGTAATTTCTACATACAATTTTTTAACTATCGAATTTTATGCATAAATCTATCATTAATGGAGGTTATAAACTACTCCGAGTAAAAATTCATTCGATTCTTATTACCAATTTTGAATTTATTCGCGGCACCTAATTCCGTATGGTAGGTTATATCAGTAGCATTCAACACACGTCTAGTTGGATTCTGATGTTTTTTAACTCTACTGTTGGGAATTCAATTCTCATATTGTAGATCATAGATTCATACATCATTAATTTATGTCTCACTGTTTTATTTTAAATATACCTTAGACGTTTGGATTATTGCAGTAAAGTCGGTTGAAGTACACAAATTCCGAGTTTCAATAGGAACGTTAACGAGGTCGTTTGCAACCGATCTATTCTCACGTTGAATATGTCATTATCCTTTGCATGCTTCGGTATCATAAAATTCGTTATGCTAGTTGCTTATACACGCGAGAATATCTTTCTCGATATTTTATCTGGTATATATTGGTGTTTTAGAGAAATTGAATGGATATTTTCGTCTTAATATTCGAACGAAATCACGATTAACACACGTCGTAACGGTGCTGATAATCAGGTGCGTCATAAAAGCAGATGTAATATAAAAGTGTTCTCAAACTTTTTTATTCACGAAATTACGAATCAAAAAAATCACTGTAAGGTTGTATAAGGATGTGCAAATCCTTTCTAAATGAACAATTTACCAGCGTTGAAAGTACTCAAAAAGCCGTTTTCTTTATCGTTGAATTTAGTATCAAATCGATAGTGCTATTAATGATCTTCCATATAAGAAGCTCAATGATAATAACATTCATTTCAATCTAAGGCAATAAACCACCCCATAGGCTTTTATATACAGAGCATTCCAATGAAAACGATCCACCTTAAATAAGCCGAAAACGTCAAGAAATACAAAAAAAAAACGCCGAGACACGTCAATTTTTGTTTGAAGGGCGAAATGCTTTCACGAAAAAAGCAAAATCATGTCTTGTCTCTTTCTGCACCACCGGTGGTGCGAAATTACAAACGAATACTCTACAGGCCCAAACAAGATTTTCAAAGACGGATCGTACAGAAAGAGACAAGACATGATGTTGCCTTTTATACTCCCTTTACTTGTAAAGGGAGAACGAACCACAAGGACAAGCTATACTATATCGATTTTTTAAAACCCAAGTCGTATTAACACCTGTCTTTAACGTCACGCTATATGTCTAGTACCGCGCAGATTTTTGGATTTTGTTCAGAACATGTCGGATGCCAGTAAAATTTCTCGGTAAGAACATGTAATAAGGTGTGATCTGAGAGACTGCAGAACGAAATGGGGAACTGTTCACATTCTTTTTGTGCGTCACGTCCTCAAAAACCTGCATATTTTAGTCTCATGCTTACATATATTCAACAGTACATCGTAAGACTCGGATTCAAAACCATTTACCATCATAACTAACGGTTCCATGTATTAGCCATATTTTCATGCATATCAATATAATCTACAGGATGACGCTTACTATGCGTCGATTTACATAAATTCTGTATAGCTTTAAGTTGGGTCGAAATATCCTGAGCGTTCATTCCGGGCGCTGGATATATTATTATTATATCTTTAAGATGCGTTATTTTGGGAAATACGTCTGCCTTAACGGCTGGCATATTTCAGGTTAAATTACTTAAAAAGGCTTTTATATAACGGTAAGTGCTTTCATTTACCTGAAGTAGATATATTGATGGATTACTTGGTATTTTGGGTACACATAATATATATTGATTGAACATTAGTGCGTGCGTATTGAGTAGTTTAGGCTAGAAAATTAAGGTGTGAAAAGCGTAATATGTCTTGTTGATGACAGGTTTTTATACGAACCTGCGTATCTATAAAAATCATAAAATTAGAGTTTGGAAATCATATTCCTAATTAAAGGTATAAACTTATTATAGTTAGGTATCATACGCACTTTCAAAATGTGCATCAAACCGAAATTAAATTTAATACAATTTTATGCGATGCGTGTTTCGACTTCTCATTTCTAAGGTATTAAATTGGCATGGTACTGCAGTTCTTTTCACATAGTAGCTTAATATATGGGTTTTCTAACGTGTTACTTTTTATTAACGTAGTTGCAAATTAAGTCCATTTAGGGAAAAGTTGGATTGTCGAAACATAGTAACGTGCCATCGAAAAAAAACATAATTGGTGTAGGCTATGTAAATGTTTTTGATCGTTGCTTTAGCCACTACCACATAATGACATTTATTATGTGGCATTTTATTGTAACCAAAGTTTATAACCTCAAATTAAATGTCAAGGAATACATGTCATTATGTGAAAGTGGCTAAAGTAACAATCATACAGTACATAGCCTACTCTAATTATGATTTTTTTCGATGTGTCTATTGTTATGTCAAAATCAAATCAAAATAATTCAAATAATTTTTATATTAAGCACTTTACAATTAATTTAGACCTACCCTCTCTTACCTAGTATGTATAATATTAAAAATAAAAATAGTAACTTCTTCCCGACTTCTGGTCTTCTGGTCCTTCTTTCCTTTGAAATTTTTCTTCTTTTCCTCTTTTCACTTTTCAATCTTTTCAAATCTTTTGAATCTTCAAACTTTTCCTTTTTCTTGCTTTTCTTGACCTTCTCAAATTTTATTATTATTTTCAAAAACCGCGGTAAGATGAGTGTGCGTCGTACGTGTAATTTTGACAAAATATTTCCTAAATTTACAATGCTTAAAATAATATTCTAACAAATTTTGTTGGAAATAAACGAAATAACATAACACTATACTAGTGAATTATTTGTGAAGGCTTTGAAAAATTTTACGATTTATTTGTTTAGGACATCATTGGCAACTTCTACAGCGTTGCCTACTTGACCTTCTTTCTTAAATAGTACGTTTAATTTTGATTTTATCAGAAAATGTTAAGATGCATATTTTATTCCGACATTTCTCGTTTACAATCGAAAAATATTTTGAGTTCCCCGAGAAGCTTGGGTTTCGAAATGAAAAGGATCCCACGACGTATTGACCAAGAATTTCATCCCATCCATTCCACGGTCAACTTCTCTTCAGATGTGGATTTATATCAGAATAAATGTGGTAATTGTATGCAAATAAAACAAAATTGAAAAAGTATCTGTCGTTAGATATTTTTGCGTTGGCCCAAAAACAAAAACTTAAACGACCTAAAAGATCATCTCCAATAAATTTCTGATGCTTTTGAAACCGATATGGGTGCAATTTTTCGCTTTCAATGGTACGCCAAACTGATGGCCTACTGACTTCTGCAATTTCCTCAATTGGCTCAACACTTCTTCTTGGGTCTTCAACTAAGGCTATCATTGTTATTGCTTTATTGTTCACACTTAGGACTGATTTGTTACGGCTAGGTTTAGAATATGCCACAGATGCAACGAATCTTTCAAAATTCTCAAATACTGATACGCCTGGATGGCGACGATTGGGATACTTTTCTTTGTAGACACGCGGAGCCAACAACGTATTCCTTAAACATTCACTAAGATTGAAAATCATATCCTCTAATTCATTATTTGGAAAACGTGACATTTTCGGTTAGATTTTGGGCTTTTTGGGCAGATCGAATTCGATCAATTGTACTAAACTGACATGTGTATGTATGTCGTTTTACGCATTGCAAATATTATTTTCATCTAGCTATGATTTAAAAGAACAGCAAACTTTCTGAGTAATAATAATAATAATGAAAAGATAATTGATGGTCAAATTAATTTCTCAGATATGGGGTCAAAAGAAAGAGAGGTCAAACTAGTGACTTATTTATTAACTTCTCAATATTTCACCATTATCTGTTTCATCAGGAGAACTACAACGTTAAAAAACAACAGTGAATTATCAAAAATAGAACAGTAAACAATTCTACTTACTTAATACAAAGTGTAAGTTTAAAAGGCAATGGTATGTAATAACTAGCAATACATAATTAACTGTAGGAAAATTAACGGAAAAATTTAAAATTTCAAAATTGATTGCCTTCATATCGCATGCATCTCAAGATCGACATTTCATGAGGCGAGAATATATTTAGTTAAATAATTATAATTACCGCAGAATATTGTAGTTTGCGTGATTGCCTTAAACGTAAACGTGTCCAGTTTTTGCTGTTAGTTTGTCATCTAATGGTGTCAAGCGACTTTAATTTACACGGAAAAGGATTTTTGGTTAGGTTTTTCTGTGACTGCCCTTGCTGTTTAGAATGTACTGCATTATTCTAAAGATAATTATAATTTTTAAACAAATAAATACAATACATGAACGTCAATTTTGCTAGATTTATTTCAAGTTTTTACAAAAAATTATTTTTCCACCCTTTCGTACTTTGTGTATGTGTGCGAAATCCTCCTCCTTGTGATATTTGTCCCCTGCGTTCCTTTTGTTCAAATATGCTTCTTTTTCATTTTCCTTCTCTCTTCCGTACCAATTACCTTAATCTTCTGATGTTTCATTATTTTTTGGTAACGTTCTTTAATATTACTATAGTGTTCTTTAATAAAATATTTGCTTTTTTTATTCACTTTCCTTTCCGATGTGCTCTTTCTCTTATTTTTCATTTTCCTCTTCGACGTTTATTTTCGCCCGACCTTCTGCTCGTTTCTTGTTTTTATTTCAAAGCTACCGTGGGGTATATCTTGTTTTGTGTGACTAATTGGAAACGTTGAAATTAACAGTGACATTTTTATTTTAAAATGTCACGATGAGTAATCACATGATAGTACTCTTGTGGCAAACCTTTGCGTATAATTATAACTTAACGAATACTTCTTCTCAATTTTTAATTTCTAAATTTTATTTTGGTTATAGTTCGATTGCGATTAATTCGTTTTGTGGTTGTCAAAATGAGGATACAGAGGGTTCCTCCCGATTAAAGGTAATGGTTGGTTTTTACAAGAAGTGATCATATTTCGGTTTCGATAATGACTTAGTTTTGGAAATAATTTAGTCTTACAATTAAAAGGAAATGTCATAGATTCTACAGAAATTTTGAATGAGTAATAAATTTTGAATTAGGTCTTCAGACTTCTTTTACTATACAGGGTGTTAAGAAAAAAAACTACATATTTTACTGGATAGTAGTAGAGCAAGAAAATAATTCTAATACACTTATCTTCGATACTCAATTATTTTCGAGATAAACTTATCTTTATGACAACAGATTTTCGAATTGTTATCCTTGCTGTATGTAAAGTTGTAGTCATTTTCGACGAGATTCACACATTTGATTGCTTAGATTTTTTAGTTGGTAGTAGGCGTCTAAAATTTTTATATGTGGTGGGTGTTTAGTTGCAGTGACTCCATAAGCGGTATCGCTTGTCTGGCTATCACTGCAACTCTTGCGGTGTAGTTTTTGTGTGTGTCTAATTGTATTGTAATGGCTTTGTGACAGTATCATACCGTCTTTTATAATACTGCGCTGTTAATCACTCCCAACAGCGAATGGTAAGTCGGATCGTCTCTCCGGAGAATTGAAACCCGGCTCTATCGTTCTGCCACAACGATAGTCAGCCGCCTAACCACTACGGCTATAGACCCATTTTTAAAATCTCTGTCAAAGTTCATCTTATGTTTTTTAGTGGCGTAAACAAAATCTTATCATGTCCAAATTTTACATCAAATCAACCAATCGCCAGGGTACAAAATGTAAATTACAAGTGAAAAAATCGTATGCTGTATCGTCTGATATACCATTGATTTAGTGCGAAATAATGGCTAAAAAAGGGAAAGCTTTTAACCTAAATCGAGTTTCCTTGCTGGATTCCACGATAACCTTTATTCGTTTACTAAATCTAACAGCGTAGACTCCTAGTCAGTCTTTTTCTTAGAATGTCAGGTATTTCCAAGATATATCACTTCCGCTTAATATAATGAAGAAATGATTACGAACATCTGGGAAAGTCGCCAAACTGCGTACCTAATAGAAGAAATCTGTTGATTCGATGCCGAAACAATATCAAATCCAACAGTTTTAAACATTTATCTGGGAACATTCTGAATTGATTTGCACATTATAAACATGAGTAGAAAACTTAAATTTTTCTTCTTCTTCTTTAGTTTCAAATGTCACGTGGCAGTATATTTCATTCTCGTTATACGTAGAGTTAATGTTATAATAAAGTTTAATTGCACACTCACTTGTATCATGCGTTGCTATAAGAGTTTTCTTTCTTAATGATTGCATTTTGATAAATTAAAAGGAGGAAGATAATGATTTCTGGTATAGCTATTAAGTTTAAAAGGAGTTGACAGGTTTATTGCCGTAAGCTTGAGATAACGTTACTGACTGATATTCAGCGCATTTACGATCTTCTCAATCTATCGTTTCGCAGTTAGGAGTTGCCCGACGACTTACTCTACTCCATTCACTAAAAGTTGAATAGCTGGCATGTTTTATCATAAACTTTACTAAAATGAACCCGTAGCAATTTGTGTGGGTTTGTTTTTGCTCTTCTGCTAACACACGGGTAATTTTCTTAGGTTTGTATACGATCCAATATCACATCCATCATTTCGCTAATCTACTCTTCTGTGACAGTAATGCGTTTCATACAATGTACGTTTTCTATGTGTAAATTCACAAAAGGCGACTTTTACCAAACGGTTTGATAGTTGTAGTTGTAAGATCATTTGAGTTGCAGAAGTGAGAAACCACCAGGTGAGTGTTTGTATCCGCTTCATCGTCGCATTCGTCATCAGTCGCATGTGAACGATGCCATTTTAAGCTACTAGTCACTGTAATTTTAGTGGCGTTAGAGAATGAGATTTGAAGAAAATTAAATGTGGGGGCTTTACTTTTTACAAAAAAGAAGTGCGGTGTAGGACAGTATCACTTCTGGTAATAAGAAGTAAAAATTAAAACAAGTTATTCTAATCATATAAATTTACTACCTAGGAAGAACACGAAAGAGCTGCTGCTCGTGAAGGGTTACCATTGGATAGAATCTAGTTTAGGACCTTACCGCATATAGCTATTATGTTTTACACAAATATGCACGAGAAACAGGAAAGCAAACATTTATATAAGCTGTATCTTGAACATTCACTTGGAAAGTTGGTAGATGTTACTTTAGCGCATGATTTCCCCAGTGAAGCCAAATAGAAATTATTTGGTTATCAGGTAGTATGCGTATCAACTATTTCTAGTTGCAATTGCAATATTGGTACTAGAAAGATATTTATTATTATTAGCTTTATTTCAAACCTTCTCCTATAACTGTAAGTAGGATATGTTTATGTATACATTCGTAAGCAGTACTGCATGTATCTATTATATTCACTCAACGTCTAACAAAATGTTTGCGTGCAGTAAACACTGAACGTTTCAGGAAACCGGCGTTTTACTCCGCCTTGCATATTTTTAGGATTCGAGGTAGAAAATAAAAATATTAAGAGATTCATATGAGTTTGTCTGATACGACTATAGTTTACAAATAAATCAATCTACTGTTCTCTTTGTATTGATTACCAAAGTTTGTTTTGAAACTCGGTAGACATTCTGTGTGATAGAGAGGTTTTTTGCACGAATTTCCAATAAAAAAGCAGTAGCATGTCCAAGGACGCGTATCCAAAAATATTTTTCAAAGAATTTGTTGAATGTGTGTAATAATTAATAGTTATGTAATTTTTATAAATTCAGAATGAACTATTTTATACCAACTTATACACGTGTAACAGACCATTTGTATATTATAACATTAATAGTTATTGCATTAAAACTTGCTTAAACAGAACAATGGTAACTATTTATAGGTCAGGATTGTTTCTCTGCTTTAGCAATTGCGGTATAAATTTCAATTTATCCGATTTATGAGCTTCGTAATTCTGAATTATAGTTGTTATGCTTCGAATATATTTTGATGGTTGAATTATTATTAGATCGTTGTGCTCGAAATTGCGCAACTGCTTGCCTTAGCCCGTAGTAATTTAGTATTAATTTCTCATCACTTGAATTAACTTTGACAAGTATTACTAGTAATTTAATAATTAATTAGAATTTCTGATTGAAAAATATAGCTATATTAAAATTAATATATTCTGAATGACTTCAGTATTTCCTTGTTCAATATAATTTATTGATATATATTATATATAATTATCCAAAACTGGAATATTATGTTTTAACAATACTTAACGCAATTTAAACAAATATGTTCTCTTTTAACAAAATTTTGTACAATAATATCCAAATAAGAAGACTATCCGAACAGCAGTAAAAATTGCCATTATTCCTATGCAGTGTATCCAAAACATGCTTACTTGAACTAATAGCTGGCTACTCCATTACTTGGAATTTCTTATTCTCGAAGGAAATATGTTCTTAAACTTACATTCTGAATTTTGCTAAATGTTAGTAATAAATTCAATTATAACTAAACTTGTTAGGAAACGGTATAGCATTCTTGAAGGATCCTTTCAATGTAAATCTACACGTGGAGGTGTTGAGCAACAAGAACTCACTAGGCATCAAGTGCCTATCTATGACAATACCAGCTACTCCAAATCGACTCAATCACTGTATACAATCAGCAGTATATCATCCCTATACAACTAAAGTTTGTGTGGGTCCGTTTGTAATCCTTGGTTTGGCGAGAAATAAATCAAATTGAATTTAAGCCCTATCTCAATCGTTCGATCAGATGTGAGACCTTGCGAAGTACTGTGATTTTAAAGACTATGAGTTCGTATAACACAGATAATCATCGGTAACACCATTAACTCCGATACCGCGTGGGCCATCATTATCAACCGCGTCATCGAAACACATGTCCCGAGTTAATTAAGCGTTGTTGTCTCTCGTCTTCTCGATTATCTATATTGCGGAGTAGATATTGCAATTCGTGTGCGGTGGTGTTTGATATTGTAAATCCTTTAAATGCGTGCGGTGAAATCAATTGTCTTTCCCGGCAGCGGATGAAGATGTCACAATTGTAACACCTTTGATTTGTATCTACGTATACTGTTTGTATTGTTAAGTGTCTCTCGTGGTTATCAAAAACAACGAGTGTCGGATTTAGTGTGCTGAATGAAATGTTGCAATACATTTACAAAAAATTCATTCATGCAACCGCTTGTATTGGCCAATTCAAGTATTTTTGAGGGTGCGTCATTGATCTAAGTAAGTGCTTGTCAACAGGGCTCCTTTTTCTCCGCCCGTAATTTTGTTTCTTTTGCATTTTTGTGCTGCACTGCTGTGATTCCAGCCTCGTCGAAGTTGTTACAATGTTGCCATCTGCAAAGCTTGCTGAAGAGGAGTAAGTACCTTCTACATTGTTAAAGAAAATATTAATGTTATGGCTATTAAAAGAAGTAGCGGTTGACAAACTGCAAATTTCGGCCTGTCTCATGTTATTTCTGGATTGAGTTTAATATAGCTTTGCGTCCAATCAACCCTTGTGTATTTTTCGAAATTTCTTAATGGGACAGATCAACTGGAGTTGAATTTATTTCGACCAGTCCATACACTAACACTCTGAAATCTTTCATTGATTGCATACAATGTGTAACAAAAGTCAGGAATATTGAACATGGAACAAAAACACGAATCAGTTGTGTGAAAAACGCTCGAACACGTCGATTTTTGTTTGTTGAAGATGATGTAATCGAATATTTTTTTAAATAGCAATCCTAATTTTTTGAGCAAAGATCAATAGTATTTTTTTTCTGAATATACTGGTACCCCATACGTGGGGTCTGCGTCTTAACGTTTAAAAATTATAAAAAAATTCTCTAGAATTAAAACATTAAGAATTTTTTTTAATTTAAAAATTTATACATATGGCAGCATTTATCACAATAAATGTTCAAATTGGGCTCTGCCTGTTGTTTGGCAGTTCCCTAAGCGATGGACAAATTCATCCTGCATATGTCTCATGGTCTTCTTTCTTTATACTGAGTATGCACTTCTTCAAACCAATGGGGATTTTGTGTAGAGCAATACCGGAAATTGTGTCTGTTCACTGCACCATTTAAGAAAAATGTAGATTCATCGGAAAATATTATGTTTCGCACAAAAAGTGGATTTTTATTGCACAGGTTTTGCATTGTTTCACAAAACTATTCTCCGGTCAAAATCATCTTCATTCAGTTCATGTGATGTGCTTTAAATGGATGAAACTTTTCGCGCTTGAACTGTCTCGATACTGTCATATGACCAACATTAATATTTTGAGCTATCTTCCTAGTGGAAACCTTAGGATTCTCTTCAACGGAAAATAAAACGTTTAACTGATTTTCCATATTTGACATCGATCGACCAGATCGCATTGAAACTCTCACGTTACCAGTTCGGGCAAACTTTTTGTAAACTGACGCAAGATTTTTATTGATGTGCGATTGAGATGTGTATGGTTGAATAGTTCACAAACCTCGGATTGGGACTGCCTTCTATTGTCCTAACCATACACCATTAAAATGTCAATACGTTTTGCTTCATTTAAACTTTAAAATCATTTTTATCAACACTTATTACTGATTTAAAATTTACACTGGCAATGCAACTTAACAATGAAAAACAACAAAACTAAACACAAACGCGACAATAATTGATTACTTATCCGTAGTATTACTGATTTGAGGAATTTAGTTGACAGATTAAATAAAAGCAAAAACAATTATCATGGCCAACTTATGTGAATGTACCCACCCTAATTAAAAGTACTTCGTCCATCGCTTAGGGCACTACCAAGCAACAGACGGTGCCTAATTTAAATTTTTATGATGATTATTGTTGTCTTCTGTGCAATAACGTTTAGAAATTTAGAAATATAAAAAACATTCTTAATATTTTAATTCTAGAGAATTTCTTTTATAATTTTTAAACGTTAAGTCGCAGACCCCATGTATGGGGTACCAATATATTCAGAAAAGAAAATACTATCGATCTTTGCTCAAAAAAATTGGGATTGCTATTTAAAAAAATTTCGATGCGTCATCCATTGAAACAATTGACTGATTACAAAACATTGAAAATATACTAAAAACAATACACTCAAAAAACAAAAATTGACGTGTCCGAGCGTTTTTCACACAACTAATTCGTTTTTGCTCAATGTTCAATATTCCTGACTTTTTATTAGAAAGTCTGCTGACAGTTTTTCTGGCTCGGGCGTGCATATTAACCAAGTTTCATAATTGAGCTTAATTTTGATTTCGTTTAGTGTAGCCTTTATGTATAGGAACAAAGTTTGGCATTTGACTGTTATTTCTCGTTGCGCCACGCAGAAATATATTGTTCTTGATAACCTACTATACATTTTTTTCTGGTGAGTGCAGCTGCAGCGGTCTCCTAACTTGTATTTCTTGGTAAGACTACCGACTTACGATAACCTTGATCATCCTTATTCTAAAACATTTTTGTGTTTAGTTTATATTTTTGACGAACATCGTATCTGACCATGAGAGTTGATTCCCAAAAAATGAAACTTAATATTTACAAATAATAACATCAGGTAGCTTCTGTTTCAAAGTAGTGCAGATCTAGTGCCTCGAAGTGGCCCAAAGTACTATTCATAAGTTTTGAAGTTATATACACGAGTACAAAATTGAAAGTGATGTAACAACAATTTATAGATGATGTACTGTTCACGACGAGGTTTGTAAATATCTGATGATCTACTTCTCGTTACTGAAAACCGCGAATAAAGTACACTGACTGATAGGGAATGTGAAACTGTAATAACTACGCTAGTAGTTATTCCAATGCATGATAATTTTTTTCCAGCAGATGGAGAAAGCTGTTAGAGCCATGTTTCAAGGTGGTCTCTCCTGACCAATGTAACCCTCTTCAGCCAATTTATCATATACGACTTCACTGTAATAATTCTAATTTTGCATTCGGGGATACGTCTGCAAAGAGATCGAAGAAAAATAAGAAAAATTCGATGAAATACCCTTACAAATACCCTTGTTAGTGGATGTATTTAAGAGCGCTTACTAGATAACAACTTATGTATATGTAGCTACGTTCTCGAGCGTCAACCACTGGCTTCAGATTTTAATGCTATCGTATTTGCTAATAAATTAAAGGAATAAGAACGTTTCGATTAAAGGTAATTGGGACTTCAGATTCAACTATCTTGGATTTAATTTGAAAAAAAAACCCGTAGGCTATGACGCAAATCGGTTGCTATATGCGTTATATTCAGACGCAAGCTCGAATTGCTTCTATCTCTTTTCAAGCTTAACGGAATGAAGTGCTTCTATGAAAGTTTTTCTCAAATACGGAAATAATGAAGATAATAGTTCCACTGACCTAGTTGAGAAACGCTGCAATACAGACAGTACGAAAACTATATTACGGTGATATTTAAGAATTTCATAAATTCTACATCTTCTTATACTGAAAATGTGAATGCAAAAGTAAACGAGTTAATTGAAGTTATTTTATAATATATATGTACATATATTAAAAAATTCTAGAGCACGTGAGACAAAATAGAACTCCAAGTGTATTCCAAAGACTATTGTAGTAATAGTATATAGGTACTAACAGTATTTTCGTTTATTAGTGTACAACTGCAGCTCTTATGCATGAGATATATTTTTATATGAGTCATAGGTAAGGTCACAGGTCAGGGTGATTATATTATAGCTTGAAATCCTGAATGATAAAATTACAGCAGGTTCTGTTACAATGGTTTATTGTATTAATGGTGTTTCCATTCTGATAGTACGAGTTTCCTAGAAGCTTGACTGCAGAGATTGCAGATATAGCCGGAAAACTACTTCCCTGGAGATGCATATTTTTTTCTAATTTCCTATTATGTACAAAGACTTTTAGAACGAGTATGCGTATTGTACTTGGTTGTACCGAATTTAAAATGTATTTCTTGCTGTATTGTCTATTTATGGTTCTGCCGTCCCTTTTTTTCAATCTACAGTATGTCAACTAGAATGAGCAAGTGAGTTAACATATTATTGTTTATTGCTTTTCAGATTTTTAATAAATAAGACCTTTGATACATAGTACGTATTTCGAACTGAAAGCATGCCTGACGTGAGGTTTTTAGATAAATTTCAAATTGTTTTTAATTCAGACATTTTTACAGTAAACTGGTACATTTCATAGCGTATTAAATTGAGATTGGTAAGTCGTAGATATAATTCATTTTGCAATAAGTATCTTTTAATTGAAAATGTACGTATTTCCGTTACATATTTCCAGATGTGTAAAATGCGGGATAAGGAGAGAAAACTTATTTTAGTGAGGGAATTTCAGTTTGGCCGTATTTTAATTTAGCTAGAAGATAAATCCTTTCCCGGCAATCTATTTCCGCTATTGCTTAAGACGTCAATTAAAGAAATCAAAGCGCTAACAATATTGCATATTTATAAAAGATCAATTGAGAGACCATTGCACTTCTGACGCTTCCTGTATTGATTTCTATCGAATATTTGAATTAATTTCGGATGTGCAGCTATGGAATATTCGTTTTCACATATACAAAAGGTTTCGGCGTGATATTACATTATATTAATGATTTTGGTGTATGCGGTTTCTGGTTATATTGGTAGTTAAGATTAGTTTACTATACTAGAATTACTTATTATTATATTACACAAGGGCTAATACACGAGGAAATCGGGAAAAAGATTCTATACCTATTCAATGCCACAGGTCCCGAAATCATAGGAAACTGTTTTGTTTTATTTGGTTTTATTATTTATTCTTAACAACGTATTTATCATGACAAATTGAACCTATGTATTTTCACATATCGAGAATTATTTTCTTCGAAACAATATTCCGTACGTAGTATGCGTTCGTCATTTTTCTATGCTCCTCTTTTTTCTTAATGTGTGGTGGGTGCTTGGTTGCTGTGACTCCGTAAGTTTTATTGCTTGTCTGGCTATTACTGCAACTCTCGCGGTGTAGTTTTTGTGTGTATAAATTGTGCGAATGGTAAGTTGATCCGGATTTCAACTCTCTGAGAAAAAATGTCACCGTAAAAACTAAACCAAAGAGCATATCGACTGAGTTTTGGTTTGTACAGGACGGTTAATATTTCTTGTCAGAATAGGGCATCTCGATAATCGTAAGAGATAGGAATAAACCAGTAACGAAATGTAATTTTTCTGAAATAAGTTTAGTGGTGATGAATGCGAAAAAAAAAATTAAACTTTGTAAAAAAACCGGACATGCGGTTCGTATTTTAAGTATGAACTATTTGTTTAAGTTGTCTCGAGCGTTTGTCTCTTATTGAGAACTTTTTCGGGAGAACTATTAAATGTAAAGCTAGTGTTGCATATTGACATAAATTTAAAGTTATAGACATGACTAATGGAGTCGTCCCGTTTTTTACAATGTGTTAATAAATGTTATATTCTTAAATATTACTATAATCTGATGTAGGTAATAGCAAAAATTATAATTCTAGTGTTACTGGAAAAAAAAAATAAACCGATTATTTGTAAATCGTGCGTTTAGTAATGAGATAATGGTGTTTCTTTTTATTGGCTGAAGTTGTAAGAAGACATCTGCGACAAACCTAGAAATTACAAGCATTGTTGGTATTACAGAGTTCTAATTCATTAACAGTTGGTTGGCAATGCGGCGCGACGCATTTGTTTTGTCAACACGAACATAACCATTGAAAGTGCACTTCTTATTCGTTATACACTGGACTATCGGAAACATATTTATGTGGAACAACATCTTCTTGTAATAATATTTTTTGGCGTATTGCTTTATAAAATTGCCAATTTTTTACATCCAATTCAAGGTGAAATTTAGGAAATGTAAGTAAATAGTATTTATAATAGTAATTTAGTTCACTTCAAAATCATCTTCACAACACACTTGGTCATGTTCAGTTAGCGCATCGAAGTTACCGGTAAGTAACGAATAGTGAAGTAGTGAACTGAATATCTAAATTGTAGTACTATATTGGATCTGTCGAAACCCGTCGTTTTCAGAAACCGGGGACCCATCCAGCGCATTACCCGGATACCAGGTTGCACAATCGAGTAATTTCGGGTAACACCCGGTTTCGGGTAATATCCGGTTTCAGGTAATACCTGGTTTCGGTTAATACCTGATTTCGGCTGTTCGGATTTCGAGCATCCGCTTTTGAGTTTACATCTTGAGTAATTATATAAATACCAATCACCACCCATTGTTGTTACAGAGTTAGGTAACAATGTAACAATAATGGGTAGTGATCGGTATTTAAGTAACTATGACGTAAACTTGAAAACGCATGCTCGAAATCCGGTTACGCGAAATGTGGTATCTGAAACCGAATACCCGAAATCTAGTAGAACCGGATATTACCCGAAACCGGGCAGAAGCGTTGTTAACAATATCGAGTACCCGTGTACCCGTTACCCGAAACCGGGTATCCGGTTTCGAGCAACAGCCGTATATTATATCATTGGGATGTAGATATTCAGTGCGGTACTTCACTATTGGGTACTTACCGGTGACTTACCAATGTGCTACCTGAACACGTCCATTGACGTATTATTGGTATCTCTTTCCATATCATACTCTTGGCATACTTCTCTTGACATAAGGTAAATAGTGGAAGAAAGCAGAGCTATCGAATTAGATGTTCAAATTGGCGGCCACCAGCCCCAATGCACTTTTGTATTGTTTTCTAATCACGAATCTTAAATTCACTCATTATCATTGCTTGGAACAAAACACAGTACACAGAGCAACAGTGTGTCCTTTACATATGTACAAATCGTCTTTGGATTTACGATCCTCTTTCGGTGGACAAATCTGGCTGGTTAATTTATACGGTTGCGCTGCGCTATTTTTTCCAGTGCCTTCAGCCTGGTTCTGCTTTTGGATAAATTTGTTGATTTGCAGTTTTATATCCCCAGGTAAAAAGAGTAGGGTGGATCTCTACGCCAAGTGCTCTTGAACCAGTTCGAATCCAAGTGATTTTAGAAATTTCTCCTAGATTTCTTATCCTTTGAATTTTCTGGATAAATTATTTGGCGTTTATCCCAGCGACGTTCAGTGTAGCAAAAAATACCGTAAGATGCCCACGATTACTTTTTCGTGACACAGAATATGTTGAACACATCTGATCAACAGTGTCACTATATTTATGCTAAATAATTGAAATTAACATGCTACTTACATATACAAGTGCAAATTGTTAGTAAAGCATAGTTAGGAATTTATATAAAACGATATTTCAATGTCATGGGCAGTAACCCGTAAAATTAAAATATAGTTCAGCTTGGATGGAATCAACCCAGCGCGTGTACTCTAGGATTAAGTAGAATAAAGATTCATCGTTAACATATTTTGCTTTTAGATATTTTTTATTTTAATATACTTTCTCTCATTATTCCACAAAATTCTAGTCCACTATTGAGGTCATCTTCTGTGAGCTGATGAAACAATTGTAGTGTATACGGCGAAAATTTATATATTTTTTAGTTTTTGCATTGTTCTTGAAGATACGCCGAAAACAAATATGTTTTCAAATGAGTTTTTGTGGGATTCACTACCGTTTCTGCAATAATAAGTAATAATAAGTATGGTCTAGATATAGGGCGATCCCTCATTATAAAGTCTTTCAGCTGCACGAAGATTTTTTGCGGTCTCACCAATAATTAACATTGCATTACATCTTTTTTCTAAACTACGTACATATGTACCATTATTTAAGAATTAATGAAGTCAAAATACTTTTAATAGGAAATGCATTGACCAACGTTTTAAATGTTATAGACACGTCAATGTGACTTTTAAGGTCAATTGTTGATAAAAGCTTGTCTTATTACACTAATACATGGTGGCAGTGTAAAAAGTTTGTCTGTTGTTAGTCTGCTAGTAGTCTAAGCAAGCAATATTCATTTGTTTGTTAAATAATAATAATAATACCCCTTATTAGACACAGATCCGCTGCGTGCGGGCGTGCGAGGCGTGCACCGCACAAGGGCGGTATTTTCAATGGGGCGGCATCGGCAACAAAATCATATCGAAACGAAAACAAAACATTGTCATAATTTGCATGTCTATAATTGTGCAAGGGGTGGAAGGGAAAACAAAACATTGTCATAATTTGCATGTTTTTACGAGGGGCGGGGGCGGTTCAAACAATCAGTATCCGATCAAAAACATCAAGATGCACAAAAGGAAAACAAAACATTGTCATTTCTTAATTTGCATGTTTAATTAATTGTGACGAGGAATTAAAAGATAAGGCGGTCAAAAAATACATATATTAATTAAATCTTTAAATAAAAAAATAGGGTTCAAATTGCATATCCAAATTAATCAATTGTTACTTTTTGCTGGCGTTCAAACAACTAGCGGCAGTATCCATTTTATCGATGTTCTTCCATACAACTTCAAGATGCACAATAATTTTGGCAATACATGTTATTCGACAGTTAAACATGGTAAATTTAATAACTTTAAATAAAAAAATAGCCGGTTCAAATTCTCCTTGTTGCAAATTATTTCTACATTGGACAAGATGCACCTTTATCTTCATTTCATATCCAAATTAATCGATTGTTACTTTTTACATAATAATTTCTAACATAAGATCGTATCAAACACACGGTTGTTGACAATTTGGCATCGAAGTTAATTGTTAATAAAACAAACGAAGTACATAAACATAAAAATATATTTGAGTAGCAATTTAAAGCGGTTTTCAAATGCGGCACACTCGCACATTTTTGCCATTAAAAAAATAGTTTTTACTGTACGTATGCCAAATTTAAATTTTTGGTGTTCAGTTACGCCATCTAGCCGTCATCCGACGCTTCTCTAAATAATTTCCATATGTTTCTCGGGGCTACTTTAGTCAGTGATAAGTATTTTTTCCCGGAGCCATACTGTAAACCGTTTCTGAAATATGGCCGAGCGCCATTCTTAGTTGGCCACCCGGTACATACACTACAAATATGTCGTACGTCAAATGTCATATTACAATCCCAGTATCAGCTTATTTGAAAAGAAATGTATTGTTGCTGGAATTTATCTCTGACCATTCTTCATTCATCAGTTGTTTGTATTTCCCCCTTCCTTCAATTTTCAGATAAATTTTAAGCATTTTTTCAAAAAATAAAAATTTTGAGGAGCTTTCAAAATACATTGATAATACTTACATAAAATATATATATATTTAGGCAGGGTCCAATAACAGACTTTTATGTACAATAGTGTTTTCATTTCAGTGGATTACCCTGATATATACCCTATAATATAGTTAAGTGCTCCAAATCGAGTAAAAGTTCTCTAACAAATATCTTTTTCGAAGACCGCTTATTTGGTTTTTATGGTCTTCATGAAGAGTTTTCCTATAGAACACCAAAATATTTAAATGTGTAGAAGCTCGTCTTTGACGTGTGATAAAAGATTTCATAAGTTTGTAAATGACTGAAACTACAAAATCTAGCATACGAGGTATTCCTAAATTTAGAGTTAATTTTTCATTATAGTGACCATGGTATAATTCTCTCGAGATTATCTCTGATGTAGATTTTTGTTTGAATGACGTGGAATTCAATAGAATGCTTCGTACGTACTCGATATTCAATGCTTTAAAATGAATGAAAGAAGACTATGACGAGCAGATGCAAGAGCAGATCTTAATCAATCCTCAAATAGCTATTGCCAGACGAATACTAAAATATAAAAAAGGAAAAACTAACACAAATTACCGCAAGCAAATGAGTTTTTTTTTAATTTTTCTACTGCAGCAACAATAATTATCCAATATTCTACAAACGAGTACTTTTAAAAGTAAATATAATTATAAAAAAAAATATCCAGGACTAAAGCTAAATATGAACATCTGTAGTGCAGTTTCATATGTTACAAACATTGTTTGGAAATATCATAGCTTGATGTAAGGGTTAACTATATTTATATTTTTAAAGGATAAAAAGAACCGCTAGGCGAAATATTATGCTTTTGGTTTGTTTTTGTAATAGTCGCTTGTTTTACTTGTAATATGGTATTTATTATTTCAAGATTATAATATATGAGATTGTAAAATTGTGTTGAAGATATTTTATACTTTATTTATAGTAAAATGCAGAAAAAATGTTTCGTTTGGTAATCAAGTGTATTAAACTAACCTATTTGTTTAGGTGACTCTAATGAATTACACTATATTTTCTTTCTTTTCTAATTTTGTTTATGCTTTTACGCTATGCTTTTACGTATTGTTTTTCTACTTTTGTGAACTAAGAATATTCTTTGACGTTTTAAAAACATACCGTGCTCATACCCGCTCGAAAATTGAAGTTCCATGTGCAAAATTTCAAGAAGAACACATTAAACGTGCACAATGGTTACACTGAGGATGACTACAATCAGCATTCCGCGATTCGTTATCATTTAGGTATTCATATAGGCCCAAACCCGAATAGCACTCATTCACCAAGAGACGCTCAATCTCCCAGATGTTCACCGGAGAATAACGACACATTGTTTTTGTTTTCTTTTATTTTTTCGCGCTGAAATCTACGTATTTTGTAATACCGACCACGTTCTCCTTAAAACCTCAAACAATCGAACACGTATTTACGCCAATCATTTGTTTTCTTCTTCATTTTACGCGCTTCACCACGTGACCGTTTCGTAGACGAATGAAAATGGTGAAGCTTTTCTCCCGATGCAAGCTCCGTTGTTGTTTGATATTGACGGATTTGGAAACGGTACTGAGACTCGTCCTGGGGACTTTCGCGTACGTTGGTAGGACTGCGTCTGTGCGATTACCGGAGGGTCCGTCGAAATGAGGAGAATCCGGGCAGGCAACTGCGTTGGTGGAAGAAAATAGGGAAGCTTTTTTTCTGGCTTTTTAATTTTTTCTGTATTAGGAAACGCTAATAGTCATCATACTATAAATAAGCAAAACTGCGTCTTACCGGAATGTTAACATCCTAATTTATTCGGTATTTCCGGTAACCAAGTTTTATTCTAGTTATGGTAGTGACATCTACTGACAGATTATTAACATTAAAATAATAAATCTAATGTTAAAAGGAAGGTGGCGAATCATTAATTATTAACATCTCTAGAGATTAATGTTTCGCGAAGGGAAAATAATTTCAGGAGTTATCAGCGCCATCTATCCATGATTTTGTTGAACGTTGGCGTGCAATCTGTTGTAAAATATAAATTTTTATTCTTAATTGTTGTTACACAAAGATTACCATTCACATTTTAAGGTATCACGATTTTTTTACTATAGCCGTACTTTGACATGTTTCGATGTTTTTAAAAAACTTGTATCGATTATTATAAGTATTAATACTTTGTTTCCTTTTCCAAACTCATGCAATACGCAACATTTATTGTCGGAATTTGTTGACAATTATTATGTTACACTGATGTGTATGCTTACGTATTGTAGTGAAAAACTGGACTTTTTTCATTTAGAATTACTTATTACTATTTCCGTATTCTACCACTACTACCAGAAAAATGAATTTAAATGTGAAAGTACACTGGAACCTCGCTTATCTCCGCGCTCACTTATATCCACCTTCATTCATATCCGCACTATAGCGCTCATTTATATCCGCTCGGCATCCACCACCCGATAGTGCACGTATTCACATGAGCCAATCAGCGCGTAGCACGGCCTTTCCTCTCCGCTAACGGGATTAGAGTGGGGACCCCTCTTGAGCGGATTCAAGTGAATATTTACGTTTTCCGACCGCGGATATAGACGAGGTTCCAGTGTATATAAGGTTCGCCAAATCTCTACATTTTCTCTCTTGCTGCGTTATCTTCCAAAATTCACAGAAAGCATTGAAGTGAATATTTTTTGGATTCGATAAACTACACTTTGTGCAATTTCTATAGTTCTATAGTTATTGGATAGACTTCTTTGGCGTAGCAATCTATTATGCTTTTTAGAAAAATTATACAGGCATTATAGCTTCGGTAATTTTATATTTTTACCTTCATCGGAAATGATTCATAAATTAGACTGTACAAAATACACAAATTATAACTACTGACACAGACAGTTAAGAACTTCAAAATATGTATTTCTATACATGTTTTACAATGTGCAATGTTCGCTGTTGTTATACGTTATACAGAGAGTTCGATTTAATAGTTGCAAGTCAGACATTTTCTTTTAATTATTTTAAATAGAACATCCTATATATTTTGTATGCTGTTAATGCAGATTTATTAATGCAGATTTACAGTATCTTGTACTATACTGTTGGAAAACAGTGACGAGCACACCCTCTATAATCTGAATGCACATATATGCATAATTTTAGCGGTGCATAAAGGTTTTCCCTAGACGAGTTGATGCAACGAATTTCGAGTGGGAGAAATCGGCCGTTCTTACTGAGTGCGAAGGGGTACTATGTAGTCGTACTTTGTGCGTAATTGAAGGCCGTTAGCATTACCTGAGCGAGTATGAGCAAGGAATGGTTATGCCAGGTGTATTTTTCCATGAAATCGCGCGTCATCTCGAGCGGTCGTTGTCGGCAGTGTAACGAGCATGGCAACGATTAAATGAGCAACGACGTACGCCCCTTTGGCAGTGAGCGCCTTTGTGTTCAGTGCCAGTGTCGCATATGTCCTCCTCAAGGCGACTTGTAGCTGTTTGGCCAGGAGGGAGGGAAGGTGTACTCACTACGAGAACTGTACCGGGGCGTTTGCTAGAGAATAATCTTCAAGCGCGTCGTATGTAGCAAGCGAACATACATATTTGGTGTAGTATTGTATCTACTCTAATATTTTTCCTGAATTTTGGAAACTTGGGCAGCAACAGGGAAATGCAGAGGTTTGGCGGAAGCTGTATATTGTAAATTCTAATTCTAAATTTACATACAGGGTGATTGGTGAGAATAGCCTATTAGAAGTGTACAAACGATACATACCATATCTTATACTTAAATACCATTCTTTCTGAGCTATTTGCAATTAAAGAAACAAAAATGACAGATACCAATGTAATTTTATAGTAATATTATCTCACATAAACGAAGAGGGGGGAGAAACGAAAGTTTTTAACATATACAATAAAATTTCTACGGGTTTTTCGGTCCTCTAATAATAACAATCTTTATTTTCAATATTTCGTCACAATTCTGTGACTTCTTCAGGAAATTATATTATTGAAAAAGAATTTAGATTAACGTCTAGTTTCTAGTTTAACAAAGGAAAATCGGTCAAAAAACAACATCAATGTTTTCAACATGATGATTCAACATACACAGTTGATATTGTATAGATACATAGAGTTTGCTCAGTAATACTATACGGGGTGTTTAAAACCTTAGTTGTTTGCAAATAAGTTCAATATAGCCTCAGTGCAGGTATTAATTTACGCGAGCAATGGTGCTGAGCTTGTTTGTTATTATTTATTTTGACGTCAGTCACTTCAGTTAGTTGTAAATGGTGTCTCAACGGGAGGTTTGTTTTTAAAGTTGCAATTTAACACATTAGATTGTTGCAAATTGTCAATGTTTTTAATTCATGATGAAGTACAGACATGGACATTACACGTGGAACACAATATCTGACAAGTGGCCGCCGCGACAACATTGACAGATGTCCATTCTTTTGACGAAATTTTGTATGACTCTTGCACACAATTGCGACACCATCTCAGAAATCGCGTTTCGAATCGCGTCTTTCAGCTGTTAAAGTGTTTGAGGATTGTTAGCATAAAACTTTCCTTTCAAAAATCCCCAAAGGAAAAAGTCTATCGGCGTTATATCGCACGATCTTAGTGGCTAATTTTGATCGCCATGACGAGAAATTACACGACCTGGACACCTTGTGCGCAATAACTCAATTGTTTGGCTCGCCGTGTGGCTGGTGGCACCATCTTGCTGAAACCAGAAGTTATCCATATTCATACCATCAAACTCACCCCACAAAAAATTGGCTAGCATGTCACGATAACGATCACCAGTGACGGTGACCGCGGCACCAGCAGCGTTTTCAAAAAAAAATGGTCCAATTACACCGCCGGGCCAAAACCCGCACGAAACAGTGACTCTTGGTGGGTGCATAGGTTGTTCTTCAATCACACGAGGATTCTCAGCGCCTCAAATTCTGCAATTTTGTTTGTTAACATAACCATTAAGTTGAAAATGCGCTTAATCACTGAAGATGATTTGTGTCGCAAAATCAGGACTATCCTGTTGCATCGCTAACACCCAATTGCAAAACTGACGGCGCTGTCCATGGTCGGCTGGTTTCAATGTCTGCGTCAATTGGATCTTGTATGCGTGTAAGTGCAAATCCTTGGTCAAAATACGTTGCACAGTACTTCTGGAAATCTCTAATTGCTGTGCACGACGACGAATCGAGGTGCGCGCATCATCGGTCAGACTTTCTTCCATTGCGGCTATGTTTTCAGCCGAACGACCGCTGCGAGGACGCAGGGGTGTTTTTACGTCTGCCACAGAACCAGTGCGTTCAAACTTTTCAATTAATTTCGTAATCGCGGTCTTACTTGGGCGATTATGAATACCAAAATGATCACGTAAATTGCGAAACGTACCCACGACAGATTCTCCATTTTGGTAATAGGTTTTCACAATAAGTGCACGTTTCTCGTTTGTATAGCGCTGCATTCTTGGAAGGTCAAGACTTCACAATGCTAACTGTCAAATCTTAGCGCTGTAGTACCAACTTACTCACATTGAGAAGTGTATCTTTCCCGGCCAAATACTGCTCGTCAAAAGTTAGGGATATTGTTAGTATTCTAGTAAAACATCTCCAATAGTAATTGCGTTGTAGATGTACAGATACAACAGATGTTTAAAAACCCGAATACGCACTCTTTCTCTCGCACTGATTAATTATTGTACGCAATAAGAGAATTTATTTCACAACAATAAGAAGTTATTATTGTTATACTTGTTACAATGCGATTAATAATCTTTTCAATCGTGATCATCTCAAGAAATGCAGTAAGAGAACATAAAAAATAAAATGCGGAATGAAATATATACCGTATTGGAAAGAAACAGCGTCTATTTTAAAATTAATGTCTTGAGTTATTTCCTACGTCACGTTTTACTACATATATGATTATTATTACAGATAAATTTAAGTGAATAGATAAGACCAATAATTGTCATTAGAAATTTAGTTGATGTTCCGGTTGTTGGATAACCGCCAAGAACTGGAACGAGACGACAAATGGTAAATTCCAGTAAGCGCCTTTTCACCGGCGAAATCATCGCAAATCTATTTTATTTTCTGTTCATTACTTACGATGACATTACGGTTTTATCCCTTCAATATAGACTGCTTGAAAATGAGAATGTTTTTATGGGAGTCAAATAGTCATCGAAACGAGTTTTTGGAGCATTCCATTATTAGGGAGGTGTTAGAGGATTTTCATTCATTTATCAGAAAATTTATTTCATCGCTTATTGACAAGTAGGATCCTCAACTTTCTGTCCCGGCTTCCATGGATCTCTGGATCGTTACTTTCGTTATAAATTCGACAAACTATTCTTTTTGCGAGTGCCTACAAGAGGCGTTGTGTCTTTGTATAGCTAGAAATGTTTTCTGTTATTTATCTTATATCCAAATTTATAAATAGCCCAATTTTCGTCTGCATAATTCAACGATTACTGGTTTAAGATTCGTTCATTGTATATTATACAATGTAATCGTATAGTATGAAGTAAAATTCATACAAATGAAGATAAGAAACTTTATACAATGGGCATATTTTAGCAGTAGATCACACGTAAACATTTGACAAGAAAAAGTACAGGGTCTTTTTCTTCCATTTTCCAGAATGTGTAATAACTTACTTGATAATTACAAAGTTATAGTTAACTCTTTCCAATGTGTGTTAATTTCCACTAAGTTTGCCTCCATGATAACTTACTTGATGCTTTTTTTCTTACCAATTAACACTAGAAGTTTTTAATTAACATAAAAGTCGTTAAAAATATCCTACTGTTCCATAAATGTCATCTATAACTATTAGAATTTTAATTGAAATTTTGGTATTCCGGTTTTCATACTTTGAGATCAATATTTCTTAAATCTCATTTAATTCATTTTCTGCGTCGATGCTATTAAAGCAACCAAGTACGTTCGTGTTTTGAAATGTTGTTGGAGTTGGCACAATTGTTAGTAAACGACATCTGAAATTGCATGCATATCATTGCAGCCAGCAGCTGGCTATAGTTAGTTGTTGGAATCAGTTGCACTATGTGTATTCTTGCAAATGAAGACAATCGAGCATCGTACGGCTATAAAATTCTTTGTACAAGAAGGTTTGACGTCGATCGAAGCGTTTTTGGTGATTCTTCTCTTTCAATTTCCACCATGACGATAAGACCGGCTGAGTTTAAGTATGGCGGGAAAGATGTCCTACATGATTTACGTGAAGAGCGCGTAAAAGGTGCATCCACACTGGTAATCATCCAAATAGTTAACGATATTATTTTCGAAAATACGCGTACGAATATGCTAAATTGCTAATACTGTGAAGATATCAAAAAAATGTGTTGGTTAGATTTTGTATGTACGCAAACTCCACCTAATGCATGCTCATTGCGGATTCGAAATGTATTTGTACGACATTTATCGAACAATGCTTGGCGTGTAGTGATTTTCGATAGGTGTTAATGGATAATGTACGGGTTCTTTACGAAACGATAATTATTTAAGGAATGATTTGGAGTAGAAATGCTGAAATATCCCTCCTATTTCCCAGATCTTATTACCTCACACCACAATGTCTTCCCAAAATTTTTCAAACAAAATCTTTCTCGCTGATCAATGTTTTTTGTACAGTCAAGAAGTGATTATGACTATACACTATACATGGATATTTTACAGCACTTCAGGCGCCATCCTGTGGAGCTAGAATAAGAGCGCCGGTATATCGTTGGAAGGAATGTACTAATACTAAAGCAAATTATGTAAAAAATGTTTTTTTTTATTTTGAACTCGATTTAAGATTTACTAAACTAGACATAAAGAATTTATAAGAATTTTTATTTAAAAAATGTAGAATAAAGTAAACCTCATACAACGAAATAGTGTTTATTTACAGCGCAAAATAAATGTATTTAGTTATGCATTAGAGGAAACCATTTAGCTTAACATATTATATATGGAGTAGCGGTAAGAGGGTTTTTTTATTAACAGTATTGATCCGTCCTAAATGCAATTGAATTTATTTAAATGTGAAATAGAACGAGATCGAGATATAGCGTATATACATTAGCTAATAGGCGCTACTGCGTTTCCATTACGTTAACGGTTACCTATTAATAATGGTCAGCCATAGCCAATTTTGTAATATATTATGTTAGTTTCACAGTTCAGTCGATGTACGACAATTTTAATGTTTAAATCCATTTCCTGTTTACAAATAGTTAATATAAATTTATTTGTTCTAAACGAGCAGTAACGTGTAATAACGTAATTAATCCAGCTTAGCCTGGTTTATTATAAATAAACTATAGTTTTGCAAAAATATTTTATATGAAACTTTTTCTTTTTAATAAATGAAACTAAATATCAGAAAATAAATTTCAGTGTTATCGATACGTTAAAATATGGGTGATATAGCAATAATTATTTATATAATTTTCTCTTTTTTAAAATTTTAAATTTTACTTAGAATTGAAGAAATTAAACAAAAGTATGGATCTTTTCTTCTTTTCTCATTATCTTTACAAAGATGGCAAATTATATCAACTTCTAACTTCCGATATTACATACACTGCCGTCCATATACCTACATGGGGACGACTACAAAATTGACGTTTTCTTTGATTTGAACAGAAATATAGAATTGATTTGTAGTAATACTTGTTAATATATATTTGACATCGCGAAAACCATGTTTAGTAACAAAAGAGAAACACAAAATATCGTAATCTAAAAATTAAACTGATTTTTCGTCAATATGTCCACCTCGAGATTTCATAATGGTGGCACATATTCTTGGCATTCTTCTATGCTACCTGAACTTTCTGCCAAAGTTCTCGCGCGCTGTTAATTCCTTTTTTCGAATACTGCCTAATTTATCCCACACTAGCTCTATTGGCGACGGATCTGAAGATTGGGGTGGCCACACCGTCCGTACCAACTTCCCTTCTTCCTCAAGTAAGATCAAATAAGCTCTACATAAACGAGAGGAATGTTTGGGGTCGTTATCTTCTTGGAAGAAAAAGTTTTGGCCACATAATCTTTCCCGGTTGGCACAGTATTTTTCTGTAAGATTCGCAGATAACCATCCTTGTGCAAGATCGCGTATATTTTTATCAAATCACCTACAGTTGTACCACCAAAGCAACCCCCAACCATCACATTACTTCGTGTCTAATTCCTACAGTGAGTCGGAATCAGATATTGTTTACTCGCTCTTTCTCCAATTTTTCGCCTCACAAATGATCGACATTTTGATCCAAGCGAATTTGGAATTTCGATTCATCTGTCCATAATACCTTATGCCACTGATCAAGCGTCTCATCCCTGTGATGAATGGCCCATTCCAATATCTTTTTCTTATTTTGTTGTATCAGCAACGTTTTTTGCTGCTATTATTCCCCTTGACCATGCTGCAAGAATTCTTGGCTTAACTGTTGTGACAGATATTGATGTGTTTCTCGAAATACTTATTTAGTTGCTGAGTGATTTCTGGGGCGGTGAGAAACCTATTTCGTTTTGAAACCGTGTTCTCTTAAAATCGAGTTTACATTATAGGAATTAATATATGTATTTTTTGACCTTTATGTACTTATCTTTATATTCCTGATTTATTTCCACTTAGAGGTCAATAAAACAATAAATAATTAAATACCAATTTATTCCATAACATATAATAATATGCTTTCGTTAAATAACTTCTTCAGTGGAAGAAATTGACATTTAATATGTGTCAAATTACTAATAATATAAATATAAATTGCCATGCCTATCAACAAAATTATCTAAAAAACAAAGAATTCATTGATATATCGAATTTTAATTATATTCACAAGTAATAATGAAGGAATAATGATTTAATACAACATTAGAAATTGAAATGATTTGAATTATTCGTATATCAATCTAGTTTTTGTCAAGCTCTAACAATTCTGTTCAAGGACTAGGGAAAAACATGGCAAAAAAACCTAGTCAAGAGCTTAAAATTAATAAAATTCATGCGTGAATTAAATTATTGTAAATAACGCTTAAATTATCAATATCCGTTCTAAAATTTACCGCGTTTTCATCTTTCTTAATGTATATCATTTCGTAAATTAATCTTTTTTTATAATTATTTTCCTTTTTTAATATTTTAGTGTTTTGAAAATCAAAATTATGTCGTCTATCTTTAGAGTGCTTAGATAAAGCAGTTTCAGCGGTGACGTTATGTGTAACAGTGTATTGATGGTTATAAATTCGTTTCTTTAAATATTGTTTGGTTTGTCCGATATAACATTTATTACAATCTTTGCAATCTAATTTATAAACGACATTACTTTGATTATCATGTTTAATGGGTGTTTTTAAATTTGTGAATAAATGTCTATTGTTGGTAGGTATAAAAGTTATGTGAATGTTTGATTTTTTTAATTCGTGTTTTATTGTGTCGCTTAAATTGTTTATATATGGTATAGTGTGGTATATGTTATTATTTGACTTTGTACCTGTGTTATATATTTTATTTATTCTTTTTGTGATTAATTTATTGTAAAACTCTTTAGGATAACTATTTTTTTCTAGTATTGTTTTTACTTTGCTTAAATTTTCTTTTCTAAAATCAGGGTGAGCTAATTTAATAGCCTGATCTACTAAACTGTTAATTACGCTTTTTTTAAAATTTACCGAAGTGTTTGAAAAATAGTTTAAATGCCTACTACTACTAGTGTCTTTAATGTACCAGTTTGTTTTTATTTGTGTGTTATCATGTAGTATCTTTACATTTAAAAAGTTTATAGAATTTTGATTTTCTCTTTCAAAAGTAAATTTTAACCTATCATGATATGTGTTAAATGTGTGCAGAACATGTTCAATTTTATCATTTGGTATGCAGCATATACAATCATCTACATACCGCTTATAAAATTGCACATGACAGTTTAGTTTGTCAAGTGAGACCTGCTCTAAGTCCTCCATTACTAAATTTGCTATAACAGCAGATAATGGAGAACCCATTGCTGTACCGAATATTTGTTTATATATTGTGTCATTGTACTGAAAATATGTAGAATTTAAGCAAAGTTTTGCAGCCAACATGAATTCATTTTTTGGTAAATTTGTATAATTTTGAATTAAATTCCATTTTTTGTTTATAATGTTTAATGCCAAATCTGTAGGAACATTTGTGAATAAAGATACAACGTCTAAACTGATAATTTCATGATTACACGGTACGGATTTTTTGTTAATGAAATTAACAAATTCCCACGAATTTTTTACATGATACTCTTGGATAATAAATTTAACAGATATAATAATTCCGGAAAATGTAAAGTTAATTATTAGTTTAGGCCCTAAATTCTCAGTAGATGTTAACCACATACCTTTAGATGATTTAATTTGTAATATAGAATACATTATTCAAAATTCTGTAGTATCGAACAAGCAAAACACATTACGTAACAAATTAGTAAACATCATAACTAATTACAAAAACAGACGTAATAACAAACACAAAGATACTGATTTAAATCGTATGTTAAAGGAAACAAAACAGTTTTTGGATAAAAACCGAGATATTATAATAACTAAAGCAGACAAAGGAGAAAAAAAGTATAATAATGTACAAAAAAGATTACGCAGCCAAAATGCATTCATTATTAAACGATCAAAACACTTACATTACATTACAAAAAGACCCGACTAATAAAATTCAAAGTGAAAATAACCAATTAATCACTAGTTGGTTAAATAGCAATTATATAGACGAATCCGTAGCTAAACATTTAAAAATATATAATTCGATAACTCCGCGAATTTATGGCGTCCCTAAAATTCATAAAACTGATATTCCTTTAAGGCCGATTGTAAATTGTATACAATCACCAACATACAATTTATCAAAATTTTTATCCAAAATTCTCAGTAATGTTGTAGGAAATACAGAGTATCATGTAAAAAATTCGTGGGAATTTGTTAATTTCATTAACAAAAAATCCGTACCGTGTAATCATGAAATTATCAGTTTAGACGTTGTATCTTTATTCACAAATGTTCCTACAGATTTGGCATTAAACATTATAAACAAAAAATGGAATTTAATTCAAAATTATACAAATTTACCAAAAAATGAATTCATGTTGGCTGCAAAACTTTGCTTAAATTCTACATATTTTCAGTACAATGACACAATATATAAACAAATATTCGGTACAGCAATGGGTTCTCCATTATCTGCTGTTATAGCAAATTTAGTAATGGAGGACTTAGAGCAGGTCTCACTTGACAAACTAAACTGTCATGTGCAATTTTATAAGCGGTATGTAGATGATTGTATATGCTGCATACCAAATGATAAAATTGAACATGTTCTGCACACATTTAACACATATCATGATAGGTTAAAATTTACTTTTGAAAGAGAAAATCAAAATTCTATAAACTTTTTAAATGTAAAGATACTACATGATAACACACAAATAAAAACAAACTGGTACATTAAAGACACTAGTAGTAGTAGGCATTTAAACTATTTTTCAAACACTTCGGTAAATTTTAAAAAAAGCGTAATTAACAGTTTAGTAGATCAGGCTATTAAATTAGCTCACCCTGATTTTAGAAAAGAAAATTTAAGCAAAGTAAAAACAATACTAGAAAAAAATAGTTATCCTAAAGAGTTTTACAATAAATTAATCACAAAAAGAATAAATAAAATATATAACACAGGTACAAAGTCAAATAATAACATATACCACACTATACCATATATAAACAATTTAAGCGACACAATAAAACACGAATTAAAAAAATCAAACATTCACATAACTTTTATACCTACCAACAATAGACATTTATTCACAAATTTAAAAACACCCATTAAACATGATAATCAAAGTAATGTCGTTTATAAATTAGATTGCAAAGATTGTAATAAATGTTATATCGGACAAACCAAACAATATTTAAAGAAACGAATTTATAACCATCAATACACTGTTACACATAACGTCACCGCTGAAACTGCTTTATCTAAGCACTCTAAAGATAGACGACATAATTTTGATTTTCAAAACACTAAAATATTAAAAAAGGAAAATAATTATAAAAAAAGATTAATTTACGAAATGATATACATTAAGAAAGATGAAAACGCGGTAAATTTTAGAACGGATATTGATAATTTAAGCGTTATTTACAATAATTTAATTCACGCATGAATTTTATTAATTTTAAGCTCTTGACTAGGTTTTTTTGCCATGTTTTTCCCTAGTCCTTGAACAGAATTGTTAGAGCTTGACAAAAACTAGATTGATATACGAATAATTCAAATCATTTCAATTTCTAATGTTGTATTAAATCATTATTCCTTCATTATTACTTGTGAATATAATTAAAATTCGATATATCAATGAATTCTTTGTTTTTTAGATAATTTTGTTGATAGGCATGGCAATTTATATTTATATTATTAGTAATTTGACACATATTAAATGTCAATTTCTTCCACTGAAGAAGTTATTTAACGAAAGCATATTATTATATGTTATGGAATAAATTGGTATTTAATTATTTATTGTTTTATTGACCTCTAAGTGGAAATAAATCAGGAATATAAAGATTATAGGAATTAGAATTTATTTTTTTATCGGTAGTGGATGGTAACTGTAGCAGCTTCTTCATTATATTTTTAACATTCCTATACCACGATCATTGGCTGGATTTAGTTTAATATTATAGAAAAATACTCTTCTACCGATCTTTTCCCTCTATCCGATAGACTTGATTTATTAAGTTGTGGTGGTATCATGGTTACCTTAACACTGATTAATGCAGTTTATATTAGATGATATACCCACAACAATGCTTCCGAATTTTCTTGCTAGCTCGATTTTTGCAGTCTATATACTACAAGTTTATTTGTTTTTGCTGATATAGAAACAAGTAAATTTTTCATGTACTATCTGTGACATTGTCCCGTCCTTAATATATAACTGTGACTCCGAAATTTTTAGGACAATAAAAGAACAAACACATAATTAGATAAAACTATTCATTTATGTAACGATATCTACGACAAAAACAAATTGAAATCGATTTTAGAACAAAGGTGGGTAATGTGTCACTTAGATAACAAAAAGTAAAATATTTATACCTTCACTTTATCAAATTAAGCGTTTGAGTAGGCAGTTTTATTGTCAAGAACAATTTCGGGGAATGGAACATGTCAAGTTGATAAGAAGAAAAATGAAAATGAATACGTCTAAAGAAAAATAAAGCGTATAAGAAGTATTTTTTTCATTCTCTTATTTAAATTAGTTTTTTCATTTCGTTCTTTATCAACCTGACACGACCCAATTCTAGTAAGTTCTTTCACTGGTAACTTTGGTTCTCGAAGCTTTTGTACTGATTCTAAATCTTAATCTAAATCTTATCTTTAGTTTGCAGAAAAAAAAAACTTATTATATTCTTATGTGTATATTAATTTCTGATCTGTATAAGAATATGCATCAAATTTTCTAGGACGATGAAATGAAATTTCTTGCAAGGAAGTGACCCTCCAAATTCATAAATATTTATTAAGGAAACTTTCATTATCCAATTGAAGCTCAACAATTTGTTGTAGAAATCCTAATTATGGTGGCTTCCATTTCTGGTATTGTATGGATGTTAAAAATAGGTGCTTTGCAGATAAATTTAATATCTCACAGAATATTAACTGTACGCAATGATGATAGCAAAACACACTATTGTAAAAAATCTTTCGAACTGAGCTTTTGTATATCATTGAGTAAACCTGAGTTGCTTGTAAATTTGTTATCAATGAACATCATTTCACTTTCACATAAAGAGGAGTGGAAGTAGTACGCTTGTGTCCATTTACACGAGAGCGCAAGTTTACTTTTGGCAGCATCCCAACCGTAGTAGTGAAAGTAGTTTCCAAAGCTTTGGGGGAACTAACTCGTGTTTGTAGAACATTGTAATAGTATTTTTGCATTTTATGTTGTTATTGAGAAAATTGCAGTTCTCGAAGAATTACTCTTTTGAAGAATATTTGTTTATTTTATGTTAAAATTTCTGTGGCCAAAGTTATGCAGCCCATTTCAATTCCTTGCATTGTTTCCGTTTATTTATTTCATTCATCTATACAAAGTCTACCAAGGAACCCGTTCATTAAAAGTTCCTAACTATTTACGAATTTAAGACTTTCACGGTAATAATAATTTGTAGCCTTTTTTTGTTTTAAATTATTTTTGATATCGAATAACTTACGATATGATCGCAAGTAGCCACCAACATTCTTAATTTAAGTGGAACATATGTAAATTATCGCCTGTTTAGATTCTACAATCTATTTTATGTTACTGGGCATTAGATTTCCTTATGTCTATCTCCAACTGTTTTTGCGATTGTAATTTGTATTAAAATTTTTTCTTTTGCAGAGTGATTTTTAGTAGGCTTTCTTTTGTTCTTATTTAAACTTGCCTCCTCCATATTTTAGAAATAGCAAGTAAAGCCATAAGTGTTGTAGAAGACATTTCTAAACCTACAGCAGGTTATACGAAGTGTTTAAAATTTAGTGGCAAAGTTCAAAAAGTTCAAACTTAAAAATGATATCTTTGAAATATAACACTCTGTATATTTTGTCATGCTTAGATGCAGATGTCATTTTCGTATGGATAGTGCTATGCACATTTGAAAGTAGGTTGTGGGTATGACAATAGAGAAAATAGTTCCTTTAACAAAACGAATTCATTTTTCAATTTTTAATAATTGCGAGCTTTGTCCAATATAACAACCTTGGCAGTCATTACATCCTATTCTATAAATTGTATTATAACTATTTAAAAATGATATGGGGTGCTTAGTTTTGGTAAATAAGTTTTTTTCAGTGGTATATTTAGCGATTTTTATATTGGTGTTAAATTAAAATGTGAAATAATTTGGTTTGTTAAGTTAGGTATGTAAGAGATCTTTCTGTAAATTATATTACTATTGTTCAGAAGAATTTCTGTGGAACTATCGAAAGCAATGGAATTATAAATTAGCTGATTAAGGATGTGTTTGGGATAACCGTTATTACCGAAAATATCAAAAGTAATCTTAAATTGTGCTGAAGAAACGTTTGATTACTTAAGTGTGTTACTATTTTTCATGGCGATAGCTGTATTAAACGTTTGGTTCAGTGGATGGTTAGATTGGTAATTGATAAAGCTACCCGAAGCTGTAGGTTTTTGATCCCAACCTAAGATTAAAAGTGTTTTCCTTAGTTCTAATCACTATAGTATCCAAGAAAGGTATACTCTGAGCAGATTCAGTCTTTATAGTAAACTGTAAGCTTTTATCAAAAGAATTAAAAGTATTTAAAGTATGCTTTATCATATCAGACAGCACATCACAAATAAGATCATCTACATATTTGTAAATAAACGGCAAATGAAATGAAAGCTTGGGTATGATATTGTCAAGTAGATAAAGTTTTAACACCATTAACTCTAATGTTGGACTTGTGGGAGAACTCATTGGTACACTAAATGTTTCTGCATAAAATTCATTGTTTAAGCTAAAGTAGCAATTGTCAAAAATGAATTATTAATTAAAAAAAATTATCTGACATTGCGTTTGAATTAATTACCAAATTTTATCTAATATATTCACGATTAATGGTAAGGATATGTTTGTTAAAAGTGGAATGCCATCTAAAGATATTAAAATGTAATTATTTGGTAATTTGACTCCGTTAATCGTATTGACAAATGTAAAGGTGTCTTTAATATTGTAATCAGTTCTATCAGAAAACTAGTAGTAGTAGTAAAATATCAGAAAGGTACTTGGATATATTGTTTGTTACAGCATTAGAAGTTCTATTAATGCTGTAACAAACAATAGGACGTAATGGAGTATTTTGTTTATGAATCTTGGGTAAACAATATAGTTTAGGTGGTTTAGAATTATGAATTGTTTTGCAATGTTTGGTGTAATTTGACAAGTATTCTTTAATTGTTTTATAATTTTATTGTGAGCGTTTTAAACTATTTTGTAAGAGCTTGTCTGTTGTGTATAATACTGGTTTTATTTATATAATTATTTTTATTCATTACTACAGTACAACCACCTTTATGTGATTGCATGATATATAGGATGGTTTTTAATAAATATTTTAGTTTATTTGTAAATACTACTAAATGGAGATGATTTGTTTTGATTAGGTGGATTGGTAACAAAATTTGTGATATTATTTGTTATCTAGCTTTAATAATGTTTTTAGTGTTTGATGGTACCTCTTCTATAATATTTTCTACGTCTGCTAACAAGTGACCAGGATTGATATTTTTGCTATTAGGTGCAATGCTAAATTTAGATCCCAAAGATAAGAATATCTGAAGTTTGTTGCGGTATCGCAATATTTTTAAACCATTTTGAATTGTCATAAAGAAGTCTAGCTGGTAAAGGTGAAGTGTTGTTTTTAAAGTATTGAATTCTCTTGTTATTTTCATTTATCTTGTTAAATCTCCTACTAACTGGTAAACTTAATCTGTGTTGAAATTCTTTAACAATTTGATGAGGGATAACTTCTCTAATCAGAATTTGGACAATTTTTAGTTTGCATTGTTTTGATACTGGTGCATTCTCCTGATGAAGTACCTAATAATAATTAATTACGAAATATTGAAAATAGGTAAAATTGGTTTTATTAAACAGAATTCTGACAGCCCGACATAATTTCAAATATATTATATAATTTACATATGTAAGTATTTCTTGCTTTTATCGTACTTAAATCAATAAGTATTTAGCAGTAAAACGTATTACTGCAAAACATTTCTACATATACCCTTACAAAAACGGAACTAAATAGATACTAGATTCATGCAGGTACTATATTCTGGTTAAGATAGAGATTAATTAAGACATTTGATGTTTCATTTATCTTTCTTATTATCCTTAGTTATTCTTTTATTAATTTGATCTGCTTATTTTATTATATTATAGTATAAGGAATGGATACGATTTATTTTTGAGGTTAAGAATTAATTGTCATTGAGGCCAATGAATAATATAGGCATGTAATAGAAGACGTCATTGACGTAACTTTATAGTTTTTAATTAAGTTTAGAAATTTACAAATTGTTAGACTAGATTTAGTAGATATGGACGTTTTCATAATTGTACTTTATTATTGTAATAACGATTTATTCCTTTAATGCAATTTTTACTTTCTGGGCTAGTGTAGGAAAGCCGATTTCCCGCACGCAAATGCAGTCGCCAAATAACATGTTTTGATAAGCGAGTACAAAAATAATTTTAATGACAAACAACACACTAGTAGTAGAGATGCATTTAATGAAGTTTTGTGTACATTCACTATATTAGCGTTTCTTTTTTCTCAACATTTACATATATGCAAACCATAACGTAATATTGGGATAGTTGAACACTGTTTATAATTACAATTTCAATTGACATGCGGCAGCCACTTCACGATAATGTTTTTTCAACTCAAAATTAAGTGAAATATATTTGATTTTTTTTGTCAATAAAATATGAGTTTATCTAATAACAATAATAAATTGGTTTTATTAGGTTTTATTATATACATATATGTACAGTATTCTTCCATATTTGACGAATACATAATAAATTTAAAAATACATTTGTCATTTCACATTATATATTTACGCATTCCAAAACCAATAATTTTAAATACAAAAAGTTTATGTTTCTAGTAGTTTCCGCGTTGCTTTTACCTTGATAAATCCCAGCCCATATTCGAATTTAATTGTTGCTTTTTACTACATAATTTCTAGCATAATATATTCTTAAAATGCAATAGATACAGATAGGTACAGTTTTCTATTTGACAATCTTAGCAGTTGAAAAAAAAATGCACCCGGGATATATCTAGTAAAAGTTGACCATGACGATCGTATGTGCTCTAATCATTTGAACATTATGACCAGTACATTTGTGGATCTGTATGGACTATCGTTTGTAGGCTGCATTGAGATTACTTTTGAATAATATGGACCCCGTTTGAATAATTTTGGTACTTTCATTAAAGAAAAATTATATTTGACAAATAAGAAGATTTTGTTGAAGACTTAATATACAAAATGAATATTAATTTATTAGATTTAACATTTACTTAGCTCTTAAATTTTGAATTATATTATTCAAAAGCTTAATTTTTGACAGATTTAGTTCTCAAATCTTTTTCAGTGACTTATTTACTTTACTTTTCTTTGTATTACCGACGCTCTTGGTTATATTTTTTGCTTGTATTAAACAGATATTTGAATGAAGTATTGAAAGGCAAAACGTGTCCATGACCTAGTGGTGACATCATATAAATTTTTATCTCTAATAATACCTTCATGGGGTTTTGTTTGAGGGTTTTGTCTAAAAGCACCAAAAATATAATTTATAGTAACAGTCTTTAAAAAACAAGAAAGAAATGACAATGAAATAAATAATAACCTCATATAATATGTTTCAAGTAACGAGCAAATGTTTTAACACTCTATATTTTGTGTTCTCTGCGGAAATAGCGTTCTCACTCAATTCTCTCCTCCCCTTCGTTTCGTAGAACAATGAATATAATCTCTCTTTTGGTAGTCCCGTGGGATGTGACGCAAATTATTTGCATCCATCGTCCCTGCGTTAATAATTTTATCACCTGTGTTACACAAACCTTCATAGAAATGACGTTCATATTACGCAAAGTAAAATCAAAAAGGAGCTTGTCGTTGTGGCATATTACCTTTTGTACGAGGTTTATATCAATACCTAGTGGTCGTAATAGTTTATTGTATATAGTTCAATATGGATATACATAGTCCAAATATAGAGAAATAGCTGGTATCATGAAGTACATTTTTTAATTTAAATGCCATGTAATACATTGCAGTGAAACTTATTATTTGCAATGCCATATATGTAGACTCTTAGAAATATATAATTTTGTTTTAAAATGTTTTAGGTTATCCCCTTTTTTACATAATAAAATGAATACTCATACTCAAATACTTTCTTGCAATTCTTTCAATAATATTCTAGAATAAACTTCTGCATAACGATAATTTTGAAATATCATTCATGACCACCTAAGTCAGATTTACAACAGAAACGCAACAAGAAACAACAGAACGCAAATGATGGTAATAACTATCAAGAATACGCACAATAGCGCTAACACACTGTATAAATAAGTAAGTCGGGGAATTATGAGAAATACTTATCTTCAAAGTAGTATATCGCTCCTTAGAGTTACGAACCAGAAAATCATGTTCACCCTATGATGAGGCTCTGCAGCTAAAAGAAGCTGAACATTGTTGTAACGTAAATTTAAATTTCTCATGTTACCAGTTAGTGTTGTAGAAAGTAAGCTAATAACCAATCTCTGCATCGTTTACAATTTCTATTAGAACTCCGTAGAGTTAAACCCATGCATTTATTGTCGTCCACATCATTATGAAAATTAAGCATAACTTGAATATTCTTTAAAAGCGCAAGATTATCCATGCTAATGCATCTATTGCGTACACCTTCAACTGTACGACTTGGAAGATCCATATTTATAAAAAGTTATAATAGTTTGTATTTTATATTTTTTCAAACACAAATAGCTCGTTTAACTTAAATGGAACCTCATGCATGTATATCTAGTTTACGCGAAAGCACATTAAACCCTTAACGATTAAAAAATTGTTCATATTCTTCAAGAAACCATGCTTCTTCTGATATAAACAGGCTATGCTTTCTAATTATTAATGTATGGTTATTTATTATAAGTTGTATTTTAATGATAACTAAAACTGGGAATTATATTCAAATAAGTTCAAATGAGTTATTCCGGTAATTGAATATTTGAATATTACTTGTTTGAATTCACTGAATATTTCACTATTCGAATACCGGAATACTGAAAATTTCCAGTCCCTGTATGTAATATATTGATATATTACATCATACATTGATATATTGCATTGATATGTTATATGTGAGGTAGTAGATTCGAAAATAAATTAAGGAAGGAACAAATTTATAAAAATATGAATATGTTAAACAAAAAAAAATATATATAAGTAGATGTAAAATTGTCAACCACACTAAATTCTAATATAGCCGATTGAAATGAATTTAATAGAAACTTTCACTCTACCAAGTGTTGGTTTGGATTGGACGTTTGAATGTTTGTAGCAAGAAAAAAACTAATGAAAAACATTATAGTACATACTCAAATTGATAACCATCTTCTATGATGTTATACGTTTTTCAAACGATCTTTCTTAAGATGTCTGAAGTTATTGAATGAAATACATTTATTATTGTAGGAGGGAGTATTGTTTGTTTTATTCGCAGACATTAATTGCAATCATTGTTTAAAGTATACTATTTCGAGGTAGGAATTAATGACAGTCACAAACTAGATGAACCTATGTCACATTTATTTAGATGAAAAGAAGCATGGCCTTTAGAGAGTTTTTAATTAAAATTAAATCGTTAGTAACTTTTTAATCGTTAAATCTACATATATATATATCTTTATAAATTTTTGGTAAAATGCACGTGTATATATCAAGTCACTATAAACAAAGAGTTAAATTTTACTATTTTGTAAAAAGAAGCTGCCCACCCTTACCTTGATAATTTAGATGTTTGTGTGTATGTGTGTGTATATCCAAAGTTGTTTGAAATCCTTTCTAATCCTCTTCTCACTCGTTTTTCCGGCCTAGGTTTAGTCTGCCCATTGCAGCTTGCTGGATTGCCTACTGCTGTACGGAATGGGGGTTTTGTTTCTAATACCCCCGATGAATAAGTTACTCGAACTTAATTCCCTTTTTCGTTGTTGACCTTTTTCAGTTTTAGGATAATTTATTACTGGACATAAACTTTAAATGTTTTTCTTGATTTTTCAAAATTAAAAAAAACTGATTTTGTTCAACACATCTCCTTGGTCACCTATCACATATCCGCTTTCCGCTTACTTACCACTAAATCTGTAATTATGAAATCTCAATAGAATTCGCGTCTTCACAGCTTTAAACCCTTGTTTATATAGTGATATAACCGTAACTGGATTTGACTGGAGATATACTATTATGTTATTTTTACATCTCAAGGCGGGTCTACTATTTTATTAATATAAATTAAATATCTAATCAATTTTTTTGTATTTAAATTGATAAAGAGAAATACATGTAATACCAACCTTGTCCTTGTTATTATTATTATTATTATATAAAAGCACCCACTTCTTACTTCTTTCTTCCTATCCGTGTTTATTTCTTTCTTCTTTTCTTTTTCTCTTTCTGTGATCTCCTTCTCTTCTATTTCTTTCAATATGATTCCTTTTCGTTCGTAATTGCTTCTTATTTTTTTCTTAATTCCAAACTTTATTTCAGAAAAATACCTTTTAACAAAACTGCCATTTATTTCTCTGTCATCCTCCTATTTTTTTTTCATACTTGATTTTTTACAAAAACTTAATATGTCCTTCCCAATTATTATAAACTTACGTTTTTAATGTCACGTAGTATTTCCCCTTAGCAATAAACCCCAACATTAACAATTAAACAGATAACATTATTATACTGTATTATATTAATATAGTATAATAATACATGTGTAGAAACTAAAGTTTTAACCCTTCATTCTAGCTTACAAGGTACTCGATAGATACGTGATTTCTAAATGTGATTCACATACTCTCATACTAATTGCATTCCAAAAATATAATTTAAATAATGACAATTATATAAAAATGATAAAAGAAATAATAAATGTGCAGACATAATGACCACACATTAATCATTCAAAACAACACATAAAACGCTATCAAAACATATGTATGTAGACTATACAATCGTCAGCTAACAATACGTCTATTCCGTATTTCTATTCAGTTAATCGACTTATCTATGCTTGACCAAATATAAAATATGAACTGTTTCATTAAAAATAACCCAATTTTGATATTTTGTACTTTTTTGAATCACCCCGTATAGTTACAAACAACTTTAAAATGTGCTTCTTATCGCCCTGTACATCTGACTTAAATGTCAAACTGATATTTTTTAGTGTTTAATCGAACGAGTTCCAGGGAATATTCGTAACTCACCTTGAAAAATTAGGTAGCGTTTTAATACCATGCCTGATCCTAAAGGTATTCTACAAGGCGAGTAGGCTGATGCTGAATCCTTGTTCCGAGCACTGTACTGCTCGATCAAGAATCTATTTCTTGATATCCTTTTATATTAATATTTACATTTTTCATTTTCTCCTCGCCCTCTTCCATAATATATGTATATAATATACAGAAAAATTTGGATATAGTAATACCAGAATAAAAATATTAATATTTACTTCTTAGCCGATCCATACGAAGAATTTTGACTTTTAGGTACTGCTCTTGTATTCCCTAATATAATTGTATGTCTATACAACAAGAATCAATTAAAAATCAATTTATTCCAGAACACAATAATTATGTCTTCGTAATATTAGTTCATCAGTGGAACAAATTGATATTTAATATATTACGCGTCAGAAAAAAAAACGGGCCACCCGACAAATTTACGTAATTATTCACATTTTTGAATATTGCTTGTCTTTAGTGTAATAAATTTATTGTATATTATATCATTAATGGGTTTAGCTTATCGTCCGACGTTTTCTTGAGATAAAAACAGAAACTAAGCAAAAATTGGAGAATTTTGAAATTTATTGAGAAAATCCTAAAAATAATATTGACTATTCACACTACAGCAAATTGAACTGAAGAGGCAAGAAGTAACAAAAATCATTTGTCAATACGGGGTATTGCCACCTCCGTTCTGGATGACACTCCTCATCCGATTTGGTATAGAGTTCAGTACGTCCTGTATGTTTGCTTGGGGAAAATTGTTCAATTCCTCAAATAGGGCCAATCGAAGGTCTTCCCGTGTTATTGCAGCAGGTATCCGACGTCTTACAGGCCTTTTGAGCTGGTCCCAAATATGCTCAATAGGATTCATATCTGGGTTTTGAAGAGGGCCAGTCCATTTTTGGTATACCAACTTATTCAAAGTACCTATTGTGTTACTATCCTTGCTGTGTGTGGTCGAGCATAATCCTGCATTAACAGTAAACCATTTCCAACAAACCCAGCATAAGGCATCACATGCCCTTGTAGAATCTCTTCTAGGTATCGTCGGGCTGTTAAAGCGCCTCTGTCAATGAGAACGAGATCCGTGTGTGCCTCAAAGGAAATTCCTGCCCAAAACATTACTGAGCCACCCCCCAAAGCAAACCGAGGTGACCGAGTACAGGCTGCATAACGTTCGCCAGCTCTTCTGTACACCTTATTTCGACCGTCTTTGTCATACAGACAGATTCTGCACTTATCCGTGAACAATACATTTTTCCATTCGTCCATTGTCCACTTTCCGCGTTCTCGGGCAAAAGCGAGTTTACGTCTTTTGTGAGCTGCAGTAAGCAGAGGTCCTGTAGCTGGGCTGCAAGCTGTTAAATCACTTTCCCTTAACTTTCGTCAAACAGTGGAAACGCAGACTGCTGTTCTGTGAGCTTGCTGAAAGCTGCTTTGGAGCATTCTAGTGGTTTGCGTTCGATCTCTCAACACAGAAATCGTGATAAAACGATCTTCTCTCGCTGTAGTTTTTCTTTTAGCACCCGTACCGGGCCGTCGGTGATAAGACCCATTGGTAATGAAACGTTCGCGTGTTCTTTGCACAGTCGAACGACTAGCATTTATTTGTCTTGCAACTGCCCGTTGACTTACGAGTACTTCGTTTTCCAGCAATGTCACTATCTGCACAGGTCTACGATAATTCTCATCCATTGTCATGAAGTACGCTATACTCTGCGAAGACCTATGTAAATACTACAATAAGTATGGAACTTAATACACATGTACACACTCATCGAAATATCGAATGGATTTAACGAATATTTCACAATATTATAACAGTTTGGGTTCTTTGTCATACGCTGACTGGGGTGATACTAACTTGTTTTGCTTAATAAAAACAAGCAATATTCATAAATGTGGATAATTACGTAAATTTATCGGGTGGCCTGTTTTCTCTGACGCGCAGTGTATTTAATTTAAGAAATCTAGTCTAGCGCTTACTTTAGTTCAGGGGCAAAGTAGATTATTCTAAGTGGCTCTCAGATTATCAGTTCTAAAATTAACTACTTTTTAAAATATATTATTTCATAAATTAATCTTTTTAAGATCTTAGTATTTTCGAAAATTATGTCGTTTCTAGCCCAAGTACTACGGCATTTTCACTGGTTATGCTATGTGAGAGTTATAAATCGTTTTCTTGCTTAGTTTGACCGGTAGGCCAAAATTCTGAATATGTTTTCATTATAAGCGTTTTGATTTATGCGGAAGCAAGTATTCAACTATCTGTTCCGCAATCCTGCACATTTCATGTGGTGTACTTATAAAATATTCTTCAGACATAAACAAAACGAAAAATAATCTAATAAATACTTCGCTTTTAGTTTCAGCAATTATGTCAAAACTTACTTGTCATTATAATAAAGCCTACTTCTTTGTTTTATAAATTTTATTACAAGTGCAATCATATATAGTAGTAAATTTATTCATAATTATCAAGGTTTCAAGATCCAATTAGACTACTGGACTCGGCGCTGCGCGTCTCGGAATTTAATCCCGCCACTCGGGCAATAATAGTAATCTTCTGAACCTTGATATGACTATTTTATTGTTATTAGGTTTAAATGTTATACTAATAATTTATAAGTACATATCACTAAGCAGGTCTATCCGTATGTAATTTGCACAGAATGTGTTAGTATCTTTTTTATAAACAGGTAGGGAAGATTGGTTCTTCTTTGTCTCGTGTATTGTCAAATAAAAATATACAAATTAAAAGCTTTTACAAATTACCATTTTGCCTCATTAATTTTCATATGAAGGTAAGTAATTATGTCGAATCGGACCATTGATACATTTCATTAAAAAGTTTTTGTAAATTTATACACTTTCAAAAGCCGTTATGAATAATTATTAATTACAAATTTAATCAATCTGTTTGCAATATTAAATTTTTCAATGATATTAAGATGAACCAAATTTGTCTTAAACTGAGTTGAAAACAATTTCCTCTTTTCTCCAACATATTTTAATCATTGCAATTAATTCCATATGTGTTCGGCTTTAATAAAAGCTAAGATATTAGCATACTTCCATACTTTTGATGGGCAATGTATGTATATGTATGTAGTGCAGTAATTGCCTTATTGGTTCCAACTAATATGTTTTCTTAGTATCTGATTATTTCTTAAACTTTTATTACTACGAGTTGAGATGTAAGTCCCTTGTGGATACATTTTCTAAGACAATGAATATAAATTGAGAAAGTTTTCTTTAGAATACATTCTTTGACGCTGAAGTTTCGAGAGCATAATGCTTATTTCTTGCTTATATGCTTCAGGTTTAATTTATTAATTCCCATTCGCTTATTCTCGTGTGAGCACCTGTCACACGAGGTGTGAACTTTCTAATTAAAAACTTTCATTACGTATACTGCAATAAATGTATTCCCATTTCTCTAGCGTAATTACAGTTATATATTTTTCCCATCATTTTCTCGCGGTTGCGAGATGTATTCTATTCTAGGAAGCTTGAACTTAGAATTTTTAATAATAATAATAATAATCTTTTAATATCATTGTCTTCTTTAGAAAATATACCTACCTTGATAGGACTCAGCTGTGTTTAAATACTCTCTAGTTAAACTGACCCCTATTTCTAATGGAAACTTGAAAAATTGCAAAGGATACGAATTTGACGTGTTTTAAGGCTTCTTAAAGTGTTTAATTAACACAGGACACAAGCGACATAGCGAATCATTATCATTAATTTTGAATATTAAGTAATTAAGGCATTGTCTACAAAACAGAAATAGTCTAGAGTCTAGAGCATGTGATTATGTCTTGGCGTTGTATTAAGTATATTAGTCCTGGTCAAATGGAGACATATGTAATTCGTAACGCCCACGAAAGTGTTTTGTTTGTTGTTTTGAAAAGACAAGCTTGATTAGTACAACCAAATTCTCTTCATATATTAACTAGATAATCTCACGAAATAATTTCAAGGTGTATTTATATTTTTAGATTGCATTTATTGATGATTTATTCACCATTACTTTTTGATCCTACTTTGATATATGTTTAACTTTGCAAAAATGTTTAAGCAACCTAACAATCACAATTATTTTTTTACTTTCTAGTGGAAATCACTTCCGAATGTTAGCAAAATTTACCTGAGAAGAGCTATAGAAATAGTTCAAGCGAAATCATCTTTGACTGAAGTTCTCGAGCTGCTTTGATGAGAAACAACGATTTCATAAATAGTTCTTATGGTTAGGTGAAGGTAGAGTTTATCACCATTTTACTCGCACAAAGATACTCGCAATTTAAAATCACACTCTTCAGTATTTCCCGGTTGCATTTGCTTTGCTGAATCAATCCATCAATAATTATTCTTTATCTTATGAAAACGTCGAGAAATGCCACATATAAAAACCATGGTTTATTGTTGGAATTCATCCTGCGGACGAATGCAATGAAAATAGTTCAAGCATTAGAAGCGGACCACGTGGTTTCGGCCTCCCAAGTCTTGTCAGCGCTACTTCGAATGCAAGATCTCATTTCATCGCCTTTCACCTTCCAACTTATTTGTATAATACTCCTGACAATGGACTAGTTCCAACCTCATGCCCTCTAGTGAACAAGATTGGAAGTAGCACATCGCTGGACACTACACAACACAAGTCGGTATAGCTCGCGCAATTCGTGCATTGTCATTCTCGATAGATATCTCGATCTGATAGCCGTCAATGGTGAATTCCATATACGGCTTACCATGACGTAATATATGATTAGGTATCTGTAGTGTTGATAGTAATTGGAGTAATAAACACTTGTTTATAAAAATGCAAATAAAACGTAATTTTTTAAATATTCGATAGGTTCATCTATGTAAGATTGTCATGATACCATAATTATTGCAGAGACTATTCACCAGTAGGTTTTAGCATATATACGCAGTAATTATTCATATCCATTATGTCGTAATCTATGTTAGTGTTTCATTATTTGGCGGTTGGATGGCGATTTTGGATATGCTCTGTAGGAAGGATGATTAAGCTGTTGGCTGGCGAAGGTATATGCTGCTTCCTTCATTTGAGTGGAAACTTAACTCTAATGTGCTGTTAAAGTGAAAATTGTGAAACAGTTTAATTCAGATTTTGTCATCTTTCTTTAATTGGTGATCGTTACAGCTACACCAACGTCATGAGTTGTATTATTTGTCATGACTTCAGCCACAGTTCTTACTGTATAAATAAATGTATGTAAACCGGTTTACGACTTCTTTGAATGTATTACTTTGCTGTAAGTGATGTAGAGCTGTCAAGTGTATTCCAACAGCGACTGATAATTCGAGTGTGACATAATCTGTGTCCGGACAAACGCGATTGATGGTTTTCCATTTCTACCAGTCAACCAACTTGTTAATACGCTCTTTTGCCTATTTCAATGTACAGTGGTGACGCGATAATCCGAATCTTGCTTTTCCGGATTCCTCGGTTTTCCGCATCTATTTTTTTGTTCATTGCGTATTCTGTAATCCGGATTTTTGCTGTCTCGGAAATCCGGATTCGATGTGATTCGAATTGCGTACGCGAAATTACGAAGTTTTTCTCAAACAAAGTTCCAACATGCACAGTTGCATTCATTTATTCTTCTATAAACCAACACCTTCAGAAGTTGCAATGGCTCCAACACGAAAGCATATAGCTTTAACAATTAAACAAAGGTATGATATACTTGAAAAACTTAAAAGAGGACATTTGGGAAAAGATTTTGCAAAGAAATATAATGTTGGAACGTCAACAATTTCAGATGTTAAAAGAAATTCCGAAAAAATAAAAAGGTGTCTATAAATCAATTTTGAAATTATCTTTATCATTAATTTCCTTCCTTTTTATTGTCAGCTATGTTAACAGTTGTATCTCTGCACCGATATAAAAAAAAATTACGCAAGCCTGAATATTCGAAAATTGAATCAGTTATATGATTGGTTTTTAACGCAAAGGCAAAGGCATTCGGTTATAACTTCAGAGATTCTGATGGAAAAAGCGAAACACTATGATAATGATAAGAATTGGTACACATACATATGTAATACATACATATTGTTAGAGCATGCCTTGGTAATCCGGATTTTCTAGTAATCTGGATCGTCCTGGTTTTTATTATTCCGGATTATCGCGTCACCACTGTAATTCATTCGATTTGTTTTCACTATTTATACAATATTGTTTGATGATCATAAGCCAGGTAGAAGTTGGGAGTTACGGAGTTGTTTAATTTTGTAAATAATCTTCGTTCTGTTTTTCTTTTTTTAATTTGTATTAAAGATTACTTGCCTATATTTGCAATTTACAACTACGAACAGTTTCATATTTAATCCAAGGACGTTAATCTCTTTTCAATTCATACCTATAAAAATAAATTTCACAAGCGCATGCAGGATTGCTTTCTATGTACGCGACCAATATAAAATAACGCGCAGTTAAACATGAGTTGACACCATCAAGTAGCATCGCTTGGTACCATCATAGAATTACTTAGCCTTACAGCTGTTATTGTGCCAGCGTGCCTCACGAAAAGTGGCGCCAAATCAGGAGATCTAGAAGGCCATTTATCTTCTTGGGAAAACATGTTCCAACAACGCACGTGCTTAACAACTGATATTATTGTATTTAGGAACAAATAGGTTCTTAACTAATGCAAAAGTTAAGGACTGCTGCTATATATATATACAGGGTGGTCAGATAAGAATGCATAAGTGCTGTATCTCTGAAACTATTCATCATAGAGACTTGCGGTAAAAATTGCTAATACTAAAGTGGTCAAAAGAAGACCGTGGACAATATTTTCAGATTTCCAAGATGGTCGCCAGGGGGCAATCGCGTAATTTTTGTTTAACACTTTTTGACGTATCTATTAAAATAAAGTGGTAGGGTGTAATTAAATGTTTTTTAAATAAACAGCTGTAACTCCTAAACGACTGAACTGATTTTAACAAATTTGGTCTCATTGAAAAAGGCATTTATTGTTCCATCAAACCTATCTTGTGATATGTCTATTTCTTAGTGATGCCGCTAGAGCGTGCTTTTTGATATAATAACAGAAAATTGCAAAATTCTCTAAAAAATTAAATGCAATAATATGACTTTTTTTTCATAAAAATGTAGGAATACTTTTATTATTTAAAAATCATAAATTATGCAATTGAATCTTGAAAAAACACAAATAAATATCAATAAATACCGGTGTAATAGCGTCTTTTTAAAATTATATGATAACTAAATCTTCTTTCTGTGATATTTCAGGCTACGAATAAGATAACGAAATACGGTTTTCACTAGCCTATTTAGGTATCACTTCGCTACATTTTTATGAAAAAAAGTCATATTATTGTATTTAATTTTTTAGAGAATTTTGCAATTTTCTGTTGTTATATCAAAAAGCGCCCTCTAGCGTCATCACTAAGAAATAGACATATCACAAGTAAGATAGGTTTGATGGAACCATAAATGCCTTTTTCAATGAGACCAAGTTTGTTAAAATCAGTTCAGTCGTTTAGCAGTTACAGCTGTTTATTTAAAAAAACATTTAATTACCCCCCACCACTTTATTTTAATAGATACGTCAAAAAGTGTTAAACAAAAATTATGCGATTAAAGCTTAGCTTTACAAAGCATATATTTTTTGGTAACATTTACTGGGTGGATTTTAAGATGTCGGTTACGCCCTCTGGCGACCATCTTGGAAACTGAAAATGAAAATATTTTCCACGGTCTTCTTTTGACCACTTTAGTATTAGAAATTTTTACCGCAAGTCTCTACGACGAGTAGTTTCAGAGATACAGCACTTTGCATTCTTATCTGACCACCCTGTACATACGTTTATGTATACCAAAAACTAATCAAGATGAATCCTTGAAAAAACGGATCAATAAATGTTAATAACTTTAGTGTACACTTCCAATTAGATTTCAAGCCGGTTCCATACGTTTCATACTTTTACCGTCTATCCAGCTAGTTTTACGGAAATATTGTAAAAATTTAATTCATCTTTATTGATTAGATTAAATTAGTGATTTGGAACATTTCTGCTTTCTATTGATAATTTATTTTCGGAGAAAACTTGAATGATTCTGATTGATTTTTTTGTAAACATTCTTTAATAACTAGTTGCGGTTAATGTTGACTATAAATGGAAGACAACGACTGTAGTATGGAATTCGGCCAACAGAATTTTTCAATTGTGCGTGTGCTGTCGATATGCTGTACAGATAAAATTCGTTTTCATTCATTTTATATTCAACTAAAAAACCTTTTTACAATTTACAATCAATTGTACAATTAAAATATTTAGTTTAGTGTAACATTATTGATGTGGACCATGTCCCAGACATGACAATACATTTCTACGAATATTCTTGCATTCAAAACAGCAAATTTGATTCTAATATTAGCAAAGTTTAATATTTAAATGTGAATGACAGATATATGTAAAATTTTAAATCAAAGCAAAGCATTGCAATAGCATATTTTTAATGAATTTGTTGCATAGAAACTCTACACATTATTTATAATACAATTGATGGCAAAGCATGTAAAATGTCGTGCATATCTAGAAACTTACTTGAAGTTATTTTATTATCAGTTATCATAGCTTTGGAAATGTATTAGAAGAACTACTTATCTACAAATTTGTATATTATACGAAAAAGGCAATATAAAAAATACTACTGCGGAATAAAATCAGAAATAAAGAAGCTCTAAAGAGATTGTTATTTTATCTAGACCTACCTAAAATTTTATTTAAAAAATTACTTTCAAAAATATATTCTTAAAAATTAACTAGGTATAGGAAATATTTTTACAAGTACCTAAGTATTATAATTACTGAAATTTGTTAAAGAGTACTTACTTTATGGAAGGCAATCTAGAACATAACAGTAGAATTATTAAATTTCAATCGAATAATATGTGGGTTTTGCTTTTGGTGATCGTGGATAAGGTGTGCTGATTCTGTCAAATGGATAATTAATGAATGTACCGTTTTGGACGTATGCTTTCTTCGCATGTTCAATTTTATTTACATAATTGTAGATCGTCAACCTAACTCGATATTTTATAGATTCAATGCATTTTCGCGATTTATTAGACTTATTTACAGGTTAATGATGTTAATTTTTAGACAGGCTGACGCCAATAAGTAGTTTGAGAATAGTATAGGCTTTATTGGATAATGAATATTTTATGTGGGTGCATCATCTTTAGCTAACTTTCATGTAATTGGTTTACTAGCGACAATCACTTATTTAAAGAGGTTCATGTCCCCTCCAGAAGTCTTTGTTTGTTTATCATATTATATTTGTACTTTCTCGCTGAGAACCAACTTTAAACCGTCCGATCTATTTAGATTATCACCATATGTTGTATGCTGCGATTTTTTTGGCAATAGCGGAAGCATAAATGCTTTAAATAAATGTTCAAAATATTGATTTAACATGATAAGTGTCTAGAGTAGAGTGTGTCATTAAGATTCTAAAATTGTAGTGTAACACTTATTCCGTGTTATTAAAGAAACTAAAAATTGTTGAAGTATCCTACGCGGAGATTATTTTATTATGAACCATTCCAACAACTTCAGCCAGTAAAGAATACGGCAATATAGATCTACATAATAGATGCAAAATCTACCACGAATTCGTATGTATTGCCTGAAATTCAGCCAATACAATAGTAATATAGTTTCTTCGGTGTTTTCATACATACACTGAAATGTGCTAAACACCGAAAAATCAGGTAGGTATTTAACAAAAATATTGGAAGCAAATACATCCAAACAGAAATGTTTTAAGTGCAAAATGATGAAGTTCGAGAAAGGCAGAAATGTATTTGAATTGCTGAAATACTCTACGTTATTATTGTACGAAATACGTGTAACGCTCGTTTATTCCCAAGTGAGCAGTACTGACTTATGTTAGTTGAATGAACGCATTTTATAATCTTAACGCTAATGCAAAACATGTTACCGATATTGCGGTTGAATCTTTGCTCTCTCAAAGGAGTTATGTAGACATTTTTATCTTTGTCGGCTATTGTATGGGGTGGGGTTTGTGTCGTTTTGGAGTCTGCAGGAAGACATTTTTACATTTTTGTGGCCGCGTTTATATCCGACATTTAGTTTTGATGTTGATTTAATCATCAGAGCGGACTTTACTCTAATTTATTGTAACAAATTCTATGGAGTATATATTTTAAATGAGTTACTGACTCGTTAAGAGTTGTAACATTTTTTTTAAATTAAGCGTGCAACACCTTTGTCTTGTAATATTTTCATTCATTAGTTTCTATTGTTTTAAATTTGTATCATTAGAACTCCCGAGTTTAACGATTGATAAACAGCTGACAACTTCGCTCAGTTTATATTTAAATTTTAGTATACTACATTCATCAAGGAGCCACAATCTGACATAGACAGTTGTCTGAGGGCCTCTGTTGCACTAAAGTTGGGGAGATTCCTCCTTTAGCCTCTTATTCTCCAGGGTGCGTGGTTCCTAGGACCTCGTGAGCTGTTAATGAAATGCGTTCGTCACAATTAGTTGCTCGGTTGTGGCCGAGGCTACTGCGCCATTTGTAGGACGCGTCCGGTGGGGGACGCCTCTCCGGATCCAGCTCCGGCAGATGTTCAATTAAGTGATTCTCCGACCGGGATGACCTTTCTAGCGTTCTTCTGGCCAGTGCCAGCGCGTACTCCGTTAATGTCGGAAACTGGAGGTCTCTGTGTGGGTGCCGCGAGAATCATACGTAGCATCCAGTTTTCTAAGACATTGAGACGCTTTATTTGTGACAAGCTGGTACTGGAGCAGGTCAGACAACCATACGTTAGAATTGGCCAGAAGAATATCGTATATATCAATAATTTGATCTTGAGGCTCAGAGAGCTCTTGTAGCAGGAAAGTGGATATAGTGGATGTATAACGTTCGAAAAGTCGGAAAATGAGCTTGGTATCAAGTGTTATGCCCAGATAGGTTACATTCTGTTTCCAAGCTAGCTGTTCGCTCTATATGACAATGGTAGTAGTTTACGCGAAAAGCGTCGTGCTTCACACTTCGAAAGGTCGATTTTTAATCTCCATTTTGTCGACCATTCTAAACCATCGTTGACAGAACTTTGCAAGCGCCGGCAGATCAACGCATCATTGCGCAAAGTTGTCAATAGCATGGTATCGTCGGTATATATCGCTAAACTAATATGCGGTGAGCGTGGAATATTGGACGTAAATAGGATAGAGTTCTGGTCCCAGGGGAGCCAAGGGAGCCTTGAGGAACACCTGAACGTATAGGCCTAGGGCTCGAGGGCTCACCAAGCCTCTTGATCCTAAAGATCCTGTCGGGAAGGTAGGACTGAACGAGAGCTGTTAGTTTCGGGTTAATGCCCAGACGCCGCATCTTAAATAACAAGCCGTAGTGCCATACTGAGCCAAAGGCGGAAGCGAAGTCCAAAAATATTACCCCAGTCGAATGTTAGGCCGACAATCGTCTACGAAAACCGAACTGTTCATCCGGAAGATAGTTGTCTTCATTAATAACATCGTGAAGACGTTCAAGAATTATGGATACGGCGATCTTCGATACATTGGACAATAGACGGAAACAATGGATTTTTACAGACCTTCTAGAGATATACAATTGTCAAAAATTCTATAAAATATTACCATAGTGCCAACTTAATATAAAAGGTACAAAACAGTTTAAAAAACAATAGGTTAAAAGATCAAGACGATGAGTACTCATTAACATTATAGAAGCACTTCCCAATCAGATTTGTTTTAATTGTGACGCCGAAGATATACCTGTATTTTTTAAAAACAATGTTTTATTTTCCTTTATTTGGAAACTTAAAATCTTCTAAATGTATAAACAAGGTAAGGTTAAAATGCGAAAATCTCTGAATCTCTGAAGACAAACCATATACACAACTCAACACCTTTTTTTGAATAATTAATAATCTAACCGAATGAGGGAAAGTACCCCAGAACAAAATTCCATAGTATGAGAGAGACTGGACACTAGCATGATAGTATGTCCGCAGCGATTCATTTTAGCTGGATTATCTATATGACCCTGTGTGATGATGATTTTGGTTAATTTCATGCATTTCGTCCTCTATGCGTATGCCTAACACAAGAACGCAATCTGAAAAGAACCTCTAGTGTATTTTTTTAGCTTCTAGAATTCACATATTGCTACCGCAGGGGTTTTCGTTTTTAAAGAGAATAATATTACCGTAATTATACAAAATAGTATGTAAATTTGTTTAGCAGATATTTTTATTTCTGCGTGGGAGATTGTACATACATATATATTTCGAAATTATAAGAGTAATTAAACATAATCAAGTTCCTACAAGGTTGCAACAAAGCGCAAATGTACACCTGTTAAAATAACAGTACGGACTACCTTATCATATCACCTATAGATCAAAAGCCTTTTTTTAAATAAATTTTATGCGAACAAGACTTAAAAGGTATTTTATCATTAATGTTTGACATTTAAAATTAATTGCACTTACGATATGACGAACAAGACTGCAAGAATGTTTGTATAAAACTTAACTGATTCAATTTTTAAGGGGTGAATATATTATGCAAATATGAATTAAATGGAAAATGGCATGATATATTTTGTATTGACACAGCTGATTTTATAATAATGGATTTCTCTTCTCTCTTTCGAGGCGCCGAACTATAGCTAAGACGGGGTTCCTACGGACAAATACCTTATTTTGAATCAAGCAAATCTTGGTGTACGATAATCCAAGAAAGAAATATGTTTAAAAGGTGTCGATATATATTTCAAAATACTCTAAATATAACTAATATTCGATCCACAAATTTCGGCCTGGAGAACTAATGATACTTTATGAAGATTTTCCAATATTTTGCAATTATTGTGCAAAATAAACTTTACGCTAGTGGCACTCCTATGAACTTCCACGACTACGACTTGTATTTCAACAAACGGGTATTTTGTTTCAAATTCAACTGTCGCTGTAAGCAGTTGCTAGAACTGCCGCGTTTGCTAGTGGCATGATTTGTGTTTGATCTCGTGAAAATTGTTATTGTAATGTAGTCTTCAGGCTTTCACGGCCGCTGTTGATGGCTGCTCTTCGGTTCTCGGGTTCTCTGCCGTGTAGAAAAGTTGTGGTACTTGACGTTTCGATCATCTTGTCGTGATCTTCAGAAGTGAGCACTTCTGTACGTCAAGTACCACAACTTTTCTATACGGCAGAGAACCCGAGAAGCGAAGAGCAGCCATTGTTATTGTAACTTGAATTCATAAAGTGGCAAATATAGATTGAAATTTCCAGCTTTTCCATATGAAGTAGAAAAAAAAACCTGTGGAGTAGCCTAGAGGTTTTAGAGAACGAGACTACTCATGTAGCTATAGATACTGTTGTATATTCGAAACTTAGAATATAGGATACATCTTCTAAAAAATCATCCTACTGCAGTCTCTGGCTGACTTCCCAGATATGTTTATACAATTGGTGCTACTTTATTAACGTATAAGCCAACAATACAAGTACATCCTTTCCTAATTTTGTCGATTCTAATTCGTTGGCAGCTTGACAATTAGGAAGTCGATTAATTTGAACTCTTCCCTGGGGTAGAATTTCTTTTTTGGCAAAGTGGACCAGAAGCGATATGCTACTAAATCAGTTATCAAATTTTGTTGCCTATATTGCTTAACTAGCTTAATAACTACGTTGCTACTTAAAGATGTATCTTTCGGGTATTGCCGTGGTTGTTGTGATAAACTTGACGTTTCGCTGATCATACTGTCAGCTTCTTCAGAAGTTCTCTAAAGACAGTCTTTAGAGAACTTCTGCAGAAGTCTGAAATAGTGAAAGACCTTGGAGTGTTTTTTGACAGTCGTTGTTCTTTTTCCCATCATATTCTAAGTGTGTCGTTATCTGCTTCTCGTAGCCTAGGTTTTGTTCTACGTTCTTGTTAATATTTTAATGATGCTCGTGTTTTTAAGAGCCTTTTTTTATAGTCTGGTCCTAAGCAAATTGGAATACGCATCTCAAGTTTGGTCGCCGCACTATGTTTATCTCCAGCTCGCGGTGGAAAAGATTCAACGACGTTTTTTAAAATTTTTATCATTTAGAAATGATGGCGTTTATCCTCCGCGCGGCGTTGATTATGCGACGCTGTTGACCGAACATGATATGGATGCGTTAAGTTACCGTCGAGAAAGACATGGAGCTCGGTTCATATGGAAACGGGTTAATAATGTTATAGATTGTCCTTTTCTCCTGTCTTCCTAGATTTCTTAGTTCCTAGATTATGTTCCCGTTATTCCTGCACTTTTTCTACCCCATTTTCACGAACAAACCTGCTACAGTCATCACCACTGACAACGATGTCTCGAGCAGCTAATTTTTATTATAATGATATTTTTGTTGATTCAATTAATCAGTTAGTGTAACTATTCATTTTTATGTGTATGTATGTATTTAATGTATATCTTTGTAATTTTGTCCTGTAATTGGTTGTTGTTGGACAATAAAACCATATTATTATTATTATTATTATTATTATTATTATTAAGAAGCTGACGGCAATACCCGAAAGATACATCTTTATGGAACAGTGGCCGTGAAAGCCTACATTCGATTACGTTGCTACTTGTTCCAAGATTTGTCGATGTCCTTGAAATTCAATACGCTCAGCTAAAAAAAATGGAAATAACGGGTGAAGCCCGACATGTTACTCAAAACAAAGACCTTACCATCTTATTTGTGGGGTTTCTAGATCATAAAATAGTCCTATTGGAGAACAAGTCATCTGTCATTTACTTTTGTTAGAAAAGGACGAATATTGAACAGTTTATTAGGCCCAGGTTGTCTATGTTGTAACTGTAGACAATTCTTGTTAAAGCAGAGAAGATATTTGATTTCTTTGAATCTATTGCGCATCATTGTTACAGAGATTTCCAGCAAATTGTGCCAATAGCTATTGCTAGGCAGGGAAATGGACAACTAACATGTAGACATTATACCAACAAACGCACATTTCATCTTCTGGAACGCCGATTGGCTTTTAAGGTGTTTGTTGGGTAACATTTATATCAAACAAACACTCATGAAAAATATCTCCACCGCAATAGTGCATAGAGAAACAACAGCAGGTATAAACTTATTACGTAGCAAAAAGTTCGGGGATAACCCGTACGCCGAACACTCAGTGCATAACGGAATGTTTAACAATTCAATATTGACATACATGCACGCGTTTCGGAGTTCCTGGTCCTCATCAATGTATGATGCAAGAGATGCAGCAACAACAATCCCCCGATGCCCCGTTTTCTATATAAATTACTCAACAGACGATTGCCAACCAACACTGCACATCAGTAAAATAGCACACCCACTGATAAAGACTAAGGACTCCGAAATACATGTATGCTTATTGGAAGGGAACTTTCAAATTGTCCTTTATACACAGAGTATTCGATGTGTGTGTATTTAGATCTATTGCATTGCAAAGTTGTTGTTTGTTTATGCACTGTCGCGAGGAGATTTTTCATTATTGTCTGTTTGATACGCTCACTAGGCTTGGAATAGATCCCGACAATAGATACAGACATATCTCCGTTTTTCCTGCCGTACAGTGTTGGCGTCAGCCTCTGTTGTTGCTGGACGTTGCCCGATACATATAATGTAGTTTCATCTTTTGATGTCTGTTTTGCAATTTCTAGACAACACAGATCATCTGCAAATGTTTCTCGATTCAAGGTCTTGTATCGCACATTGATGAAGACAATGACGTCCGAAACATTTGTCTGCGTGTCAAGATTGAACTATTGACCACATAAATGCATGTTTGTACTGTGTGTGTCACGTATGCGTTATAGCCAAACAGCCAAAGAGTTTCAAAAAATGATGAAGTTTAAACAGTATTGCACAGCTAGTTTAAAAAATTATAAAAATAAACATAGTGCTTCAGTAATAGAATCGTACAAGGTATTAATTGATAAACCATCACGGACTTTAATAATGTGCGGTCGCTAGCGATACAGTATGTGCTCCTGTTACTACATCCTTTGACGATAAACCGAAGACGAGTATAGGATGACTTTGCCACGCTTTGCAATAGGTTGGGTGTAGTGTTGTGAAAAGTGTTTACAATTCTTTGCCGCATGTTTTCTGGTTTGATTGGAAGTTCTAGATAAACGACTTCCTTAAGGTAGTCCCAGAGAAAGAAATCAAATTTAGTGAAAACCGGTGATCGGAGATGGCCACTTATTCTCTTCTTCCAATTTAGGAAGGTTACATTATTGTTGCTAACTTGTATCGAATAATGTGCTGCGGCTCCATCAAATTGTAGCCATATTGCGTCTCTCGAAGCTATTGATAAATTTTGACATAAATTTGGTGATAAAATATGTGACAACTAGGCATGCCAGATTACTTTGCAATATAAGATTCAGAACAATATAGCTGACATTTGGAAGTTCATTTTGCAGCAGATAAGTAAGAGATAAGTAGTGCTACCCAAATTTCAGTTAAAAAAGTAGCGACTAATGGTAAGTACTCTAATGATTCCTAACATGTAACTATACACATAACACTTTGGAATCCTACACTTAAATATTAAGCAAGAGATAATTAATTCATTATCAGTTTTAAAATTCCTACAGGTCTTTTGTCCACTCTGGTACGATTACGTTATGGTGGACGTGCTTACAAGCTTATTAAAATCTCTGATGTTCTCTTGTGGTATACGCAATAATTGTATAGTTACAATTTCGTTTTTACTCCTCCTACGGTATTAATAAATAATTATGTTTTCGTCTAGCGGATTATGGCACTAGACTCGGTGGATAGAATTTGCAGACCGAGTTATGAATTATTTGCGAATGTCCACCTGTTGCTCCCGTTGTTCCACCAGTTCATGAGAATTCGTAATTTTTGCATTATGTATCAAATAAATCGCCTTTTCTTCGTCGTGGAGAACATACCGTTGTAGTACACTGCTTAGTTTGTTAATTTTAGTCATTGCAGTGGTCGCCAATTTTTCAACTTGACATTTATAATTCAAATACAGGATGTTAGGTAAACATGCTAGAAAAATTGAAGTTGTTCCTTGGCTTATTCTAAGAATATTTTGTCTTATGATGATTTTTGAAAAACCCCTTTGCTTCGACAATACAATGCGTTGTTATTTTTTCGATCTCAATCACTTGGCATTTGTTTAGATTGTGTGAGGTTTGGCTGTTTGACGTGTCATTAATATTTATTGAAGTCCTCTGTCATGATGTATACGAACGCCGAGATGACTGACATGCATTTCAGCTATGGACTTGCTGATAGCAATGCATTAGAAGCTAGACGGTTGTATATTGAACGATTTCCTGTCCGTAAAGTCCCCGACCGAAAAACCTTCGAAAACATTCATCGACGCCTTCGTGAAAAAGGCTCATTGAAACGAAGTGGAGGCCCAGTAACATCAATGACTGCAAGAACGGTACAATTGGAACAGAAAGACAGAGGAAGATCCTGGCAGTGCTACGCGACAAATTGCACATACTTTCAATGCAAGTCATTGGACAGTTTGGAAATTCCTTAAAGACAATTTGTTGTATCCATACCACATTCAACGCTTTCAGGCACTACTACATGCTGATTTACCTCCACCAGGTATGTGAAGATCGTTTTCAACATCAGTTCTCGTTGAATGTTTGGCTTGGAATTATGAGTGACTATCAAATTGTACCAGTATTTTTACCACAAAGACTTACTGACGAGATGTATCGCAAATTTTTGAGAGCAACGCTGCCTGAGTTTCTAGCGGATACGTGATAAGAATTGCAATGTGGTTTATGCACGATGGTGCATCAGCACATTTCAGTTTAGTCGCTCGTGATTTTTTATAAACAACATACGGATATTGCTGGATTGGTTGAGGTGGGCCGCAGCCATGGCCTGCTCGATCGCCAGACTTAAATGCCCTGGGTTTTTTCTTCTGAGGATCTCTGAAGTCATTCGTTTACGCTACTCCAGTGGAGAATTTGAACGAGTTTGCGAAATCGAATAATTGCTGGGTGTAACTCAATTAGAAACGACCCTGCTGTGTTTGGAAGAGTTCGGCAGTCAATGACGAGAAGATTGAATGCTTGTATCCAGCCTGGAGGAAGTCATTTCGAACATTTATTGTAGATTGAGGAACTTTACATGTACTTTTTGATAATAAAATTTTGTTACTGTCGCAAATTTTGTTCGCCTTACATCTTCGAAACAAAGGGTTTTTCAAAAATCATCATCGATCAAAATATGTTTAGAATAGGCCAAGGAATAACCCCTTGCATTTTTGTCGCCTGTTTATCTAACACCATGTATAGAGATAGAATCTTATATAACAAACTAGAAACTGTTGCTAGAAATAGACGATTAGTATAGGCAGTAAAATAAATGTTAATGTTAGAACAGATTATTGTACCATTGCGGAGGTAATTCAATAAACTTCTATACTAGTTTCCATATTTACTGTTCCTTATCTCCATGCAAATGAGTAGTTTTTTCTTCTGAAATTTAGAAGTTGGGATTATCAGTATCAAGAAAATTTTACTTTCCTTTACCTGGTTTATTTTATTATTAGTGAAATTATTTCTCCTAAAAAGTAATAGTGTGGTTTAAAACTTAATTTTTGAATGTCCTTTTTTTCTTTTGTAATTTAATGTTTCATTTATATTCGATTAGTGTGCATTTTGTTTCCAATTTTGCCGCAGATGGAATTTTTGGACGCAGATTGTAACATATGGCGTTGAATCCTTCCAGAGTTTCTATTCACGAAACGCACATCTTTCAAAAACATACGTACACTAACCCCTCGTAGTCAACTCACTCTTCTATCTCCTTGCACCTTTGTAGAACGCATGCGCATTTTAATATGTCCAGACATGGGTCCCTTATCGATTTTAAGAGAAAAACCCTTCAGAATCTAATACTGGACAATGCATGGTGTATTTCTGTTTCTAACTCGTTTCTCGCTCGCGGTATTCTATTTTATTCCTTTTCCTACTGTCCAAGCACGTGATTATGCTCTCCCGCTGTTTCACATTGACATTCATTCACGACTGTGTCACACTTAACATGCAATAGAGAACAAAACACTCCACAGTTATAGTTGCGGGATTATTTTCTCGTTGTTTTGTTACGATAAAGCGGTGTGCTGGTTCCGCCAATCGGAAAGAATCCTTTTTGAAATTGTTCTGCTTTTATCTGCCTAATCTTTTGTTCTTAAATATTGATTTTACCTTGAATCTCTACTTGAAATTGAGAAATTGTACTGGTGGAAAATTATCCGCGGTAGGAAGTTCCCTAATCCTGTAATTTAAATTTTTTGACGTTCTTAGTTTCAGATAAGTACTTTACAAGCTATTCATTAAAGCACAAGAAGGTAAAATATTTGAATTTTCGTTGATTATCTTGTAGTCAGGTTGTTTCATTAATTTTAAAGCTTCTAACATCTACAGTCTTGATTTAAGCCCAAAAATATGTGTCTAATAAATAAATAAATCAGGGTGCTCGTAATTTACAAAGTAATTAATAATTTCTATGTCAGTCTATGATATTCCTTGAGCTGATCGTCATGTACAGGTTTTAGTTAAAATTATGTAAGTGTAATAAGAGACGCTGATGCATATTTATCGCTGCTAATTGCTCTCGCTGCTCTGTCAAGTGGTTGTTAAAGTTTAGCTGGCACTTTTTGCCCCATATCGAGTTTTACATGCCTCACTCATAACTTTGCTAGAGTACCTATCGTTAGTTATTAATTTCACATTGCAATTCGACTACTTTTACAGTATTGTGATGTTTCAGCTTGTTGGTTTGGGTTATTGAATTTTTTAATAAAAGATGAAAAATGATAAGTTGAAGGTGACTATCTCAAGTAATGTTATTCAGAGCATTCCAATGAGAACGATCCACCTTAAATAAGTCGAAAACGTCAAAAAATACGCAAAAAACGCCGATACACGTCGATTTTTGTTTGAAGGGGAAATTCTTTCACCAATAAGACAAAATCAGATCTTATCTCCTCTAGCCTCTCCTGCATAGAACACTAAAATTTCAAATGGTACCTCTAAAGTTTTAAGACTATTTTCTGTTACATCAAAGGTTCAGTTGAATTCAAGTTAACTTAAACTTAGTTAACTTAACTATAGTTGGTACATGATATCAATTGAAAGCCCATTCAATACCAGATAATTTTCTTTAGTGACATTTTTTTGTATCTGTCATAATAAGGGAGGGGAAAGACCATCTATTAATATAATAAGTTAATTTCATTAGCAAAGCAAAATTACATAACTATCGAAAGCAGAAACCGAACACTTTCCTTATTGAATTAAATTAATTTACGGAAAATGACACAGTTTAACTATTTGCTCGTTGAAAAGTTGCCCTAAAATAGACCGAGATTTTAATGTTGACGCAAGTTTTAAAATCTTAATCCCGTATTCAAATGTTAGACGTTATAATTTCGAAGCCTGAAGAAAGTGATATTCACCGAAACCGGTCGATGTTATAGAACAAAATACACAAATTAATTAGGAAGTACATTTGAATTTTAGTTTTCATTATCCGATTTGTTTTAAATATAATTTTTCTAATATATTCTTGACACCAATTTTGCCACCTTTCCTGTTTCCTGTCTACAAATTCAATAATATTACAACAAAATCTTTATTTATTTTTTTTTAATGTGTGGTGGGTGCTTAGTTGCAGTGACTCCGTAAGCTGTATTACTTGTCTGGCTATCACTGCAACTCTTGCGGTGTAGTTTAGTGTGTGTAAGTTGTGTTTAAATGGCTTTGTGACAGCATCATATCGCCTTTTATGATGCCGCGCTGTTAATCACTTTGCTCCCAACAGCGAATGGCAAGTCGATCCGGGATTAAACTCTCTGAAAAAATGTCACCGTCCCTCCAGAGAATTAAACCCCGGCACCTATCGTCCTCTCACAACAATAGTCAGCCGCCTAACCACTCGACCACTCGCTCCTTTGGCTCCATGTTGTATAAAAGCTGTCCAAGTTTAATAATTAGAATCTTAATACATACGGTGTTTCTCCTCCCGATCTTGATCTATAATGCCAAGCATCTCAACATCTTGCAGAAGCGGGTGCTATGTGTGGGCGTCACAGCACCGTGATTCGCTAGCAACCCGCAGATCTCTAAAGGGTTGGAACCCGACGAACCTTGGAGAGGGCCTCGGTCGGAGAGCCCTTTCATTGGATCTAGATAGACCTTCGTTATGACTGGGCACATTCTCCAGCTTGCGCGATAATCATTGGCTAAGATCGAGCCAGACTAAATTTTCCAAACCTCTCACATTGTTATAAGAGTCATCCTTTAGCGAGAAAAAGGAAGAGGAAACTGTACAAACGCAACTCATACGTTACTCACGTCACGATTACTTGCTTGCACGCGTTTATTCACAGCGTCGAGTCGCATAAAATAAATCGCGCCTTAAATGGTTCCCGGACATTTATGTAAATGGCATCAACTTGATTATGATCATCAAGAGGTTTAGATACAGAATCAGTCTCACTCGTCACAATAATTCGATGCTAAATAATAAACTTACATCATTTATCATTATTTACAAAAATAAACAAACGCATGATTAAACGATGTCTGATAAATGTTTTATCTTATTACAGATTTTTTAAGAAACCTTTTAACAGTAAAGGTACTAAAATGGATCGGAATTTATGTATGTATTTCGTGATACAATTTTCAGTGTTCCCACTTGTAATAAATGGCACATTTCATCTGACAACCGAAATTGGATTTTGCCAGTAACATATAGTGACATATCACGAGATAGTATTGGCTATGAATTTTACTCGTCCGAGAAACGGCTATGAACGCCACCTACCGTAAGCGAGACGAACCGCGACGTCTCTTTATTGATGAGCTGTCGATATTCTACGGGGGAGAAACGTTTTTATACCGTCAAAATTCCTCTAGATGAATAATTGAAACCAATTAGTTTTTAGATATTGACCTAATATCCTTTTATCTTGAAGATAAAGGATTAGGCACAGATGTTATTCGGAGTAATGGGCTTTTATCAGGATTTCATAGGTAGCTCTCGTAACGATTATCTCTCAGTCCATTCATTTTTTAGCTATTAAATTACTTGTGAATAAATGTGTCCATCTGAACCAATATTAGTTATACACTCGTAATAGGAAGCGCGACCACTGTAGACGAATTTACTAAAACATATTTTGATGATTGCGCAATTTTATTTAGTTTATTTATGAAAATATTACCAGTGAAAGTAGTGATTAGCATTTATAGAACTATTGTCTGTGGAACATTTAGAACTGGACCATATGAAAACGGAAGAGAGGATGTAACATGTTTATTTTTTATTAGAATTATTGCACACTTCGCCAATGAATACAAATTTGTGGTAGGGGAGAAGCACAAATGCGACCAACGCTATTTGAATTTAGGAGACTTTTTCTGAACTTGCATTGTGACTAAAGAGATACGAGGGAGTTACTTTTTAAAATAGAAACAACTGCCTGGATAGTCCTCAGATATTCTTCAATAGTAGTTAAACTGAGAGAAAACAAATGTCTCACACATATCTCTTTTAACAAGATTATTGAGAAGAGACGGATAAGGACGTAATAATTGGTTTAGATAATTGTACTTCAATTTAAGTTTCCTGTTAACACTGGTTTGGAAAGAGGAGGGAGTGAAAAGTGCAATAGACAATGAGAAGGCATGGCGTGTTTATTATAAGGTTTAAGCAAGCATAGGTTATAGGGTTTAAGCAAGCATCGATAAAGATCTTAGAATGATAGTTGTGTTACAGCTAAGAAACTGCTAAATCTTTTTAATAGTTCTGTTGCTAAAATTTGGAGAAACAATAATTGTATAGGAAAGGTTTTTGAATATATATATAAGGATTGCGTAAGTGAATCGATACAGTTTAAGCGAACCCAGTCGAAGAAAACGCAAATTCCCCAAATCTTTACTAAATCAGGAGGATAAGCGAAATATGTAAAAATAAATCTATTCGGGGCTTAACATTTCCAACTTGGGAAAATCTTGTAGAATATTCACAAGAGACAGCTACCAAAAAAGAAGACAATTCCATTGCAACTACGACGTTCACTACGTATACCCCTAACTAAGCTATTGGACTGTTCGTTGACGGATGACTTGCAAAAAAGGCTTATATTTTAATGCGCAACATCAACAGAGCAAAATTTATCCTAATTACAATGTTCTTTTTGCAGCTAAGCAAGCATGTCACGTTGAAAATTATTGTGATCACAGATATCCTCTAAAATAATTCTGCATGAATAGTTAATCATAGAGCAAAAACAATTATTATTGAGACACAAATAAACGTTGTCAAATAAAATTGGTCTTTTGTATGAATAGGGGAGTAGTTAACTGGTGAAAATGATCTTTAGGGAAGCTGATCTTACTTTATTTTAGTTTAAGTAATCTTCGGTGTGATGGTTTTCTTACATCCATACAAGTTCTCTCATTTGTCGGAAGAAAGCATGAAAGCTGTGCTAAAAGTATAAGCTTAAGTATCCGCAGTCTAAGGTGTGCCCGAGAACGCTTTTGTGTTTTCCAAAAAAGAAAGAAAAGGAGATGAATTACGAAGAGTGATTTCTTTGACGCTTGAAGGGCATCGCTATTTTATGCTTGAGAAGACACTGCTTGCGAACGGTTTAGCTTTCAGTTGCGTACGAACCCTTCCATTTGACGACTTTGTTTCGCAAATTTAAAATATTAACTGGTTTCTCAATATGTGTAGTCATTTGCTATGAATATTCTTGCAAAAAAATCTAAATATGGTAATTGTGGTACATGCTAATTATAAATTGGATGGTCTTCTTATTGTGTTACAATATTTTAACAAGAAGAGAAAAGGTGTTAGTTTTATCTACGCAAACTCAGACGCATGTATTCGGTAGCTAAATGTAATTAAACAAAATGTTTTTTTTTGTGTATACTGGTGTGGTTTACGTGTAATTCTAAAGTAATTATATATCCTTCTCTTATTCGATTTGCATAAATGTCATGAGGTTAATTTTCATGAGGATTTTTTTTTCATATACGGGAGCAGTTCCCGTTTATTTTATCTTTAATATATAAGCAGACAACTGAGAAGAACGAAACGAAAGTTTTATTTTACAACATAATCGGCTGAAAGGTTTATACATTTTGTGTGTCGATTTCTAAGTATTAAAATTCCTTTTGAAAAAATTATCACTCATGGATGTCAGCATTTCTTCGTCGCTTGAAAATGTTCTTTTAATTTTGGAAATAGCTGGTAGTTACTAGGAGCCAGGTCGCGAGAATAGGCAGATTTAAAAGACTTCAAACTCAATACTGTGAACGGAAACCTTTGGAACACAGCTTTCATGAACTGGATCGCTGTTTTGATGAAACAGCGCAGTTTGCCTCAATTTTCCTCTTCGTTTTTCTTAGATGGCCTCCCGAATTTTTGACAATAAGTTTGCGAAATATTCACCTGCTACAGTACGCCCATATTGTGGAGAAAGTAAAATCCCAAAAAAATTTTTGGCCATAATTTTCCAGCAACAAATTTTTAGAGGAGGACGGCCGGCTGTGATTCTAGTCAAAGTGATGAATTCAAGATTCATCTACTATACCAAATTGTTACAAAAAGTCATTTGGTTTTCTGTTAATTATCGCCAAATCCGTCTCACACACACACATTGACGGATGCTTTGAAATCTAATTCATCGTGCAACATTTTTACACTTTGTAAAAAATTTTTGTAATCAATTTTTCATTACTTGCTTTGAAAGTACAGACTCATCCAGTACCTGGATCATATTCGTATACATTTTCTCTGGCGACAATTCTTTTTTACAGAGATATTTTATCAAAGTTCTTGCTCGAAAATTGACAGAATTCCATTTTCGATAAATTACGAACACGTCAAGAGGAACTAACTAATATTTCGTATATGTGACGAGGCACGGAAATGATATCGTAGTGTAATAAAAATTCGACAGTATAAATCTAATTTTCTAACTATTTACTACACAATAATGAACTGCTTTATGGTAAAGAGAAACCTGCAGCACATTCGCAAGTAAGAGCAGAAGATCACGTTGTTTCTATCCATGTGTTCAGTTCTCAGCCACAAATTCAATTTCGTATGTAAATAGCATTGCAATTGAATATTCTGCTTAAATTAATATCGTTGTCGTGGTTCTAATTTCAATCATGCATGATTTTGAAACGTGTTTGTTAGACATTCTAATAGATTTGTGTATTGTATAAGACCAACAAATTTTTGTCATATTAAGAATATTTTTTTTTATAATAATTGAGTAATTTTAAGAAACTTCTAACTTTTTGAGACTACAAGGACTTCCTAAAATCCTTAATGTCATTTAACCTGATTGTTTCAGGAGAGATGCCAATGGTGTAGGTTATTCCACCAAGCAAAACGACGAGAGAGAGAGAAACGAGATTTCTTAAAAAATAGTATATAAATCTCCACCCCTTAATTTGTATGTATGCTAATACAACCCCCTTAATATTTTTTATGTACTCCTCTTCTTATAGTCTAGTGCAGTGTAAATGTTTTTACCTGTATCTGTCAATTTGATGCGTTAACGGATTTTGAAATGTAGTTCTAGAGTTTTGCACCTTTTTCAATCTTAGTTGACGTCTTAGGCATTAACTCTTAGTTAAACGTTATTAATCCTTTATTGGATTTGTTGTGAACATAATTTCTCTAATAGTTTTTAGGCTGCATTGTTTACTTCGCCGCTAACAGGATGGTTGAAACTACCACCAACTGGTATTACAGCAATATTGGCAAATATATGCAATTTGCTCGTGTCTATGTTGAAACAAGAACTAAAGCAAAGTCGAAAGATAGAAAATTGTGGTTATGCGTTATTTCAAAGTGTTGTTAACAAGGATTCTAATTTTCTCATACTAAGATAAATTTGTGAAGGTGCGTCGAAAGATCCATTAAGTTGTCACAAGGATTACTTCAAATTTGCAAATATAACATCACTCGATGTGGAATGGTCGTTTTCATCATTAAAACATATTTATTCCTCACACCGTACTCATTTGACTGAAACAAATGTGGAAACGTATTTAATAATTTAAATATTTAATAGATGCCACCAAGTTTGTGATTTCATGGAAGCTTCTTAATACAGTAAGTGTTTCAGCACGTTATACACTCACTTATGAATGTCACGAACATAAATGATGCGCTTGCCTTGATAGGCCTGCTCGGTCTCTCCACGTTGTTCTCGGCACTGCACTAAAACTTGCTCCTCTTTGCCGAGTCTAGTTATATATTTGTGGAAGAAAATCCAATATTTTACAAGATTTTGTGGAAAATTGTAACATTATTACTTTAGTTTTCGTTGCGTATTATTTTCTAGATTTGTTGGGAATCTAACAGCAACGTTAGAAAAAATAAACCAAAGAAAGAGAGGTAAGAAATATCATTACAATATGTTTTGCATTTTTTTTAATCTTCAGATCTAGGCCAGAGTAAGAGAGTTTAAGAGTAGCGGGGATTATCGTTTGCTCCAGCTCGACGTGTTAAATCAATATACACAAAAATATAGAATCAGAAAAATTATTGCACATTATTTTGTTGTAGGTATCTATTTAAATACACGAAGTACCCACACATTTTTAGAAATACAAAAAATTATTGCATATACCTTTTGTCGTGTATGTAGATGTGGTATTTAAGGAAATATCTTTTCTACTTATTACATCTAATGTTCAAATTGATATCCAAAATTCGCCATACATAACTGTCGCTCGGTCTATGCCATATGTCATTCCTTGATAATTTATTAACAATGAAACGTTATTTGATAAATCTATCTATCTCGAATTTCATTGTTAAACGTATTATACCAATGATGTCATTATTCATTTCGAAAATGTACGGAGACTGACATGGGACAATCACTATTGATGTAGATTACCGGGAAACAACAAATTTCCTGAATTTGTCAAGGTATCAATTGCAAAGGAACACGTATCATTTTGTATAGATGTTGAAACTATTGCTGGTTTCTTGTATCGTTAGAAACTTCATGCTTTTATATTTATATGCAGGATATAGATCGATAACATTATCGACCATGATACTGATAATTTTGTAAAAATTTCGTTACTAAATCGGTTTATCTTCCACAAGACTCATGTTCTACATTAATTTTAAATATACATAATATGATTTTCCGTTACAATAATAAAATGTGTTGTGTGTGGATAAACAATAAAGTACGTACCAATCTTGATTTTATTATAGAGCAAAAACTAATGGAAATGAAAACAATATTTGTTACAAAACGTAGAAATGTTGCCTTAGTATACAGTCGCACCGACACACGATCAATCACGTTGATGGAGTTCCCAAATGACAACTAATCTAACAAATTAGTCATCTTCATAACACTGGTTGTCAGAAATATTTAACAATGTGCTAGCTGGCAGATTTATTCATCAATCATTTCTTTTCTTTTATAATTTGTTGGGTAATGACGGTCTAAATTAAGTTAAGTTTAATATATTTCTCCTTTACGTTTCGATACAGTGTTTTGTATCATTTTCAATCATTGTTAAAAGAGATTTTTATACATGTTAAAATTATATTTTACTTGCATGTAAAAGATGCATGCAATCATTTCTTGTACTTTACTAATATATTGCGGTAATTTTGGATTTTTCAGTCTACATACGATAACATAATTGTTTAAAATGTGTTATTATTTTATTTAGGATATTTGCCCACCCTATTTTGAGATACTTGCAACGTAAAAAATTACAGATGGTAGCTGTTTCTATACATACAATTAACGCTATTGTAGTATGTATCAAACATATTGTAAAGACACCAATAATAGGAAAATTTAAAAATTCATATTTATTAAGAGTAAATATGTATTCACCTATAAATTTTCTGTATGGATCGTTATTTACTTTTCTTGTTTTTTTTTATAGCTCCACAAAAGATACATAATAATTCCAACCACATTTCCCGAACCGTAAACGCATATGAATTTTTACAGATCCTCGCTCGGAAGCTTAGTTTCATATTTATCCGTTTAATTTTTGATATACGCCAACATACCATTGCATGTAAAGTTACGGCGTCCGTATTTTTAAACGACCGTCAAGTGGTATGGAATGGATCAAAAGAAAGTTTTTCGACAATATAGTGTAGTGTACTAAAATTCTGCACAAAATATACCTATTTGATTACTACATTTTTCCTCTGTAGGATACATAAAGTAATTTTATTTGTAATGCGCCCCATCAGTTTCGTAGTTTCCACATGAATATGAGTAAAATGCACAACTTTAGAATCTAAAAATATTCCTTTTCCTTAAATTTGTTGCAAAAGGAGAAAAAACGGATGCAAAATTATATCAAAAAGGAGACCTGTGTATGGAGATGATTGTGAATCGACCCAGTGTGATGTACCGAACTCCATCATATAGATTCTTACATTTTTTGATGAACATTTACAGGAAAATTTTTGAGCAATAATGACAAATGATTTAAAAAGTCTAAATAAATCTGGCCATTTACTCTACCTTTTAAAAAACGTGGTCTAATTATGTAGTCTCCAGTTATTCCACCCCAAACATTCAAAGAGCACCTATTTTTATTATGGGTTTCTACAAAATAGGGATTACTTGCGGAATAATCATGAAAATGATGTCGATTCACATTTCCACTTTTATGAAACGTGGTTTCGTCTCTAACTAGAATAAAATTAAAGAAATCTACTTGATTATGGATTTGTTGTTGAGCATATTCATAAAAAATAATTAAAAATTATATGGGGGCAAGTCATTCTCAAGTAACTCTTGATGCAACTACATATGGTATGGGTGCAATTTATTTTTAAACAGTATTACTTAAACTTTTACAAACTTAACCTTTTTACTAACACCTTGTTAGTGCGAGATTTCTGATGTACTAATATGTGGATTGTCCATAACTGAAAGAATCTACCAGAAACATTAAGAAATGTAAATCGATCACTCGAGGAAGAGCTACATGTTGATTAATCTTTTTGGTGGACCTTTTGAACATTTTTTGTGAAATCTGTTATATTGCGAACGTTTAAATGATTAATTGCCGGTATAAGCTTAATATTTTGTAATTGTGTTGTATTTAACAAGTTTATCTCAATTTATGATTTAACAACTTTTATATTCGACTGCATCATAGTTGCCTACTTTATGTGCTACTTAACTGTCTATAAACTGTCAGTTTAAAGTACTAGTACTAAAAACAGAAAAATTGACTCTTATGTCAGTGTCAAATAAATGTTAAAATCAGCTCAAAAACTTTCAATAGTAGTTTCGTCCTGAGACTTAGATTTATTAGATAAAAATGAGTATCTTGCATTTACGTCTATTTTGTTTATATCTTGCTGTTCAAAATACTGTCAACATACGCAGCTGCTAATCATTACCTTACTGAACTGCCACAGAGTAATCGCTGTACCCATAAAATAGGGTAGTCGAATATACTCGTAAAATTATCTATATAACTCGTACATAAATAACTTTCTTGGACTCATTTTTCTTACAACCTCCCTCGCAAGATCACTCGGTCATAAATTCGACTCGGCCAAGAAAGTAGTACTTTATGTACTTGTTACATAAATAGCTGTCATTTTTTTGGCTAATTTGAGATATTACAATTATTTTGAAAAAGCTCGCCTTTCAGTAAGACAATAATAAATATCTCAGATATTAACGATTTTAAGTGTAGAGAGTGGTTAATAAAAATGAAAGTGTATGCAGTATCTTGCCCTTACTGAATATAATACACAGGATGATCCATTTAAAAAGATGAGAAAATAATGCACTTGTGTTTTGAATCGCCCTGTGTGTTCGCGATATAAAAAAGTTATTCCAGTCAAAAGAACCATTTCAAGCTGTTTCGTGTGAACAACACAGGGAACACGCAATGATTTTCAGACAAAATTAACCATAATTTCTGAAATACTCTGTGTAACGCAAGGAAACCTTATATCGAAGGAATGAGGAAGATGCGCTTAATCTATATTTGAACTAACACTGATGTAGTGTGAAATACATATAATCATGCCTTAGAGAGATAGAAGTACGGTGTTGCCAAAATCGAATGATTGTATTCTGTATTCTCGTATTTGTGACATGCTGACAATTTGCATATTCATATAATTCAATATTCAAAATTGTTGTTCAATATTTAAAAACGGTTTGGAACTGGTTGATCATGATATGTAAAGACAAAACGCCCAACGACTCCTTCCGTAATTGAAGACGAATATCATTTAAAATACTTATTCGTTTAGATTTTGTATAAATAGACATCTTAAAAAAGTTTTCAAAACAAATTATAAGTTGAATTATTTAAATACGAACGAATCGAGATTGACATATAACATAAATCCTAACCACCATCTGACGGCGCGTCCTTTGCGTCGATGCTGGGTTGTGGCATCATTGCACATACTAATATATCAGCATGCTGACAATTTGGGTTGTTCAACATGTATAACGTATTTTGATATCTTCAATATTAATTGGCTCTTAATGTGCAACATTTAATTTTTGACACTTCAACTACAGAAAAAGCAATGGTCTCGATAGTTGATAAGCCATCAGCTGGCGCATCTATACAGAATGTAGTCATGTCATGATACTATTGATATGCAAATACGCATGTGATCCCTATCATGTAAAGATTTTTCATGATTCATTACAAAGTATTAGCGATATATGCGCACATTTCTACGTAATAATAGTTTCAGTCACGGTTTACAAGCTTTATACCTCTGTATACGTAATCATATTAAATATTTGTCACAAGCACAGCAGCTTCAAGCAAGCTTTGGGTTAATAGTTAGCTTAGCTCTATTACGGCGAAAAATACCTAAATAATAAAATCGGCACGTTACCATCGCAAAGCTGAATAAATTTTATGTACGCATGACCTTTAAAAAAATCCCGTTCGCAAAGATATTTCCGTTTAAACGAGAAAACTGGTTCCTGTAAAACTTTAACCGACCATATCACCCAAACGGTAGACTCTACGTAAAAACTATCCATGAGCAAATGTATTCGCCGTATCGAGGATTACATTTTCCAAACTAAAAAAAAAAACCATAGGATACTCTCCAATCATGTACACTCACGGGAAATAGTCTTCGAATGTTTTAACGCCGCGCGCATCGTCTGTCTTATCTGTATCCCTCTTAGAGAGCAGCAGGATAAAGCTGTCGAAGAGACAGCACGATGCGTGAGTGTACATACAATCTAACATCAAACTATAAATAGAATCCGAATCACCAAAATGCAAATTCAATGCAACAGGTCGAAGCGTTTAATTTCATAAAAATTATACTGTCCATTCTTATCTCCGAAATACGCATGTAAACGAAAAAACATTGGAATAAAAATTATTTCCTCATTACGAATATCGTGATAAAGCGCGTTGTTGCAATTTAAAAAACCAAGATGGCGGCCAGCTCCGTAACGTATAATATTTTAGTTAAACAACGTACGTCATTCCAACGAAGATTACTAACAATATCAATATTATAAATCGAACACTTTGTATATTGTAGAAATTATTTTTTCGAAAAAACACGTACACAATCTAATTTTCGCGTCTTCAAGTACCTCAATTTTTTTTTCTCCGCTTCTCGTGTATAGCAGTCATTTTGAAAGCAATGCTTCTTTAATTCGTAATTTGTGTTGTATCTAGATGTGATAGGAAGAAATCTAAATCAAGTTTGAAATCACAGCGACATATACATATACATATTTAATAAATAGCTGCTCTTAAATTTCAAACGTGAACATACCTACTTAAACCTTGGCAAATCAATGTTATCATGAACAAACAGTTTTTTTGTTTGTTTTTAAAACTATACATTCTTAATCGGCTTAACTAATTAATCTAATTTAATCAACTTAACCTGCTTCTTAGCTTCATTAGTAACAAAGTTAGAAATAACTTTATCTTGAATAACTTACGTAGCGAAATTCCTTGAAAATAAAATATCCTCTAAAAGAAACAATAAAATTTTACCTGTAATCAACTGCAAGAAAGTTTAAGGCAAATAAATTAAAGGTAATTATTACTATTAGAAGCCAAAGCAAAGCATACTACAACGAAAATATTTCAACGTAAGAAGCTAATTAATAACTAAAACTGCTATTGCACTTTATTATATTTAATGTTTAACATTCGAATCTAGTCTGCACTATTAAAGAAACTACAAGCTCAAAATAAGATGTTCTATTTCCTATTTTTTACTAAAATGCAATTGCTGGTAAAGCTTAATAACGTACCTCTTTGACGCCCTTTTTTACACTTTCCCTGTGTTTTCCCGAATGGTCGGAATTTGAACGATGTACAGTATCTTCAATATTAACGCTGCTGTATTTAATATTTTTCTTTTTCTTCCCATTTTTGAATCTAACATCTTGCAAACTTCTTACAGAATTTGCATCAGCATTTTCAGCACTGTCAGCATTCTCATAAAAGTCCAAATAAAGATTCCCTTCGCTTCTTATTACGTTATGAAAACTTCTGGTTTGGTTTAAGGCTGCTTTTTCTAAATAGTCGTCTAGGCTTTTATGCAAACCTCCGTTACATTTAGGCGGGTGGATTTTTTTATATCGGTTTATAAGGGAATCGCTGTAACTGAGTTTTTTCTACGTTCGCATTTGCAATTCTTGTTTTGACCGCCGTTGCTGCTGCATTTCGATGACCTGCTCCTAAGAGCTTTACCTTCAACTTCTTCGATAATACTTTTAATAATATTCAGATCCTCAAATCTTAAGTTATCTTTCTCGATTAGATCCATTTTCAGTTTTTTCAATATCATCTTCAACATTGGGACGGATTGTTTTGTAGTCTTTTTTCGAAGTTATTGTTGTCTACATCCTTTGCAGAATTATGTTTCTCCAAGGAAATTTACAGCTTTCATATTGTAAAAACATTTATCACTATAACTTTATTGCTTACTTATTATATTATTACGATAGTATTAGTACGAGACGTTTTCTTATTTATGTATTATATTGAATAGTAACAATAACAATAGTGGCTTTATTTAGGTATAATTAATTTTATTGCAATTATTTTATTATTTATTTTTCGATAAGTTAAAATGGTGTTCAATAGTATAGATCGTAGTTGAAGTTAGAATTTATAATTTAACACTAGTCAATGATTGCTTATTTAATGGAAGGTTGGTTAATAGATTTTTCTATTCTAATGACAATTTTAATGTAGGTTATTGCGAAATTTCTACCGTTTTTTTTTAAAGAACGTTTTCAAAAAGATATCTGGAAGGATGTAGTTCTGTCGTATAGATGTTGAAATAAAATAAAAAGATGGTATTATGGAAGTTGAAACATTGAAAAACAATGTCTAACAATAAAATGCTATTGTTGTTAATCTAAAAACTATATCGTTGTAACAATCTTTCCGCTCGAAAACAACTGCAATCTAATTAAAAAGTAATGTCTCCCTTCAAGTTGGAAAAACGACTCAAAGCTCACACAAATTTAGTTAGTAACTTTAGTCGACTTTTGTTTTAGAAGGTATTAGAAAAATTAGTATTAGTTTGATGTATTACAGGGAATACAGTTTTGATGTGTTTTTATCCCTGAACGGAGATTAGTTTTGAAACAAGTTTTTCAGAATTGTCGGTTACAATCTTGCCAACATTATAAAATTCCAAGTATTTTAAATAATAAATACGGATACATTAACTCAATCAATTTGTATTCGCACATAATTCAACAGGCTAGAGAATTTTATAAACACAATTTTTGTCTAGCTAAATCAATAAAATTAAAAGAATTGTGCGAGGTATACCAGACCAGGGTAGTAGAATTTATAGTTTAGATGTAAGCGTATGTTCTATTACTGTTAATTACGAATTTGCCTTTGTAAATAGTTGCTCAATTCGGCAAATCAGACTCTTTATTTAGTACTTATACAATTACTTCACCGAGTAAAATTGTCTTTATATTTCTGGTTGATATAAGAATTAATTACAGTATTATTTTCGTAAAATGCTGATTGAATAATAAAATCTAGTCACAGCATATGAAAACAAATATATAATTTCATAGAAGACTTCTGATAAAAATACATTTTTCGTTTATTTGCCTGTAAATAACGTCGACTTGATTAAAAAACTTTGTTGAACAGTTACATTACTTTGAAAGTAGGAAACTTTAAAAAAAGGAGTCTACGTAGAGACGATGTGGAAGCAAAGGATACCATATAAAGCTTAAACTTAAAGGAAGTAAAAATAACTTCAAGGGGTATTATATTGCACGCATTGTTGCATATTTTTGGCGTATATAACTTGAATGTTTTCACAGCAACACCTTCAGTTTTCTCTTGCTCATATAGAAGGGAAACTGCTATACACCAACTCAGTTTGTTGAATCTATTGTGCTTCGAAAGGATCTTAGTTCTCGCGGCCAGTTTACATTTTGCTAACGAAGATTGTAGTCTGGTTGACAGTTAATTACGGAAGCTTCGATTTAGCTGATATACCCTGAAATAGATTCGCTCATCCTTCTCTGTGCAGGTGGTAGAGTGATACGCTAGAGCGATGAAATAGTTGTATGATGGAAAAGCGAATACTAATGAGCGGGAATACTGTGCAGCTGTACAGATGATGTTAATTGTAATGAACTTAACAGTGCTGCCTAACAGAGAAATGATTTTCTGCATTTAAGATTGACACGAACCATAATAAGATAAAGTAAAACCTGTAAAAGATGCGTTCTCTGTACTCCTACACAAGGAAATGTTTACAATACAGGTGCAATATGAAAATTAGGTGCGAAGTAATCAATTCATATTCCTATAAGAAAGTTCACCGTGTCCATACGTATGCTGGTGATTCTGTGGCCCTCGGAACGGTGCCACTAAGCAAACTGGAAATTTCTACACGTTGGTTTTGAACCTGTGAATGATTATTCTGTAGTCTTCTTTGCCAGTGAATCGATTATTTTATTGCCATTAATCTTTCAATTATACTAGGCAACAAATTTTTATTTTTTAATTTTTTCTTTTGTAACTATGTACAGTTTTACTTTCTCTTACAGGCGTCATATTAACAATAAAAACAAATTTTATCTGGCACGTCAGGTTTTCGTACAAACGTTCCGTTTTAAAATGTTTTTCTTTTTACTTTTCTACCGTTCTATGGTACTTTCTGATATCAAACTCCAACAATAATCAGCCAACATTTCACTGTTCCACTTGCCTTGATAACGTTTTTCGCTAACAGAAATGTCTTGATGAAATCTGTTGCTGTGTTCATCACTGTCGTCGCCGAGGTTCCGGGGGAACGACATCCAGCTGCGAGTGTAAAAAATGTATTTTACGGCTAATTTTACAGCCCAGTTCGTGGTAGCTTTTAAGAAGCTCATTAACAATAGCTATCTAATTATCAGATTTTGTGGTTCATAGAAAATTTTGGGTTACCCTCTTAAGAGCATTCCAAGCGCCACGTTCCAGTGCAACTACAGTCTCTTCAAATTGTGCATCTTGCTGAAGACGATTGATCTGGAGTCCTACAAAAATTCCCTCTTTATGTTTTGCATTTGAAATATTGCAAAATGTTTGTTGAAGGTATTGGAATCCACCACCATCCTTATCCATTACTTTGACGAAATTCTTCAAACCTAATTTGATGTGCAGTGGCGATAGAAATATTTTATCAGGTTTCACTAGTGCCGTATGAAGTATATTCTTTTGTCCAGGAATATACTGAGCCCGAACAATCTTTAACAACGTAGTGGGAATTTGTTGATCGATGGTCTCGCTCACAAAAGAAACAGCAGTGCTTTCTATACTCCCAGTTGTAAACCGAGTAGAATTGCTACAACTTTGAGATCAGCGCTGATATGCCATTTGTGCACTGTAATTAATTTTGCCGAGAAGGCGAGTTATATTTTCATAAGTCTCCTTCATATGGACTGCGTAACCAACCGGGATGGATGGGAAAACGTTTCTTATGTGAAGAAAGACAGCTTTCAAAGTCAAAATCGATGCGTCGATAAAAAGCGCCATTTTTCTGGGTTGTGTTGATGACCTAATGTCAGCATTAAACCATCGACATTATTGCAGAATGAAATACCATCTTCAGTTGAAAAATACTGTGACAGTTTGTTCTGGCGATTACAATACACAGAAATATGTGTACCCGGAGCTAACAGATTCCATCCTTGAAGTCTAGATCCTAGTATTTCTTGGTTTTTCTGAGTTATTGACAAATTCAGATCTTGAATAAGGTAATTTCATTCGGACCGATTTGGTAAGTGATGTCCGTCCTCTAGACAAGGCAAATATTCATTAGCGCTGGTCGATCATAGCTCGGATATTTCTTCCTCTGCATCTGTCATGGTATATTCTTTACTCGAAACACCTATAGGTCTTAGTACTGGCAAGGCTTCTGAATGAGGTACTAGACGAGTAACAGAAAACACAGTAGCGTAACTACTCTTGTTCTTATTTTTGTTGAAGAACCCGAAGTTTTCGTGCAGCAAAAGTCGTTTGGTAATGAATTCTCCACATACATAATAGAAGCTGTTGGGATTATTTGTAGATGCACGGGACATTATGAAATAAAAAGACGTACAGCTATCACAAACAGACTTAAATTGAATCTAGTGAGCCCTGAGTACTCCTTATAGACCAGCATAGCCACAAATTCCTAATTTCATTGGCTTCAGAGCACAAACTGGGCGTGGTTTATATACTGTGACGTAGGAAATAGGCAAGGACTTGTTCAGACATGTCTACTCAGTGCTTGGCACTACAATGTATCTTGTAATATCTGTCTTGTCACTTGGAAATTCTGTAAAATTTAATGTACTTTTTGAGAGAACTATTTCGAATTTCTCAAAATCTAGACGTGATAGAGCAAATTTAAAATTAGTTTCAGAATCAGCATGAAAAACGACATAAACTACACCTAATGGTGTATGAGAAAAGAAAATTGCGTTCGACAGTGTTATTTGGCATCCACCTCTGAGTAATGTTGTACAGATCAAATCAAAATTGGTATTGTTTAGTATTCTGAGACTTGGTTTTCATGGTAAATTTGTATCGATCCATTCTCGTCTGGGTTGTGAGGACTTAGTCTAGCTCAACTTGCGCATACACAAAAATCATAAAGTCCAAGATATACGAAACCAAAAATGTCCTCTTCTTGTGAAGGCTGAAAGACTGTTGTTTGTTATCTGCCGTAAAGCTGATTCTGCTATCATAGACAGAAGCCAGCTTGTTTGAGAAGGTGGGAATGGGCTACAGTTATCAAAAAAATATGGTCGCCTTTAAGAACAAGATATTGCTATCTAGCTGCTTGATAAAAGGTAAGCCTAATGTTGATAAAACAGTGAGTTATTGTAATAGAGACACTAAAAAATTGCACATTCATTTCATTTCTCAGTACGACAGCTTTTATTAACAGAATAAGTAAAAAATAAACGTAAAGCGTAAAAATGCAAAATTTAATGGAAATTAAATTTTAAATAATCTTTGCCTGTCTTGCTACTAGGAACGACTACATTGTATTCCCCAACGGAATTTTATTTCAACAGTGACAGGGACGTACTAGGTCTCAAAATTGCTTGTGATTAGATCTCCGACTGCAGTGATGCAGTTTTGATGAAAATGGCACAGTTTTTTTTTATTTTCGACATTACTCAGACCTTTAGAGAACTTTGGAATGTAGAAAATATAGTATTGGAAACTCGCCAAAACTTTCTTCGTATTTCTATAACCTTTTCGAACAACATTTCAACACTAAGTTATTTCTATACCAAGAACTGCAATTTATATTGCTCTTGTTGAATGAAACGCAGTTCGTGGAGCTACATGTAAATACATACAAAATAATAAATATTCGCGGAAGTATTTTCGATATTAGAATTCTAGGATTTAAATATATACGTTAATAATTACACGTAATTCTTACATTTCGAGATTTTGCGAAATATTACGTTTTCTTTTATTATTGGTGGTTAGCTCTTTATATAAAAGACTATTGCTGGTAATATATATTAGTGTCATTTGATGTAATTGTTATGAGTAGAGCTGGCAAATTGATGCCACATACATAGCCGAAGATATTTCAAGCGTTATGAAAAGATGAATTGCAAATTAGTATGCATTCGTGTCGTGTGTTTTAACCATCCAATGGGAAAAACAGTGCGCAATTTTTTTCTTATAATTTAAATTAACTGCAAAATTGTATGCGGACGCCGTTGGCATGTGTGTCGAATTTGCCATCTTTAATCGTGAAACTAGTTACAATATTTCTGAATAAGGGTTATATGTCCAGTCGTATGACCCGTCACTTGGTGGGTTCAAAAATGACAATAACACCCACAGTTAATCGAGCTATTGAATTTTGCTTATTACCAAAACGTAATACAACAGTTGACTGAGTAGCAGCTCTTTTTAAAATAAAAACTCAAGCAACTATGTCAATTTGTAAATACAAAAAAAGTCAACCAGCCGGCTGTTCCCTACATCAATAGCTAATCATAATTATGTTATAGTGATCCTTATTTCTACACAGATCTTCCGGTTTGTGTATGGGTATTGTTCAGCGAACGATTTCAAATTAATTACTACCTATCTCCTAACTCCTGTTATTTTATGGTGAAAGTTTATATGTTATATTTAAATAAATTGATATTAAGGAATATTCCCTTGATCATCTATCGATACTTATAGTAACTACGTGAAAAATGTTTTATTTGTCCTTCGATTGACTTGAATAAATAACTTGGTGAATTACTTAAAACGTTTTCTATAACCTTGTCGACGAGAAGCTGATAGAAAGGCTATTCTTTTGTTCATAAAAGAGTTTGATTGCTTTAGCATGAATAATTTATTTGAGAAAATTAAATCTTGTATTGTTAGTAGTACATAAGTGAATGAAACCCCGAATCAATATTTATAAATTAAAATCATTTTATATTCACAGAAAGAATATACCTAAAACTGGCCCGGTTTTAAAAATTAATGAAAGTAATTGTATGACTCACGCCATGTAGGAAGAAAATCAATTACTTAATTATTGTATAAAATATTATTCTAGTAAAACAGTTATTTAATTACTAAAATTTATATGCATGCGTGTTTTACGTCATACAATTTTAGCAGCATTGTGTTATTCTTGCCTTTGTTGTGCGAACTGACCAATCGATTTTTTTACTGAAACTTTACTAGGAATTTATTACATCTACCCAAAACTGGGTCGAAGTTATAAAGATATTAATGTTGACTGATTAGTAGTCTAAACATGGTACATAAATGGGTAATGCAATGTATATATTTCTATAAAATAGTTAGTGGGATTTACCTTCAAAATGTGTAGCTATCGTTTTTTATCAATAACTTGTCGTTCAGCCAATTAACAATATGAGGTAATCACTGCAATTCTTATTATTGGAATAAAAAATTACACGCATTCTAGCATTATAAGCAAATTGTTTTATTTCTGGGTAATGTAGATTATTATTATTAACCTGGGACTGTCTGTTGACCCTCAATGCTTTGGCCCTAAAGAACTAAGGAACACTGCTGTGGGTACCGGATCATTGGAGGTGCGAGGGCAACGAAACTGCCAATGGTTTTGCAAAGAAAGGCACGGCGTTCCGATTTATTGAAACAGAGTCATTTTGTAGTTTCACCAAAAGCGATATAAGAGCTCATCTCCAACAGTGGGAAAGCGAATAAAAATCTCGTCTCTAGAAAATCAAATTACCTTTTCAGCCATCAGAGCTAAATCTCTGTTGGAACTCAACAGAAAAGACCACACCACCATCTCGGCTTTACTCACTCTTAGGTACCACCTGAAGAAGATGGGCAATGTTGACTGTGATAAATGCCGATTCTGTTCGGAACACAGCGACACGACGGAATACATAATGTGCAACTGCGAGACGGTGGTCCGGCAAAGGCTCCACCACCTCGAACAGGCGCACGTAGAACCGCCAAGTATTAAAACTATAGCCGCCGATAAACTGCCAGATTTCTTCAGAAGTCTGGAGATTAATTGGTAGTAAAAGATTAAGTGTACTCACAATAGAGCTTACAGGTTGCAGTGAAGAGAGACAGCATTGCCTACACAACCCACATCTAATCTAATCTAATGTAGTGTGTAAAAGTTTTGGCTGTTTTTATGCCACTTTGCATCACGTTTGTTAGGGTTTCTGGCGTTAGATTATCCATTTGATGAGGAATGTTCTTGAGGGCCTGAAGAGTCTTCGGCTTGTTTACGTAGACCCAACCATTTAAGCAACCCCACAGAAACTAGTCTGGGGCGTAAGGTCGGGCGATTTCGAAGGCGATTCGTCAGAAAGGCAGATATTAAATAACAAATGTGGGTCTTGATCTACCCGTGCGCTTAGCGTCTCGCAGAATTCTAGACGTCTATCAAAATCATCTTCGTTAAGCTCTTGGACTAATCGTATTTTGCAGGGATGGAATTTGTGTTTTTTTTTAAATTCTTTGTATGGTAGTTCGATTATCCCCTGAGACAGCAGCCACTTTTCTCGTACTCAGTGTTGCATCTTGAATGACAAGACTTCCACTGCTTCATTGACTACTGGATTTGCAATATCTCGCTTTTTGTTAACTACTAATATTGAAATCAGCTTCACTCTTTCGGCTATAAAGTAAACCATTTTTATGCACAAACAAAATACAAAATACGGAAAAAATACCACTATAAACTTCGTAATAATTAAGAATTGCAACCACCGTTATTTATCGTCTGACTTAACATACAAATTCAATTTCTGTCTGAAATTAAATAGTTTTTATCTTAATAAAAACCTGGACCGTGTCATGTTGAGTTGGAAGCCTACGCTTTGAGGTTTTATCTTAGTTTAGCACTTTCAGCATCTACTTGAGTAATACATGTAAGTTTGTTATCTCTTTGATACTGTAAATCGCTTCTCCTAATAACAGAAATAAAAGTTAATTTTTGAGCATCATAATGAAATGTAATGCCATAAACTAGGTATCATTGTAAAGAGAATCGAAAAACCTTTCACTCGAGGTACAACGCAACCCCCCTTTCTATTTAAAATTTTGAGGGGTCAGTTCCGCCCTGCCCAGGGGATTGCAGATGAGGGTTTGCTTGTACGCCTAGTAAATGTCTCCCTCAAAAACAAAGTTGACGTGTCTGAGCATTTTATTTTTATATGACATTAAATGCTCAAAATCAATTCGTTTATGTTCGAATGGCCACCCTGTATATTAAAGTTACAGCTGAATTTTCACTCCAGTGAGTTGAACTCCTTTATCAATTTCACCCAAGCCTTTTGATTTGCATTTTACAAATCAATTCTTTTCATCACCTGTCAATCCTTTTCTGTATTCTCTGCCGTTTTAAACTATAAACCACAGAATAAAATATCAACATGACAAAACTGGTGACAATATTGATCTTTGCCAAAGTATTTAAGTAATTGTTATTACTCTGATAACCCGTTTTAAAAGTTTGTTCGGCACTCACTATCTAAATCTAAACTGAGACACATCGTTGCATATATTGAGCTATAGTTGAGACATTTTCTAGTAATACTCTTGAATTTAGCCCGAAAATTATATGAACAAAATACAACCGCACAGAAATGTTATTAGGCAAAAACTTAAGGATCAACACGAAGCACATTTACTGTTGTTATGGAAATATATTAATAGGATGTTGAGACAGTGAGAGTGACATAACTTCATGTTTCAACTAAGGACTTATTTTGGAAACGTATGTATACTAATTTCAAAATTCTCTGAAGTTCATGGTGGTTTCAGGATTTCTTAAGAGCAATTGATGTTTCCAAGATTCTCAAGTCAGACTTTGCCTTTGAGACAAAAACAAGGTTACTATCATGATGTGCTGCCAAACCGCGTTACAGTAATATTTACACTCTAGCAATCTAAAGACTTAAGTGGTCTTTGTCTAATTATATTATTATATTAGTTTATTGTTATCGTTTTTAAGTTATTACGAAGCTATTTAAAAGCTTTTTTGGAAAAGTTATATTAACACCCTATACAAGCTTCTGAATTTCTTATAACAAAAGTATATACGTAGAGATAATACATTTTCAAAAAAACGTCCATCTCTTTGATGTATGTACTTATAATACACTATTATACGTTTGAACAATTCTTAAGAACTCGTATCTTTGAGGTTCCTTAATACATTTTACGCCTGGTTAAGCGCTTACTCCTTTTCAGGGAGATTTTTTTGCTTGGTTTATTTCATAATAATTAAATTCAGAAATAGAATACAGAAAGCTTGCTGAAATGATTAGAATGTAATTAGAAATATTGTGATGTTTGCTTTTTAAGATGAGTTCATTGTAGTTAAGCTTCCTGTTATTAACTCTTACTAGTAATAGTTTTTATTAGAACTGTATAGAATGATTAATGGTACATTTATTTCAATCTGAAATATTGACGTTTTAGAACCACAAAAACTAATTGAGCGCCCTACACGAATGGAAGGGCAATCATTCTTCGCTATTTCTCTTATTTGTTAAAATTGAACGAAAACTGCTTGATTACTCTCTCTCTCTCTCTCCCTCCCTCCCTCCTTCTCTCTTTGTCTCTCTCTAGAGTAATCGAAAAGTGATTCCCCGACAATAACCTTAAAACTCTATTCACAAGAGACATTTGCGAGATGAAAAACAATTAGTGCGGAAGTTGCTTGTACTATGAATTTAAAGATATCTATTGGGAAATAAGCATACGTAAACGGTTCAGGTAAGTCTAAAGATTGTTAATAAAAACTTATTTCTTGTGAATTAAAATCTAAACTACCAAGACTCACAGGCAACCTTATTACATTTCTCATGAATATAAAATAAATTTCTTATAGTTATTAATAAGAACGGTTGTGTTTGTTATTTGCTTGTCTTGCTAAAAAAAATGTTATAATTTTCTTCACACTCTGTCAAAAACATTAATAATTCATAAATTATTACAGATAGGTATAGAGAATGCTAATACTATTCAATGCAAAACTTAATTTCGCTTCCGGACGATGAAGATCGAGTTTTAATGGTCTGAAGTTCTACTACAAAAAGATTTTTGACAGCTTTTGTGTTATGCACTACTTTTAGGAACTATATCAGAAATATCGATACTCTCAATTTCACCATTTTGCTTAAAAAATGGCGACAGTACATAATTTTAAGCATCATGACGTACTTAGAATCAAATTAATTGTCGGGAAAGTAAAAAAAAACCTTAAACGACTACATTTAGGTATATGGAATACTAGTAAAAGACCCTCTAAATAACAATAAAGATGATGTCAATTTGCAGAAGTGCCGGCATTTTGAAAATATTTTTAATTAATAGATTTAATTATCCTAGACGCATATGCAACTTTACAGAATCTTAATTAATCACCCTGTATACAGTTTATATTTGAATCTCTTGTGTTGAGGTATGAAGTCTTGTATTTGTTCAGGTTGCCTACACACCGGAATCACCCTAGAGGTTTGTTCTGTTCGCTTTGTTTGAGATCCGAAAGCGTAATGTGGTGTATTCCTAATACTGCATTATTCATGTACTGATAAATATTATCGGCCACTATTGTTGTCAATAGCAAATAGTTTCTAATTCACTTGTACTGTATCATACAGCATATTTCTCGTTTATTATTTAAATCATTATTTGGAGCATCTCTGGAACAAGCCTTTACAGCTAACCAACTGTTTTATACTCTGACGCAATTAATTAGAATAAAGATCTAGCGTATCTTGCAGCAACTAGTTGAGAACTAGTTTTGTAAGAGCTATTTATCGAAGTCCATCAAATCTTACTAGGGTTTGAAAGAAAGACATAAGCATCGATTTGTATGGGAAGTATAATGTATTACCATTCTTTATTATCTTCTATTAATGGCCCGAGAATAGGTGTGGTTGGATTAAAGTAGTAGCACTGTGAAAGAAAATGATTCCTGAAGAAGATCCATGCGTCATTTTTTTTTATATTTGAGGCGAACTGATGTTACAATATAATTAAGCTAGGTGAAAGTGCACTAGCACAAATTCTACGACTATGCAGTACTATGCACCAGGCATAACATGTACGATTTATTATGATGACGTTGCTTTATATTCTTAGGCAACAAATTTTAATTTTTTTATTTTTCTTTAGTTACTATGTACAGTTTTGCGGCCACGCTAAGGCTGTATGTGTGTTGTTTTTTGTGTATGATTTATTTTTAGTTCACAAACTCAAGTCTCACATTGACTTAAACAACTCACGTAGTATACTTTAAAAACATAATTTTGTTATGATGAGTGCAGCTGCAGCGGGTTCCTAAGCCGTATTACTTGTCAAGAATACCTTGGCAGCTCTAGCGGTGTTAACTGTGTGTATGCTAACTTTTTTACATTTAATTAATTTAATTTTGGCTTTGAATTCCTCTTCTTTCGCTGGACAGGGTTGAAGTTTTCAGACTAGTCTTCCATAACAACGCGATTTTCTTGATTTTATCTGCGGTGTATACCTTCTCAGTTAGAATCATTTTATCGCCAACCGGGGCTTTGATTTTTCCTATTTATTGTTGATATTTTTTTTCTCCATATGAAGAACATTCAATAGCTATTTTGTCAGAATAAAGAAGTGTAGCACAATCCATATAAGAGCGTAACCATGTTGCGACTGAAACGAATCCCCGAATAAATTTTCGCGGAACATCACAAATGCATTCACAGATTTTATGGTGACAGTTCGATCGACATCTGTTTAGATAGCAAAAGTAGCGCTTTAAGAAAATCGAACTCGTCGTTTCACATTCAATTCCTTCCAGACGACTTTTCATTGAATACTTGTTGAATTTGAACGAAACTGTCCTGTTATCTGTGTAGGTATGTGTTAACATGTTTACACTAACCGTTAGTACTAGTTGAATATGCTATCTAATGTAACGTTTCAATTTAAATTGTCGCTTTGATGAATATTGGATTGCAAGATTGGTTAAATTTATCGTGGCCGCTTTGCAATTTATGTATGTATCTGTTGTAGTTAGCATAGATTAATCGTTGCACATGCTAATATTGACTTAAGGGTAATGTTTGCAGTAAATATTTTGTTAAATTTAATTGTAAGATGAGGTAATTTCAGTTTCTCAAAAATAATATCTTCGGTTATAAAGATTATGTTCGAACAACTTTCGATATGATCCTAATCTGTAGACCATTTCCACGAATACATCATGTTAAGATAAAGAGCGCAGCGAGATAAACTCTACCATTTTAGCAGTTTCGTATATAAAAACTCAATTTTAGACAAAGATTATTGCAATAGTTTTTATGAAGAAAATTAAAAGTTGCTAATGTCTATGATCTCCAGTAATAGCTAAAAACGCATGACATCTTCATGCTAGGACTGCAGCAATTGTTAATTCTTGTTACGGTATTGATGGCAGCATGTTTTGCCAAAGCATTCCATACATTGTATAGTCGATTACTGTATAGGTAATTTGTTGACTACTTCATTTCCTTTATATCAAGTTTATCAAACCACTTCACGACGATTGCCTGAAGTATCATCGTCCAGAAGAATTAATTGATCTTCCACTACTGATGTATGTCGAAAAACTATGAGTTGTTTAAACCAGATATGTTTGGGCAGTAGATGGTCCATTTTCTATTAAATCAAGACAGGTGTTCGCTCAAGTGTCTATACTATGTTACTATCATCTTGCTGAATTAATTACGCATATTATCTGACTGCAATGTAACACTGAGTTTATTAAGCTCTCTCTCATTATGACCTCAGTTAATGTGATATTTTGTCTACATACTACGAATTACTCACATAATGGATTTTAAGAATATAATTTTTTGAGGTACAGCTACAGTTGCTTCCTCTGCTCTATAGCTTGTTATTTCCACTACAGATATTGCCACGTAAATTGTATATTTAAATGTGTGTCCATAGCTTTGTTACATAACCTCATCATAAATAATGCTGCGCTGCTTGTCCCAACAGCGAATGGTAGCTCAACCAGAGTACCGATCTAACAAGACGTGTCACAAACCCGACGAGATTGGACTTCAGGCAAGATGTATGGGCTTGTCTATCGCAAGCCTTCTTTCCGCAGTTTTTTTTTGTTTTGTTGTTGCTTTTGAGGTAGTTTGCTTTCCGCATTGGTGGAGTTGAACGTTTCCGACTTTCTTCTAGAATTTTCTTGATTTCATTTGTAGCATATATCTTTCTAATTTGACTAATCTTTTCTGATTAATTTTGCTATTAACGATCAGGTCAGAAAATTGACTTAATTTTGGTCATTCACATCTACTTATTGATGATATGGTATTTTCATCATATCGTGAAAATTCAGCTGCTATTTGATCATTATAAAGAAGCATAGTATAATGGATATAAGAGCAGAACCATGTTGCAACTGGCACGAATGCCTGAATATATTTTTATGTAGTATCAGTAATACATTCACAGATTTTATGGTGACAGTTCAGTTGACGCTTGTTTAGATGAGGAAATTAGCACTTGTAGAACATCGAACTCCGCTATTTCACGTTGAATTACTTCCAGAGGATATTTTGTCTACATACTACGAATTACTCACATAATGGATTTTAAGAATATAATTTTTTGAGGTACAGCTACAGTTGCTTCCTCTGCTCTATAGCTTGTTATTTCCACTACAGATATTGCCACGTAAATTGTATATTTAAATGTGTGTCCATAGCTTTGTTACATAACCTCATCATAAATAATGCTGCGCTGCTTGTCCCAACAGCGAATGGTAGCTCAACCAGAGTACCGATCTAACAAGACGTGTCACAAACCCGACGAGATTGGACTTCAGGCAAGATGTATGGGCTTGTCTATCGCAAGCCTTCTTTCCGCAGTTTTTTTTTGTTTTGTTGTTGCTTTTGAGGTAGTTTGCTTTCCGCATTGGTGGAGTTGAACGTTTCCGACTTTCTTCTAGAATTTTCTTGATTTCATTTGTAGCATATATCTTTCTAATTTGACTAATCTTTTCTGATTAATTTTGCTATTAACGATCAGGTCAGAAAATTGACTTAATTTTGGTCATTCACATCTACTTATTGATGATATGGTATTTTCATCATATCGTGAAAATTCAGCTGCTATTTGATCATTATAAAGAAGCATAGTATAATGGATATAAGAGCAGAACCATGTTGCAACTGGCACGAATGCCTGAATATATTTTTATGTAGTATCAGTAATACATTCACAGATTTTATGGTGACAGTTCAGTTGACGCCTGTTTAGATGAGGAAATTAGCACTTGTAGAACATCGAACTCCGCTATTTCACGTTGAATTACTTCCAGAGGATATTTTGTCTACATACTACGAATTACTCACATAATGGATTTTAAGAATATAATTTTTTGAGGTACAGCTACAGTTGCTTCCTCTGCTCTATAGCTTGTTATTTCCACTACAGATATTGCCACGTAAATTGTATATTTAAATGTGTGTCCATAGCTTTGTTACATAACCTCATCATAAATAATGCTGCGCTGCTTGTCCCAACAGCGAATGGTAGCTCAACCAGAGTACCGATCTAACAAGACGTGTCACAAACCCGACGAGATTGGACTTCAGGCAAGATGTATGGGCTTGTCTATCGCAAGCCTTCTTTCCGCAGTTTTTTTTTGTTTTGTTGTTGCTTTTGAGGTAGTTTGCTTTCCGCATTGGTGGAGTTGAACGTTTCCGACTTTCTTCTAGAATTTTCTTGATTTCATTTGTAGCATATATCTTTCTAATTTGACTAATCTTTTCTGATTAATTTTGCTATTAACGATCAGGTCAGAAAATTGACTTAATTTTGGTCATTCACATCTACTTATTGATGATATGGTATTTTCATCATATCGTGAAAATTCAGCTGCTATTTGATCATTATAAAGAAGCATAGTATAATGGATATAAGAGCAGAACCATGTTGCAACTGGCACGAATGCCTGAATATATTTTTATGTAGTATCAGTAATACATTCACAGATTTTATGGTGACAGTTCAGTTGACACCTGTTTAGATGAGGAAATTAGCACTTGTAGAACATCGAACTCCGTTATTTCACGTTTAATTACTTCCAGAGGACGTTTCATTCAATACTCCTTGAACCGTTATTACTAGTTGCATGTACAGTCTCTTTCTAAAGTAATGTCTCCCCCTGCTGATGGATTCATATCAATAATACCTTCAGCTTAGCGTATTTTATTCATCGGACTTCTTCGGCAAGAAAGCCGCAGGGGATACAATACAGATCGAACGTGTATATAACCTGTGTAATTATAATTTTAAATCTAGATATGTGTATTTACCTGCTAGCGGTAGAATATACGACTTTATTAAACCCTACTTTTATACCTGTGATGGTCAGTTTTCCTAAATATATAATATATAACGTTATTGTTAGTCTTTCAGACTTTTATTTGAGGCATACCCGTTTATTGATGGACAAATCTCACAATAAATCCGTCCCAACAAGGATCTCTTTTAAAGTAAAAACAAATAACTGATATACGGCGTTATTGGTGAGAACGGCCTATTAAAAGTATTATATATTATACAAACGAAACGGGATTTTGAAACCAAATTTTGTGGTCGGATATGGTTGAATATGAAGTATTACGTAAAAATATTTTTGTATAAAAATATTGAATTTGAATTCCTGTTAACCGGAAGTGGGCATCAACTTGGATATTTTAAATAGCATGCTATAAATTTAATTACAAATTCAGCTTCTAAGATACATTTTACACATATTTCATGTATCCTATGCTATACCTAAATATGATGCCATTCCTTTTAAGTTATTCCCAATTAAATAAAAAAAGTGACATATACCGATCTTACTTTATAGTGATATTACGTCACGTAGGACCAGAAGAGACAGATGCAATTTTGCATATACACAGCTGATATCGTGTAGTTATACAGAGTTTGAAGTTCTTCTCTGCAATATTAGACAGGGTGTTTAAAAACAGTTGCTTGCAAAAAACTTCAAAATTCGGAAAGTCGTTTTTTTTTTAATGCAACAGTATATATTTTCTTAGATATTCTGATTTTACAAAAGATTATTTTTAATGTATATTAGGTGTTCCTATATCTAAAATGGAAGGTGAATATGTTCCAACGATTTAATTAGCCTCCGTACCTAAAATGCTTAGATACGTCAATTTACGGAAGCAAGGGTGCTTACCTTACTTGTTTTACATACTTACTTACTACTTATTTTGACATCTGTCATTTTGGCGGTTGGGTCGTTAAAACACGCGCGATTTTTGAAGCACGATAGTGAAGCCGGAGTGCTTGAAATATAGCAAGTGTAGATTGGTGTATCTGATTTTAAAAACGGAGGATTTAATCTTTCATATAATATCAATTGCACATTTCACATTCCTTTAAAGTAAGAGTTTTTTCGATAAAATTATTATAAAATATCTCATTGCAGTTTTTGACACATTTATTAATAACTTTTTATTTGTGAAAGGTTGTTTTGTCAGATCAATTAGTTGACATTTATACTTCACCTATTTTTGAATTGTTGACGTTGTCCCTAGTAACTTTAAAACACGCGCGTGTTTTAATGATCGATTTACTTACGCGTTTGCATGTTTTATACAAGCAAAATGGTTTACCAATAAAAAAAATTATTGTATTTGTTACATAACATATTATAATCTTAGTATTTTTTGTAATTTTTATTTTACCTGTAATAATATACATATTGTTGTAGCTTCTGTACAATACGTTTCTCTCAGTGTAAAAAATTTAGATTATCTAAGAATTTTCCCAAAAAATTAATAATACAAATATAGCAATATACAGAGCTCACGATATTTTTGCAATAATTTTGCCCACAAAGATTTTCCCAAACATTATGAAGAGCCCATTGATGATTGGCGAGCGCTCATATATTTGCCGAGTCTATAAGATTTTTCTAATAATTAACATATATATCTATTAAAGAAAGTGTTATTTTGTCTATTGTATTATGTTTCCCTACTGTATTCAACAGTAAATTCAATTGTTTATTAAAATCTCACATTAGGTTTCACCACCTTAAACAGAGATGAAACTGATTTGATCCGATTTATTTAATCCACTTATAATTAAACACAGAAAATGTTTTAAAATTTAAATTAACCAATATGTAAATCTAATATTTAGGTATATATAAAGATTAAGCAATATTACGTTATAAAATTATATTTTATAATGACAACTACACAGCTAGGCATTAATGTAAGCTGGTTTATTGTCTAACTGCGTTATCATCTATCTACCCTATTTAAACCCATGATTACTAAATATTGCATTTTGTAATTAGAAATAGATTAACGATGTACCAGACTCTTCGAAACCACACTATTAAAGGGATAATAATGGATTTGCATTATATCAGTTATTTGTTTTTCTATAAAAAGAAGATCTTTGTTGGGACGGATTTCTTGTAAGATTTGTCAATAAAGGTGTATACCTCAATAAAATAAATATTATTTTAATATTCAAATAAGTATGTTGTTATAATATACATTAAAAATTGTCTCCAATAACAGTCTGAAAAACTAACAATAACTAAAAGTATACGTTATATATTACATATTTAGGAAAACTGGCCATCACAGGTATAAAAGTAGGGTTTAATAAAGGTCTATATTTTACCGCTGGTAGGTAAATACGCATAGCGAGATTTAAAATTATAATTATACAGGTTATATACATGTTCGAACTGTATCGTATCCCATGTGACCTCTTTCTTAGCTGAAGATATCCGATGAATACAATACGCTAAGTGGAAGGTACTATTGATATAAACCTGACGGCTGGGGGAGACATTACTTTGGAAAGAGACTGTACATACTATCTAATAACGATAAATGGTGGCCCCTTCTCAGGTTGTCTGCTGTAGGCCCTAATTATTCGGCTTTCCTCTAGAACTAAGCGCAGTTGATTTCATATTTTATTTGAGATTTCATGTGAGGTTTTTGCCAACATTCTACGAACTATCGAAAACGTGTTCTACACACAAATAACAGCTTAAATTATATGAAAACACCTGCAAACAATTTTAGCTGGACCCGATAAAACTAAACGAATCCAGTAAGTGGTCAAATTTAGAAATTGATTTAGAGGATGATTCAAGAAGTATTTCATGCTTTCCCCGGTGATATCGCTATAAAAAGGCGTTTATAGATTTTATCCGCAAGTGCAGATGGTATGTCGATAAGAAATACGACTTCGCGAAGAGCTGTTTAATTACTTGAAGTTTAAGTTCGTACAATATCACTGAAAAGTTTTGTTGTTTGTATAAAACGTTATAAACGTACCGTCATAACAAATAAATAAGAAGTAAAAATAAGTTCTTATTTGTCTGCTAAATATTTCTGTAAAATTCTGTACATTTGAGAAAATCAATACTTTTAGAGTTTTTATGGTTCAGACATAAGCCTATAGCTGATTTGTGTATTATATTTATTTATAATCTGATGTTAACTTCGAATACGCCTAGTTTAAAAACTATTGTTAATAAATAATTGTATATGCTATCGAGCAGTAGATACAGGTATTCGAAATGTGGATTTATCAGCAAAGCAAATATATTTAAAACATTCTTGTCGATTGTCGCTAATAGTCGCTATTTGTTTATCTGACATTTATCCACATATTTCCTAAAGTATTCTCAATTATTATTTGATGAATCTATAATGAATTGACAACAACTCAATTGCACCAGTTTTATGTAATACTTACTTACTTATTTACAAACTACAAGCTTTTATTGATCTTCGTTTTTGTAGTTTGGGTTTTGCAACATTAGTGTACCGAGTGCTTCAAATAACTTTAAACTTTCAAGTTAAAACGCAATGGTGTCAACAATAGTTGTACAATACATTTTGTATTCTTTTGCCAAAAGGGTTGCAAAATATTATTGAAAGAAGTTATGTTATTAATGAATAATAGGCCTAAAATAAAGCTTTGAGGTACGTCAATAGTAACTAAGAGCATAGACTTAGCAGTGCGAACAAAATTATTACTTCTCTATGAAATTTCGATTAATTGAATTCGAATTATAAGATGTGAGATAAGCCAATCAACAACTAGCCCACAAATACCATACCATGTATTATTATATTTTTGCTGAGAGACCCGTTCTCTTCCTATATTTGATTGAGTTTTTCTTAAGAAGCATCTTCAGCCTGATAAAGTTACTGAAAACCACGTTTATTGTATTCAAGCTGGATTGGGATTACGGTTTTTATCGCCACTAGAAATTTGGTGTTAGATTTTCTTCATCATAACAGCTTCTTCAGTTAGTGAAAAATAAAAATATGAGGATTTATGATACATTAAGCAAAAAGATTACGTATGTATTTTTTTTTCGGGTCTGTAGTTACAAATATGACGTGTTCTGGCTACTAACATTTAGGAAAGCGTTTTTAGGGTAAACGAACAGTGTTTTGAGAATCTTCCCCATAAATTAAATACATACCAATATGAATCGAAACCCAAGTGTTACCTTTTTATATAGAAAAACAATTCACGCAAGAACACAACAACAAAAAACGGATCTAATCTCGTAGGTTATGTAGGAGAAACATAAATATTTTGCGTAAAATAACTAATCTGAAACTGAATATCGTCTCCCGAATAACCTTTCGTATCGATTTCAAATTCAATACTGTCCTAGCAAAATATCCCATTTTCCGTATCCTGATAGTAAACTGTATACATTGGGTTACCTTATATAAATTTTTAATCTTATAGTCTAGTTAAGGATATATCTCACATTGGGGGTGTCAGTTATACATAAACACTTGTGTGAGCGTAGTGATCTTTATATGTAATGTAATACTAGTATGTGTAACAGCTTCTGTTGATCATAGGAGTGATGTTATATGAGTTATGTAGATCAAATATCTCAATCAAATCAAGCACGTATTTCTCCTAAAACCAGTAAATGAAACGTAGGCGTACAACTTAATTATTTTCGGCAAAAAAATGAGAATGTAATTCGAAAAACAGAGTGAGGGGATGATGTCAGGGATAGTTCATTAATAAATCTTCTCTCCAAATAGTTGCTTTGTCGCGTTCATTGTTGTCGTTACTTTTTAATATGTCTATTAAATCAACTATTAGTCTGTTGTTAATTTGTTAACACCAAACGTACATACATACATTTCAGAATTGCTCTGTTTCATTTTTCTGTCTCGAGATACAAACTAGATTTTGGATCATTTTCAATGGATTACCAGCGCCAATGAAATTATTTGTTCATTAATTGATCATTTTTTGTAACATCATTCATTTTCAGGATTAAAACCGCTAACTAAAAAATAGAAATATTTCAACTACAACACAATCTTGTCACTGAACGATATTCAAAACATTTTTATTATACACTATTATACACTGCTCAAAAAAATTAGGGGAGCACAGTGGCCGTGCTGAATAAGGACGATAGCACGCCATTGAAGGATACCAAAGTTGATTTGCGTAGAACAGTTATTTGAAAAGTTACAGTTTTTGAAAAAGAGTTCCCGTAATTTTTTTGGGCAGTGTATTAGGTTTGGAATTTACGTTAACATCACTGCAATAAATAATTGAAAAGCGATATATAGTTTTCGTCTATTCTACGAAACAGGTTTTATAAAATACTATACAGTAAGATAAATATAGTTGAAAACGTTTATTTGCTTATGATGTATTTGCCACAGTTTATATTTCCGGGAACGGTTTAATTAACAATCTATTAATAATGAATTTAGTCATGGTTGGAGCGGTTAATACTGAACAACTTATTGATAATAAAGTTTAATTAATTTTGCTATCATCCTACCACTATTGCACGCATTTCAATTTTACAGAAGTACCGTTGAGCAGATGATGAATTCGTATATATTACAGTGAAAATTTTAGTTTCAAGCTCTCGTCTTCCTGTAAATTCGAAAACGGCATGTTGTAAATGTTGATGTGAGATATCATGCACTGCATTTATGATTCTATTTTAAACATCTTCCATGGTCTCTGGTTTAATAAAATATACAACACATTTTAAATGACTTCGGAAATAAGCGTCTAAAGGTGTCACATCTAGTGATGAAGGAAGTCTTTCACAGCATTGTCGTCTACTTATCATATACTCATCTAAGTAGTTTCTGATGCGAAAACTAAGGTTGGTTAGTGGCTGATGTTGTTGAAACTAATCGTCGGCTTCTAATACCTGATTGTTGCTCGGGTTGGGAAATAAGGGCAGGTTTATGATAATGTGTGCACTGCACTCCCAAAAGGGATAGTTTCTCGCCTTCTGGCTGTACCAGCAGAAACGAGACGCTGAACTGTCTTATTGCATCATGTGAATCATGTGAAGATAACACTACTCATAGGGCTTCTGTTTTACCTAAGGCTGGACGAAGGGTCTGTTAGCCTTTTATTCATCTTAAGAACGCGGCTCCTCTAACCGCAGAGTTCGTAACGATCAAGGAATTTTTGGATCTGCAACTGGACGACCAAATCGCGGCCGGATGCTAGTCTGCCATCGATAAGATTCTCGTAATCTCCACACGAGGAGGATGTCTGTCGGGATCTAGCTCTCCCAAGTGCTGAATCAACCGGTTCTCCGACCGAGGGGCCTCAAAATAGTTGCCCCGGCCAGCGTACTCACTCAGAGACGGGATGTTCAAATCTCTATGGAGGTAGCACTATTACAAAATTCCTATTTCAGAGAAGTCATGGCGATATGCATAATAGGAAACAATTCACCACCACTATAGAGTTGAGACAACTGATAGAACCCTAGTGTCTAATTAGATGTGATACCTGAGTCCACAATCTAATAAATAATTTTGTAAATAATGGATATCATAAGGCTGTCACAACGAATATACATATGTAAGATAATTTTTAATTTTCAAGGGAAGGTGACAATTTGGATAAAACTCAGCTTTTTGCGTTTATTTTGTACATAGATTAACACTTCAACACGCTGTCTTCGAGCAGATTTGGTCGAGGGAATTAAGCATACAGATCTGCGAATTGGCAGATTTAAATTAAACTTTTTTCTCATATTTTAGAATAAAAAAACCTTGAAACTAAACTTTTTTAAAGTACAAGACATTTGACAGTTGCTAAACTGTTTAATTATAATAATTAATTATTTTTTGCCAATTTTTCACAGTGTATTATGCTTAGGCTTCTGATTTTTACTTTACATTACGTTAGTCTCTAATTGCGTGAAAAGACTGTTGTGTGATTCTAAAATATTAGAAAAAAATTCTAATGTAAATATACTAATTTGCAAATATTGTAAAACGATATATACAAAAACAAAATGCTAGTTTTTATAGATAAGTTTGCAATATCATTCTTCGTAGATAAAGATTTTGCACATACTGTGTTATGTTGTGTTAATGTATGTACATATATTTCCCTAGATTTTTTATATCATATACAACATGTTTAGTTCAGTTATAGCATTCTTATGAAGAGTGTGGCCAAAAAGGAAGAATATGATGATCAATGGTATGACTAATATACTGGCGTCACAGTTTCAAGCGCTTGTTTACTGTACGATACTTCAAAATCGAATAATAAATGAAATTCAAAACAATACACTGCGTAAATTAACTGAAAGCTTTCTCATTCAACAATAGCACTCAGGAAACTGGTATTTTATAGTCGGATGATTTAATTTGCTGGAATACAGATACAATCAACCTGAAAATGAGCTAAATGGAAAGCAAATTAATTATTACTAGTAAAGTTTTTGTTACATTGTTGGGAAGTATTCGTATATGCAGATCGAATGTATTAGTTTATTTAAAACATAAAATATTATTGTTATGAGGGCTTTCGGCTTTTTACCGTGTCATAGTAAAATAAATGTGTACATACAAAACAAAAAATAAAATAAAAATACAAACTATGTTAGAAATAACAAAATCGAAATGCAATAATTTTCGTATATTTTCACTAACAGACCCTCTGAGTATCTCTAAATATCTAACGCCATTTAAATTTTCATCATACACTTGATATGCTACTCTATTGTCCATAATTAAACACAAAACATTAAAACTAAAGTGGTCCTGGTGATTATTGTCCCTTATTACATGTGGGTTATATTGTGTCCAGTAGTGATCATTTCGGCGATTTATAATTCCTAGCGTGTTGAATTTAGATTCATCAGTCCACATAATCCTATGAAGAAATCTGTGATCTTCTGTCATTTTTATGCACACGAACTCGCAAAGTCGACTCGTCTTGCCTCATCACCAAGACATAATCCGTGCGCAATAACTTCAGAGAAAGGGTGCATTTTATGTTTTTTAATATTCTGTGGTTTGACGCTCTTGAAATACCCAATTCTAGCGCTGCTGCCATAGTTGAACTGCGTGTATAAGCTTGAAAATAAGCCAAAACATTCACTTCGATATCTTCATTATTTATTACGGTTCTTTTCCAATTTCAACTTGCCCTTACACTCCCAGTTGTCATAAATCGAGCCTCGATTCTTGCGAATTTTCCGGGAGTCATTGTTGGTCGGTCCGGATATCATTCGTTAAATAATCTGCATGTTCGTCTGACAATTTTTTCGCATTCACATGTGTATAAAACAAATTCATTATTGGAATACTTCAATATTCTGGAAATCTATATAGAAAGTTAACAAAATAATCAGAACTCTAAACAAATGCGTTACTAATCTTTAGGCTTAAACTACCTTGAGATAAAATCAACATTGTTACAATTCCTGTCAAAATCTATGCTTATTAGATAGGACGTTTGGAGTTTCATTAGCTTTTAATAGAAAAATGGAATAACAAGAAAACCGTTAAAAATAGGTATAGGGAAAGGCATAGCGAATCGATGCAGAATTAAATTCTGCATTCGACCCTGCAATAATATACAGGGTGTTGTATTTGAAAAACTGAACTTTCTCAACCTCGAAGATGATGTAATTGGTCATAAAATTTTAGACACCCTGTATGCGAAAATCAGTTGTCAAAGTAAGTTTCGAAAGTACCATTCTGGGGCTTCCGTCTACCCAAGTAGTGCTTACCACCAGTTTAAAATGGGTAAAAGGGGCAGTATTGAAAATATGGCGAAACTATATAAAAGTCATCATGAAATTTTCTCGGGAATTCAAAAATGAGATAATATATGGCGTTTTCCATTTAAAATAAGAAAGTTAATGGCGACTTTCGGTGTTACTTGAAGTGGTACGACCTTGAAAATATTGAATGAAAAATAGAATGAAAGAGCATCTTGACTAACCCTTAAGTCCAAAAATTCAGAACTCTAATTTTTTTCTAATAGCGAACACTTCTTACGAACGCCTACAGTGAGAAACCCTGTATTATGTATATAGCTGCTTTCTGCAAATACTAATCTTCAATTTGCCAAATAAATAGTAATAGTAAGGAGTTGAATGTGAGGAGTGGCAGAGCCACACACAACGCAGAACATATTAGGTGATTACCATAAAATTGCGTTGAAATTTCAAATGCATAGCTACGCATATAAGCATATGATCCTGTGGAAGATAACACTGAGCTAATTCATCATTTTACACTTCAGCAAGGAACAAGCTTTCGAAAATATAAATACGGTATCTGTCAAACACTTCGTAGTCAATATTTGTGACAAGAAAATCTTTATTAAATTGATCAAAACAAGTTCGCTGAATATAAAAACATGTACTATCCGTATTTTAAGTTCCTCGACGATGGTGTATTGCCAGTTTGAAGCTTAAAATCAATTTTACCTTTCATATTGTATTACAAATAGATATATCAAACGGGTTACTTATAGAGAGTATACACAGTTCAGCAGTTGATTCAAAAGGAATTGTTTAAAAGTATGTAAGGAAATACATAATATTATGTTTATGCCAAAAATTACAAATATATGATTATGATATGTTGCCAGTTATGCGAATAAATAATTTCTTTCAAATTTAGTGGTGTAACACGTATCTCAAATTCTAGAAATTTAAATTTCCTAAACTGCACATGACGTCGCGTACAAAAAATTACATACTGTAGTGCTCAATATTAAAATAAAATAAAAAAAAACATATATTAAGCACTTTACAATAATTTTGAAACCCACCCTTTCTTACTTTAATTATTTGTGCGTGAATATGTAAATAAATTATCCCCAAAACACCTTGTTCGTGCTTCTATTTTTCCATTGCGCTCCTTTGAATCTTTTCTTATTCATCTACTCCTTTCTTTCTTCATTTTCTTTTCTCGCTTTTCAATCTTATCCAAAATCTTTTCCTTTTTATATTCTCTCATCCGTCATTTTTTTCAAAATCAATCTTTTTTATTTCAATTCTCAAAAACGTTCATCTTCCACCTGCCTCTCTAATTCTCAGTCTTCTTTTCAAACTTTAGACTTTCTATTTTATTAATGTCTTATCTTCTTAAAAAAAAGAAGAGAAAACGTTCTCCCGCCTCTTGTTTTTTCTCGACCTTCTTTATTTTTTTTAAGTTTTTCTAAATAGCAGTAGCATGTGTGTAATTTTGACAATACATCCCAAATTTACAGTGTTTAATATATTACTCTAACGAATTTTGTTGGAAATTATCGAAATGACATAACGTGACAATACACTCTCTATACATATATATTTTTCAATATAACGCTCTTCTTATTTTCCTCTTACTCTCTTTTCTCTTCCTAGTTTCCTTCTTTTATCACACAATCGCAACTCCTTCCTTTATAATTGTTTTCCCAATATTTTTTATAGTATTAGTTCCAAACAAACTGGCATTCTCTTCTCTGTCGTATGCCTCGATATTAAAAAAAATACCATATGATAATATATTTCTACCCTCTAGTAGACATTGACATTTTCCTTTTTTAAATTTAAGTTGGTACTATGTATAAGCTAAGTTGACTTATTTTGCAGCGTCTGTGTGTGATGCAGGTTATATTATACTGATGATGACAGATTAGGTTTTGTCGTATTGACAAATAATTACATACAAACCTTTCAGCTGAAAAAGTAAAACGTTTTATAGTAAAACAGCTACAATAAATGTGCAAAGTGACCTGCTTCATTTTCTATACATAGCGCGTCTTCATATTATTGAAGGCATTCCTTAAATTATGTGTAGTTTGTAATTTTCTCACAGACATTTCGAATAGCTTCAGTAAGCTCTTCAATTGTATGAGGATGATTCGTAAATACTCTATTTTTTAGATGTGGATAAATGAAATAGTCGATAATTGTTAAATCCGGAGATGGTGATGGAAAGTCTACTATCCGATTATCAAAGAATTCATGCAATAATTCCATCATTACTCTTGTCCTATGGGCTATTGCATTATCCTGCTGGAAATATCCTACGTGGAGTTCATCATCATGTAATTGAGTTACAAATGGTACCAATAAATTATTACGATATCGTTCTGCATTTATCGTATTATTAAAGAATATTGGACCAATAATCCGTCTACGAGAAATAGCAAGCCAAAAGCCTATTTTTTGTGAATGCAGAGGTGTTTCAAGCATTTCATGTGAATTTTCACTAGACTAGATGCGCATTGTTTGTTTATTTATGTATCCTGATAAATGAAACTATGCTTGATCGGACCAGAAGGATTTGTCAAGAACATTGTGGATATTAATCGTACCTAAGAACCACTGACAGTAATTAAGTCTGATTACGTGATCAATTGGTAAAAGCTCTTGCACGCAATGAAATTTGTATGGAAATTTTTGTAGATCTGTTTTAAGGATTTCCACATGACAGTTGTGTTTGTTGTGAAAGCTTACAAATCGATTTCTTGGGTGATTCAGTTATTGGATCCTCAACTGTCCGCTTTAGTGGTCTACCAGCATGTGGGTTTCGGAAATTATGCCCGAAATTCTTCTATACCAGGATGCAAAGAGTACGACCATTATTCATTTTCTAATTTTACATCATTTCTAAAGTATAATTCGATCAGAAAAACTTTATGATTTATTGCAAACATTTTGAAGTGTCAATAACAAATGCATTAGATGTGTTTTATTTGTCAACATAATATTTTCAGGAAATAATTGCATGGCTTGCTGGAGGGTAAATATCAATGATCGTATTGTACTTCTTTATGACTAAAGGTGTAGTCCAACGTTTTTTTTAAATGTCAATCAATACCACTTTTAATTACATCCAAATTTCATTAACAATATATTGTGATAATTGAAATGCTGTTATATAATATAGTGTAATAATATATATTATTAGACAAATTTCGATTCATTTATACTTGTCCGAAATTGAAGAAATATATATATTATTTACCGTCTTAGTGCGCATAGATGTGGAACTAAAACTTACAGGTATCTGTAATGTAGGGAACGCAATATCATATCAGTGTATTCCAGTAACACAATGACTCAATTTGGTTACACTTAGATTTCTAAAAACTTGCAAAGTATGTAGTTTATGAATGTTATGCAGATATAAATTACAATTGTGCAACGCGAAAGCCGAATGACCGGGACCGTCCATAAATAATTAAAGCGCGAACACCGGCTTTTTATGAACCCCGGTCTTGACATAGTTTAAGAACAAAAAACAATGGTAGTGCCAATAGAAATTGTTAGTTTGGTTGAGATATTACAATGGCGGGAAAGTTATAAAATTTTATGATAAGTATTGTTGCCAATAGCTATTAAACAAAGAAATCACAATCATGAGGCGAGGTTCAGATGCCTACTTTTCAACCTAATCTTAAGAAGTAAAATTACCTTGAAATATGAATATGCTTAAAATTAACGAATATATTTGATGAGCGCAATAACATAGCATAATGAAGGAAATAAGAATTGAATTAAGTCAAACGAGTTTAGAGAAGCATGAAACAACAACAGTTATCTAAAATGTTAACGTTACACATTGCCAGGTTACCGAGTGTTAACGTTTTTGGTTGATAACTTTCTAAAACTAATAGCTAAGGAAACGAAATTTTAGCTATACCTTTTTATGGCCTCGTAGACGATATAATCCACTTAGACGAAAATTTAGATATGATAAGCTGGTTAGTATATCTGATAGTAATATGGGATCAGTAGAGAGTAAAGGCCCGCGCTGACTGGTTACAACAAAGAGCCGAGGGAGGCGAAGAGGAGGCCGTGGAGAAGGCATTGTGAAGGAACTTACAATACCCAGCACAGCGCCAGACTCTACAGAATCCTTTTCAAAGAACCTAGAGCATCAATCAGCACACTCAAAACCCATTTGGGAGAGTATACCACAACTGGAGAGGAAACCATAAATTGACTATTTAGGGTGCACTTCCCTGACTCCAAGCTCGTGGAGCAATCGAGGAACATCTGGAAGGAGTGCCGGAAGAGAAAAGTGTCTAACGCTGAGTGGCAGACTTCCAGAATGATTGACTCTGACAAAGTTAAATGGTCAATCGATTCATTCGAACCCCATAAAACGCTGGGACCAGACGAAATTTATCCAATCATGGTGCAGAAGTGTGGAGGAGTACTAAAGTAGCATTCATACCGAAGCCTGCGGAAGCAGGACAGGCTACCGACGAAGTGTCCTTTACTATCAAGGCATTGGAAAAATTGGTGGATAGGCATATCAGGGAGGATGTACTGGCGCTACTGGCGCTACTGGTTTAGACCTAGCGGACAGGAGTTTCGACGGAAACAGTACTCCACGAACTAGTTAGCTTAGTGGAGGACACACTACAAATCAAGGAAGTGATACTGGGGGCTTTCATCAATATCGAGGGGGCATTCAGCAACACGGGTTTTGACTCAATTACCAGAGCTCTCACAAGCAGAGGTGTGGACGGCACTTGTGTTGTCTATATAGACTCTATGCTTAAGGAGAGAGTGGTGGAAACCACGGTCATAGACGAGACTCTGTCAATCCGGGTGGCTAGGGGTTGTCCGCTGAGTGGGGTCTTGTCCTCTCTCTTATGGTGCCTAGTTGCAGACGGGCTACTGGAGGCGGTTAATGACCACGGGCATAGGATAGTGGCCCCCACGGATGACTTCTGAGTCATTATAGTGCGAGGCAGGTATAACACCACGGTCAGAGATCGATGATATGAGGCTTTGAATTTAGTTAGCAGATGTACAGAGCTGGCGAGACTGAGCATCAGTGCCGATAAGACCAACATCGTTGCCTTTACCCGCTGACGAATGCAGGATGGCCTCCGCTTACGTTGAAGGGGGTTAACATAGAGATGGTGGAGCAGGTAAAATACCTTGGAGTAACACTAGATTCCAAACTTACCTCGAATCAACATTTGGATAGAATTACTAAAAAAGCGGTAACACTATTAACACTTATCAGACGTTTATATGGAGAGAAATGGGGGTTAAGATCAGACATGCTAAATTGAATATACAGGATGGTGGTAAAGCCAACAATGACGCATGCGGCTGTAGGAATGGTGGACAAAGACGCATCAAAGAAACGCCATTCAGAAGCTGAGCAAGGTGCTGAAGTCTAACAATTAACATATACAGTGTGGTAATTTTATTCATGGAATAAAATTAGTTTTGATGTTATTGTAGAGTTTTATGAAAAGTTTTCTTTAATATACCGCTTCTGAATGAAATTTCAAGTACACAGGGTGATTCATGTAATGTTATAATTAGAAATTGAAGTGGTCGAGCATTTTTCGATCATTCATGATTCGAAAATAATTTTATTCCATAAATGGTTATTACGGTGTATATGTTAATTCTTGGATTGAGTAACTCATTTTTGAGAGGTTTGTTCTACTAATTAACCAAATTACAAACGTCTAAGGAAAGCTAAACTTAATCTATAATAATGTTTTGATAGAAAATATCACATTTCAGCATATTCAACTACAGCTAAAATTTTCTGGTGTTCGAAAGTTATTAAACAAAAAAATATCTTTTACTAAAAAAATCCAATATTTATGTATTTCCAACCGTTATGTCACAGCCTGTATATTTTTAACATCTGCACCAATACTTTTATTATAATAATATCGTTAAGAAAATATTCATCAAATTTTATTTTCACAGAAATCGTACGAAAAATATAGTAAGGAAACAATCAATTTATTTCCGTACTTGTAAAATATATTATTTAGTCGTTGGTATCTTATATTTTGAATTCAGCTTAAGATTGGTCGATAAATTTGTAAATGTCTTTTTTTGTATTTTCTTAAGGAAAATCCGTCAATTCTAAAAGGAATACTATCTTTGATATCAAAGATTTGTGAAGCAAATATAATTGTTTACTTGTTATTTTATAAATACACTGCATATAGGTCAAGCATTTGTCTGACGATATCTTAAAAAATCAATATAAAATTATATATTACTCGAAAGAGTAACATCAAAATATCTTAAATTTAAAGATCTTAAATATTTCTAATAATATACGTAAACATACTGACATAAAATCAAATTTAAATTAATCTTGGTTGTACCTCAAAGAAAGTGAAAACGTATGTGTATGTATATGTCTCATGAGAAACAAAAGAAATGAACAGAGTATGAGGAGGCGTTTCTGTTTTTATGAATGAATACTCTTTTGTTTTCTCTTATTATAAAAGGTGTACTACGTTTGGCTATTGTTTTTATGTGTGGTGTTGCCATAGCCGTGACACGAGATGTTAGAGTGAATGAATGAATGTTACCCTTCCATAATATCATGGTTAATATCTGAATTGTCATCTTCCGTGTGAGGAAATGTTGAACAATTATTGTATCACATCTTTTTAACCGATTAAATTAAGAATTTAAGGAATAATTGTTATAGTAACATCCGAATACCGCACATAATACGTGTTTTATACGACAAGATGTTGGATTCGCGCATTTTCTTTCAATAAGATCGTATCTTCCGATCCCACTACTCCTGTATCTTTTATCCCGCCATAGCCCGCTCGGTTGTTTTGGTAACGATCCGTCTCAGCGGCACACGAATCAACAACGCCGTGTTCGAGATTGTATTTTCTTTCCGGTCCGGTTTTATCGTGGTCTTCTCTTTCTATTCCTTTTAATTGTTTATCGGCTGACGTGGACCACGTGACTGTGGGAATATAACACTGCGGAATCGGTCGTGACACGTTCTGTCGTAGTCGTCGGCGTAGCCGCCCACAGAGGTCCTTCGTTGTCCTTGCTTTGGCCGCGTGTGCCAACGCGTATCGGGCTGCAGCAGGCCATGCACGGTATAGTAGTGCTCGGATCAATTCTGCGCGCCCTGAAACCGCGGTACTCAAAATGTCATCTCTACCCAAGACAATGCAAAGCAAAAATTAACGTTTTTATAATCAAATCAAGAACAATTTTCATAAACAACGAATTGCGATGTCAAATAACAATTTATAGTAATCGATCACTGTAACAGGTATTGAAAGAACTTCCTCATAAGCACGTGATTGTAACAGATAAGGTTGTGAGGGAGTAGAATCGTTTAGTATACTAAAGTGGTATCAAGTATAAATAACTATCCCATCAAAAAATAAAAACGGTCGAATGTGTTTTTCTCCATGTGAAAAATAAATTGGTTTCTCGCAAAGACAGTAAGCTAGGAATCTTACAGAACATTTTCCCTTGCGTTATTCTACTTTTTGAACACATTCAATTGATTATATTGGATGACAGCCAAAATGTATCTAAAATAAAATCTATGAAATCTTATTATTTTTGGTGTGCTAAAACCTTCAATAAACTTAGCCTTAATTCCATTGATAAAACAGACATATCAGCTTTATTTCGATTGTAAAATAGGGAATCAAGATAAACACTGAATGACACATATGTGGTAATACATGCGCTTCAAATTTGAGAAATTGGTTAAATCAAAGAGAGCTTACAAATAATGTTAATGATTGCTATTTTTGCATGATGGCACAATTATCAACTATTCAAATATTCCATCTGCCATGAGACCTGTGCCTCATAATGACGAACTTCCTATTCTAGAACTCTCAGAAACACTTACGAATGAGATAACAGCAATACAGCGATTTGTCAAGAAGAAGATCTGCCACCAACATTATGAAATCCTGATTCCACACCAAGCACGTCATACCGCCAACTGCACAAAATAACCTAGTTAGAATTCAGCGATCTCGTGAAAGATCTAGATCTTTCAAAAAGTAAAGTAGAGTTACTACGGTCAAGACTAGATGTTTCGATATGTGGTTTTCGTAAACGCTATAAAGGGCTAGTACTATTTTTGAAATGAAAAAAACTTTGTTTTCTACATTAACATTAGCGGTTTATTGGCGACGAAATATAAACTACAAGCCAGAGGAATGGGGACGGTTTATGGTCAGTTCAACGTTAAGTTTAAAGGCAAAAATGTTGCGGTTTGGAAATATTCTCTCGTCTATTCCTGCAATCGGATTGTACCAAGCTTTGTTGGTTTTTTTTTTGTGCAAATGGGACAGTCGCGCAAAGGCATTTTATTGCAGGAGACAAGTCTGGCCTGCTTCACAATCATTAAAACCAGGGCAAACGAATGTACAACATATGCTACTGGTAGACTCCAAAAAGATTTTGTTGCCACCACTGCACGTAAAATTGGGACTAATAAAAAACTTTGCTAAGACACTGAATAGAGATGGAGCAGCTTTTCAGTACCGGCGTCAGAATATCCCATGGATAAGTGAGGCAAAAATTAAAGAAGGTATTTGGATTGGGTGACGGATTCGAAATATTCTGCTGTCATTGTATTAAAAGAAGGTTGCAATATGTCTCTAAAGATCCATTTCCTACATTCACTCCTGTACATTTTCCTTGGGCACTGCGGAGCTGTAAGTGATGAGCATGGCGCACGCTTTCATCAGGATATATCAACAATGCAGAAAAGGTAGCACGTAAATTGGAATGCTTCTATGTCTGCCGACTGCTGTTAGGCTCTTGTTAAAGATGTTCCACAAACAATTCACAAAAGAATAGTAAAAAGACGTTGCATGTAGTGACCCTAAATATGTTTGTTCTTGTTCTTGAATATTGCAAGTTTTTAATTTCATTGTCATTTTTTTATTCAGTGTCTCAACGTTAACAAAAAATGCGCTTTTAGCTATTTGTAAATGAATAAGTGATTTATTCTAATTCCTTTTAATTCCATTTAAATAGTCGACTTCGCCCTTTCATAATCAATTAAGCGAAGTATTCTTGGGTCTTTGTAGCTAGAAACGAAAATTCTGACTTCATGTTAAATATATCGTCACGCAGGTACATCTCGGACAATTTCAACTATTTTAGTTGGATCATTACTACTCCACGCCAGATGCATTCAGAAATTGGCTAATTTAGGTAGAACCTGCGTTTTATGTTGATGTTTATTGTTATTGCATGACGCTATAATTTCTCTGAAATGTTTCACTGCAGCGTTACTTGGTTCAATTTCGTCGTTTCTTGTTACAACGTTCCTGGAAACATAAATATGCCTTTTCTTACACCAGGTACGAATTCTTTATTAAGATCTGAGAGTGATGTAAATTTCGTGTCGTTTAATAGCATTCTACTTTCGAATACTGTGTAGAATTAATTGATATTACATCCAGTTGTTATCTTGCGTCTATTTTCTATGTTATTGTCCACGCCCTCCGGTTGGAGATTATTATTATTATTATGTTTAGAACTAAATTAAATATGTAGTTTCTTGGCTCCATTGTACTGGCATACTGCTCAGTAACGGGTTGCTTATTGGCCTATATATGTTCTATTAAACATTCTTTCGAACACACCCTTTGTTACTTGTGTGATGTGAGGTATACTTCAATCTTGCTGATACTACATATGTATCCTTCGTTTCAGTTTTGTGAATATTGTTTAACGCAATCCGAGTAATTATTAATAAAATTTCTAACTATCCTTCACCAGTTAACTTCTGATCATAAAAGTGACTCAATAATGTTCCATCATGTGTAAATAATATCCATTAATAAACTCAAAAAAATAAATTAAGGATGAGAACCATCTAGTATAATACATATATCAAAATCCTATATTGGGGAAAATAAATACAGGTTTCTATTTAACATAAGAAGGTTGATATCAACTTGTAGTAAATCGCAGGCGATGTTCGCCTTTAATGTTTTCTAGGTTACCTATAACTTCTACCTATAACATTACCAAGACCTAATGCTGCATAATATCTCTTAGATATTACATTCTCAAATTAAGCACCGGCAGTTATGGCAAAGAAAAAAATCTCCGCCTGAATTAATCTATCTCTTTCTAATTTGAGATATACAATGTCTCTTCATTGGAATATATCTATAACTTGAAAAAGACAATCTTCGTACCCATTCGTGATATGTAGTCCTTCTAGTCATGGGCAGTTTTGGATAATATTTTCGTCTGTCGTGTAGTAATTTTACTATTTCGATTTTAGTCTTACTTTTTGACAGATTATTTGCCAGAGCTAGAGGGCACACTAGTTCAAGGAAAATACTATTTCTAGATCGCGAGAATTCATAACATAATGTTCTCATCTGCTGTCATGGTCTGAAATTCCATCAGAGATGTAGATCATCAATGATCCCAGCTGTACTTACCACCGGTCTATTATAGGTAGGTATCTTCAAGATAAAATCTAGGTATAAAATATGCCAAAATTACATTTTGGAACAATGGAATCTTATATTATCACGTCTACCAGAAATTATTGCACATGCAGCAATTATTCACTTCAACTTTAAAATAAAAATCTTTTTGTGTTTTTTATACTATTACTACTAATATTGAAGTCGTGTAAGCAAGTTCCATATTTGTAAATTTGCAGAGTTATTTTGGGCATGGGGACAAACTTTTGGAAAATATTAGTACATATTTTCTATTTCCGGTTTCGCCGGAAGCACAATCAACTTCATTTTTTTAAATGGATGACCCAATTTTTTTTCTAACAATTGAATTCAGCAACAAATTTGGCGTATAGATCATTTATTTCGACTGGTGTAAACGTTACGGTTTTATAGCTAACTTTATTTTTATCAAATGCATCGTACACTGAAAAAACAAAATTAATAAACATCATTTATTGAGTTGGGTTCATTAATACAACAAAATGACAGTTCGATAGCGTGTTAATAAAGAAATAAAAAAACAAATATATTTTTCGAGTAAAGAAGAAACAGAATACTAAAATTTATTTTGTAACCAAGATAACATTAAAGAAAACTATGTTAAGAATTAATAAATAAGGTATTAAAAAGTAATAAATTATTTCAAATTTTCTTCAAAATTAGCCCCATTCAGTTCCAAACATTTATTAATTCGTTTTAGCACTTGATTACTAGTGACCTTTTGAATTTGCGCTTCCGCTAATTTAGTGCTCCTCGTTTTCTTTCTTTTGTTTCCTCTGCACTTGTCACTGGAGCACTGTAAACTTTGTCCTTAACGTAGCCCCAAAGAAAAAAGTCCATAGGAGTCAAGTCTGGTGAACGTGGAGGCCACAAGTATGGACCTGCGTTTACAATAAACTTTCCGTCAAATAACCTCTCCAAGAATAAGTGTACATCTCTTGTGTTGTGAGCCGGTGCACCATTCATTTGATACCAAGCAGTATTTGATTCGATAATAGGCAGTGCATCAAGTTCTTCTTCCACAACATTGCGCAATATATCTAAATACTTTTCGCCGTTCAAATTTTCGTTATAAAAATGTAGACAAAGTATGCGATTATCTTTTATTGCGCAAAAAACATTAAATTGCCAACTTTCCTGATATCTCCTTTCTCTCGTTACACGGGGATTTTCGGCTGCCCAAAAATGACTGTTATGTTTATTAAAGAGGCCATTTTTGGTAAATTTAGCTTCGTCAGTCCAAATGATTTTCTTCGTAAAATTTTCGTCGCCCTGATAAGTTATGGTGAAGAATTCGCAAAAATTGACCCTATTTAAGAAATCCTGTGGATGTAAATGCGGTACCTGCTGGTATAAAAATGGTCTCCATTTATAATTAATAATATCCTTTAAATGGACATTGTCGAAATTTCCAAAGTTGTCGCTGCTTCTCAAAGAGACGCAGTGGGGTTGGTATAGAAATATCCCATAAAACCAATTTCAACTACTTCGTCATCAATTTTTTTTTAATTTTGGCCTAAACTGTCCTAGGTCTAAACAATTTTTAACTAACCGTCGCAGTACATCTTTAGATGGAATTGGCCTGTCCGGATACCTTTGTCGAATTAAGCACATGTTCGACTTAAAAATTTTCCGGACTCTCCATAAATAATCAATAGGTCATAAATTCAGGTAATCCTGACGTGACATTTTCGTATACTAGATTAGGAACTGTGTGATATACTATTAAGTTTATTAACACGCTATCGAACTGTCATTAGAAAAATAGACATTACGCTAAAACTGTGACGAATTTTCATAGCCATCTTTAGCGCTCACTCGTTTCTGAATACATTCACATAATTTGCGAATAGCTCCTAAACTATTCATTTTAGATATAGGGAAATGTAATATCATTTGATGCAGAATTTAATTTTCTACCGTTTGCGTAGTATTTCCACATAACTGAAAATAATTTTTAATAGCCCATCTTAGTAGCTGTCTAACTTCCAATAATCATTCATCAACTCTACTGCATACCGAAGAAATACGTCACTAAGTACTACGATGCATTTGATAAAATTTTCATAAAAATCAAGTTAGCTATAAGACCGTAATGTTTACACCAGTCGAAATAAATGATCTATATGCCAAATTTCTTGCTGAATTCAATTGTTAAAAAAAGATTGGGTAATCCATTAAAAAAAATTAAGTTGATTGTGCTTCCGGCGAAACCGGAAATAGAAAATATGTACTAATATTTTCCAAAAGTTTGTCCCCATGCCCAAAATAACTCAAATTTACAAATATGGAACTTACTTAGTTGCTGCGACACGGCTAACGTAAGTTCGTCCTGTTACACCCTGTATACATATATGTAGATATACATATCTGTTTCTTGCCCCAATCCAAAATGAGTCGTCTGTGCAAGTATTTTTCTATCTGTGGTGGATGCTAGTTGCACCGACTTCTTAAGCTGTAACACTTGTACGACTACCGCTGCAACTCTTGTTGTGCGTAATTTAATTCAATAAAGTGCCAAATATGCCTCTCTTAATTATTATTAAAGAAAACTAGTCCAAATGCAGCTTGATATTTTATTATCTGACAAAAATAATTTAGAAAGTACTATTAAGAAAGTAGCTATGACACCTATGAAGTTATAAATCAAGCAGTAACATAATTAAATAGTTTTGTATCGTTTCAATGATATAATAATCGAACCTAAGACAGGATATCCTACATCATCTTAATTGAAGCTGTACATTTTGTTTCCAAGACTTTCATTGATTAATTTCTGATAATATCGATTTCCAGTCATGATTTCACTATTCTGCTAGTACTCACAGTGAAATTCTTGGTTATATCACCGGAAGCACAACATGTTATACAAGCAGAATAACACAGACCAGTAAATTATTATCGCTCAGTTAACAAGGCATCCAAGCATAGAGGTTGAAACCGTGTTACATAAGTTGGTATAAATATTTCAAAATTGTTATGTTTCTAATTAGCGTAATTGCCGACTAATTTAAGATGAATTTTCGGCAGTTCGCATTTTCTGCAAAAACATTAGAATATTGAGAATATATATTAGTTTTAGAAAGATGGGTACAAATAATTTCCACTTAGTACACAAAAATAAACTTACAAGGGTTGTCGTAAACTGTAAAATTAATTTTCCGAGTGAGATGCCACTCGTTTAACAAATTCAACATAAAAGAAAAGAAAACTGTAAGAGTGTTTGCACGAATGGAAATTTGTTTACAAGAAATCTCCAAGTAGTTTGATTCTTGGCAATACTTCAGCGTGTAGCATTTATCTGGGATTGGTCAATTGCGATTTAGTTATTCATTCTATTGGTAACTGGATATAAGAGGAGATAAGATATTATCCAGGTACCATACTTGATCATATTACATGGGATTATGTTTGCAGTAGATCTTTATATGCAAAATGGAGACGATTGATTACATTTTAATAATCAATTTCTTTAAATCAAAATAATAAATTATTAATTCTAAACAATAAAGTTATTTTTTTAATTCAAAAAAGTGAATAAATCACAAAGACCCATTAAGTAATTGTTTTTTAATTGAATTTTTCAAATAGAACGAGGATGATTCACAAATTATGATCCATTTGGCGAACAAAAGATAATTTCTGGTCGCACGCATTTTGGGCGATGAATGAAAGCACTAAAAACTGAAGTATCCTGTAAGTTCTCGCTTACGTGATTAAAATAAATATTTTCCTAAATTTAATAGAGTCACTTAATTGTAGACCGTTGCTTGAATTGTTTTGCTACCGCAGTAAAAGTTCTGTAAGGTGTGTCACGGCATTAGCAATTGCGATAAAGCAACATGTTTTAAATATACTTTTATACAACAGCAACTGGTATACGTATTACTACTGGTAAACATGAGCTAATTAAAATAAATCCATAACTTCTACATTAATATGACCTGAAAAACTCAAATTACCCCTCTACTCAACTAGTAAGGACTGAATTGCGTACTGCGTGTGGTCAAACCTTCTATAAAGTAACGGGAATAAAGAAACAATTTATATGTCCAATACCTTTTACAGTATCACCTATCTTTGTATATAGGTGACCTTTTGCCAATATAAATATCACACAGGAATGTACGTGTAGCAATAAAATTTAGGGTAGAATAACGAATATGTAGAGCGAAGAATTTTAAATGTGAAACGGCTTCATTTACATACATAAATTTTTTCCCTTACTCTAACTTATTGTTTTATCAAAAGTATTTGTTTGACGAAATACGCTAGCGGGTAGGATGTAATGAAATAATACATAATGTTAAGAAGATAACCATACATTTAATTAGTAATAAAATACTCAAGTGAACATATATTAACAGTGTACCTCTAAGGGACAGGTATAACTGAGTTGTATTTTATTTTAGGAGGGCTGTTTATTGTTAAAAAATACGTCGTTTTCACTGGAACCTGGTAATTATAGAGCTCCATATAAATATGTTTATGGTCTTATAAAATATAATACAATCCAGTAAATGGTGTATTTGCAATTAGCTAAAAACAAAATCTAAACAAGATACTACAAAGTATTTTCTTTTCCAATATGTTATATGTTATAAGATGAGATGAGAAGAGATAACAGAGCTTGATGTGGGAGCTATTATTCCCAAAGATGGGTTTTCTTCTTCAGATTTTTCTTCTCAAACCAAACTTTGATTAGTGTTTGGTCTCTTTTGGATGCCGGTTTCGAAGAAGTCGTAAGAGCTCCAGCAGAGTCTCCAGCTTTGATCGCTTGCAACTTCCCTTTGATGATTTTAATCCTTCTTTCATGATTTAGTAAAGTTGAATCACAATCTCTAGTGTCGTCAAGTGAGGTGAATATCGGAGCCTTAACTATTATGCTCTCGTATTGAAATTCAATCATCTTCTTAACGTTTTTAAGCTCGGAAAGCTTCTCATGAGGACTATCATCGGAGTAGGTTGCGCTAACCGGCTGGCCACTTGATAAAAAACTTGTGATGATTTTATGAGCCGTAGATGTAGCGGCTAGATTTTCAAGTCGCTCTACCCTTTCGTACATTTTGTATCATGTATTGTTCGGCTTCTTGATTTTCATCAACATTAATCTCTTCCACTTTGATATCTCCAAAATCAATCATTCTAGAAAATCAATGGTAAAGGAAAATTTTCTTTTTTCACACAGGAACCAGACTTTCAAACTGAGGAGAGTTGTATTTTATTTTAGGAGGGGTGTTTATTGTTCATGTTACAAAATACATCTTTTTCACTGCAACCTGGTGATTATAGAGTTCCATATAAATATGTCAACTGTCTTATAAAATATAATATAATCCAGTAAATGGCGTATTTGTAATTGGCTAAAAACAAAATCTAAACAAGATACTACAGAGTGTTTTCTTTTCCAATATGCTTTTTTTAGAGATTTTTTAGAGATAAGAGAGCTTGATGTTGGAGCTACTATTCCCAAAGATGGGTCAACTCATATAACTTGATGGGCTTCATTATCAGGGTTTTCTTCTTCAGCTTCTTTTCTCAAACCTTGTTTATACAAGTTCTATAGCTTCTCTTTTGATAATGAAAACATGTGCTTGGGACTTCAACCTCTTCCATTATAAGAGCTCCTTGAAAATGAAAAATTCTTGAAAAATTCCTTTGATTCTTTCGCGAACAGATTTTCTAGATTCCTAAGTAGATAGATAATATTATATCACGCATCGTTTTTAGTTACAAACGCTTATAATACACTCACCAGTACGAAAAACGGGTACTTTTTATAGAATGAGTAAGTAGCTATACATACAGCTAAAGCCAATTACTGGACAAATAAATACAATGTTTAATGTAGTAGTAAACCTAAGTATAATTGAGCTTAAAATTGGTATACAAATATTTATCTTTTATAAATTTGCAATTAATTATGACTCGCACTTGATACATCATATACACAAATACTGTTTGCATTTTTCGACATATGAACAGTGTGGGCCAAATTCGATACTTTTAAAAGGGTACTTATACATATTTCTGAAAGAATTGAACAAAAACTAATCCATGTTTCTGGAGCTCGATTTTAAAGAGATATCGATAGGTGGTATTTCTAAATGCAATATCATTCAATTTAATAAGTTGTTTAACTTTATTAGAGAACCAAGGCGGATACCTACTGCACCGCCATCACAGAAACTCGAGCCGACCATCTCGGTAAAGACGTTATAGACGAAGAAGATATACCTTCTCTGAAACCATCACAGCTAATGCAGTTTATCAAAGCTCTTAGACTGGATGGGGAGCTTTAGGAGCGGGCATACCCCAGCAGCTTACAGCTCACGCAAGGGGGCACAATAGATCAATAGGTAGCAGCGCAATATCACCCTCATTTCAAATTACAAATCTACAATCAACAAGGCGGACACCGTTCCCTATAGTCAGATTGCATCATTGGAACAAAATCATTCAATACATAGTATATCCTATCGTAAAAGATTCTAACTGCGATATCTATATCCATATATTCCGAGAGGAACGACTAATCTATTTGTGTCATAGTATCGTACAATCCCACTAACAATAAGTAGGCCTTGCGAAAATTAATGCCCTGATTTGTGTTCGATTGGACATTGTGCGGATGGTGAGTATCTTCACTCACTAACGGACTCATATCGTGGACAATCTGTACAGTGCAATCCATATTTGTAAAATTAAGAATTGTAAATTAAGGAAATACACTATTTTTGCCAAATATTTTTAAGGCCTTGTTCACAGTGGGCATAAGATATAAGATATACATAAACATAACGAGAGAATTAGATCGTGTTTGGATTTGACAATTTTTTGGTAATATCTCTCGTTCTTTTCAGAACCTGATCTATTACCATAAAATCTATTAATATAAATCATCCTTAACGTACTAAGTATAGTTGTAATCACGAAAGATGATCCCTGCGTCACTTACATATAACTCAATCAACGACATTCAAAGAACAATTTTCATATCCAAATATTTATTTGTATGACAAGGACAGCCTGGATGACAGTTTGTATTTCGAAACTTTGCCTAGCATAGACGTACGGCTCGTGCAATTCACTTGAATAAGACAAAGACGAGATTAGTTCGCTGTCTACGCTTAAGCTATATATTTCCGCTTCTTGACTTAAAAATTTGACATACATTTGACAATGCATCTCCGTAGACATTTGATGGAACTGTCATTGATTTCGTCCTTACAAATACGTATTCGTTTAACAATTTTTTGAAGTAATTTATTTTTTAACTATAATGACAATACAGAGTAGAACATTACGGTAGGTACAATTGCAACAACTTGTTTTAAATTTTTAAGGCCTGTCAATAAATCGCCACGCACTTAACCCAAAAATGAAAAATGTCATAGCTGCCATATTCATTTTGATATTTACAGTATTTAACATGACGCCGAAGTACTGATTTGATTCATACAAATGTAATTGATGACGCAGCGATCATCTTTCGTGATTACAACTGTACATATACTGCGTAATGCACGACAAATTAACAAGAGATTTGTTAATGGTTCTTCTATTACGACGACGACAACCACAAATAAGAAGTAAGAAAGACAAAACCTAGACGTTGGTAGGTAAGACCTGTAAATTTAAACAGGCTGAAGGGAAAGGAATTCAGACGAATAATGTTATAACTGAATTTACATGATGAAACCATGCAATCTCCTTCCAGATGTGTTCTTTTCGGACTACGCCCTTATAATTTTTACTCAACTTATCATATAAGCATGGCTTAAGCTTTAGAAGCAGCTCAATAAGAATTTCTATATTAATATTTTTCATCACCTTTATACAAATATTTAGCATATGATACACTTAAACCCACCACCGCGATTACAATACAATTTCTTACCTTAACTTAATTCAATTACTATATGACTAAAATGAAATCGCAAATCCAATCTGATTGAATACAGGTTAAATGGGTAGAATTCTGTCAATCTGACACTGCATTTAATATTGGGAGGTTAAATATCTCCAGATTTTAACATATGGTATATGTAAAAATTACATAAAGTTGAGAACATTTCAACTTTACGTATTTCTTATGTTTCTACGTAACTTGCACGTACGACGTAACTTTTGTTACGGTCATTGTGAACGTGGATTTTCCATGGTTCAAATTTTTTTTAAAGCTACAATATTTTTACTTTGATTAAAACACATTTTCTTGGGTTTAGTAAAAGGATTTAATACAGTCTAGACCATATTCTTTTGCTTGTATTTAGACTACCATTTTAATGCCAAATACTATTGTTTCGTAATAAAACTATGCCCATAATTTTAATCAAACTTTGAGCTTGAGCAAATCTATATTTTTTTAGAAAACAATTTTCTTGTGGCAAGACAATATATAGTTTTTCAGAGACGCATACGAAATTTGTTTTGAATTTAAAGTCTATTTTAACTCAAGAAAGTACTTCTTTATGTATACCTGTGTCTACATATACCCTTTGGCTAAGCAAATATGAAGATGAAACAAAAAAACGTATGCCTAAGCAGGTTTTTAATGGCGACAGATGAGTTGTAGGTAATTTCATTTCGAATACCAATGTATATTATTTAAAGGCAAAAATATTTGGCAATACGATTCATAGAGTGTAGTATATAAAACTTGACAATTTGATACATTTAGCAGATTGATATTGTATCTGGGCGAAGCGAACTATTCGATGTTTTTAGGTTTCTAACAGTGTTTGTAGATAGTGTTAGTACTACTAACATTTGAAACATTTTTGAAAATTAAAATGGTTCTAACGGGTATCGTTTAACAACGCTAAGTTAGACATATTGGCCATTGAGTTGTTGAAAATATTACGAACCGCTTTTTAAGTATGTTTTATAAACTTGCATACAATGGCATCAAGAACAAAAAATAGTCTCAAAAAATCCTTAACATCGTTTTTAGGAAACGCAGCGAACACAACTGGCAAGTAAAAAAAACGTTCACGTATGAATAGAGTGGTCGAAGCCGGTCTGCTTACCCGGCCCATACTTGCGTATCGCCACGCGTTATTCAGAACGTTTAGCACTAGTCCGTCTTAGTCGGGTCTTCATGTGAGATTACGCGTTGTATGTAAATATAGTCAATAATACTATGTTGGGCGTAGAGAATTGGAGAAAACGACCATCGTTTGATAACGTAAAAAAATATATTGGGGAATATTTTAAAATACTGCGTTGTCATTATTGGAGTCGTTGCAAATTGTGAGCGATGTTCACGCAGTGCTAGGTGCTACAAGTGACATAAATAACATGTGTGTTGTGGAAAAAGTTATAAACAAAGATTCAGATTTTAACAGATTAATACTATTTATCTACTTATAAAGATTATTTCAATTATGTGTGTCTTACATCCGTACATTTCGAGCAGCTTTTCTCAAAATATAAGCACATTTATTCAACGCGACAAACGCAGTTCAGCGAGAAAAATCTGGAAACATACCTAATGCTACAAACTTTTCGGCAATCATATTGAATTTTTGTTACTCAAATAAGTTAAGTGCCTTATATGTAATATTTATAATTTAATGAATAAATTTGCGTTACTCTTTTCCTTACATTCTACTTACGAACCCCCTCTCATCACCTACATCAACTAAAAAATTTAAAACAAAATTATTGAATGCCTATAAAAAATTCAAGTCTTTTCCTATATGTAGTGCATACAACATATGCATAACTATTACAAACCCATTTAAAAATAAAATGGCATATTTATTTTGAATAAAATAATTTGGACTATCTAGTTCATAGAGCCCGTTTTTAACAAATTATTGGTTCTATTACCAACTACTTATTTAAAATAATCCTTTTTTGCGTTATTATGTCAGATTATGAAAATCCTGTTATGATTTGACTAAATATTTAGTTAGTAGTACAGTTTGGTATTATTTAATTGCGTTGTGTTATGTTGTTCAAGTAAGACACTAGTTAACCCATAATGTTCCTAATATGTGGATTGGAAGAAGAATTTCCATTGAGTGGCTACTTATATCGCTTGATTTAATATCACCCATTTTTTTCTACCAATTTGTATACGTTGTAGCATTTTCTGTACACCTCAGTTCTTAGATGTCCCCACAGAAAAAGTATAAACAAAGAAATTGGACCATTGGTATCGGAAGCACCGTTTGACTCAGTCTCTAACCAATGTATTTTTGTAAAACACTGGACCAATGATTATCGAGCCTTAATACTCAATTATCATCTGGACGCACTGTTAACCAAATGAAAAATGAAATGAAAAATTAATCTCATAACTCCCTAAGGAATAATAAATTTCCCATTGCAATATACTAATTAAAACAAAACACACAACTTGTAAGAACCGCCAACCTACTACCATTCCACAATACAAAAAATATTAAAACCGTTGAGGAATATAGGAAATAATTTCGCAACAGAATTGTTTATCGAACATTTCTATGGCTGTTTGAAGCTGTATACATATAGTATGGAGTTTTAATTACCAAACCGCAAAGCTTTAATTATTTGAATAATGAATTGACTTAAATGAAGAAAATATGGCGTCATATACTGAAGGTAATTCCTCCAAAGTGTACAACTCAGTACCGCTAATTTGCTTTGAATATCTAATAAGCCATGAAAGTTATCGGAAAAACAAAAGCAGTTTTAAATCAAATTCGTAAAACTGCGCATCTTTTCCCATTTAAGCGTTTTTCTATCTCCAGTAGTTTCTGATATCCCAATGCTAAACATTCAAAAAAACATCCTGTATAATGGAGCCGCCCCGCAATTTTTCGTTATAGTTTATTTTGATAGCGAACATTTATTTGTGAGGCTCCCTTTTAATACGCACATTTTGTATTAAAAATTAAAATTTTATCAAACATGCGAATGTGCTATAGCTAACAAACAAGAGCACACAGTCACTTCGTTTGTATGCCGCATACTGGTTTTTTTTTCATATTTCCATTTTAAATCAAGTACTATTCAATATACATAAGAATGTTTTATTATGTTGTGATTGATCGGTGTTTACAGTGCGTTTCTTACACAAAAATTATGTTACTCGTAAACCTCGTAACTTTTTACGCAATAAGAAACATATTACAATAATTTTTTTGGCCTTCCAATAACAATTTTGAACACATAAACCAGGGGACGCCCCCTTTGGAGCAGATTTGAGTACGCGAAACCTTACCGTTTGAAATGTGATTTTGTCTCTAAATGGAAAGACATTTACTAATATATCAGCACTTCATATATGTATGTATATGTAATACATGGATCCTATACATATGTCTGTGTGTAAACGCACCATAATAAAGATGGATCGTTCAGTTTGTAAATCCTATCGTTTTAGTTAGATAATGTAACAACATGAAAAGCGTATATACAAGCAGACGAAGTATCGTATGAATATGTGGAAGTGAAACGACGTAACTTACCTGAGCCACTTTCTCCCCCATTTTGGGTGTATGTAGGCCGCTTTGGAAGTATTTCGCTGAACCATTGTCCTGAAGAAAAAACTACAAAAAGTAAAATAGGTAGTGTTAAACAGGTTCGTCTACGAGTGCACTCTAAAAAGAACAACGAAAAGAAAAAGACGAAAGACAATAGCGTTAAGTAAGAAAGAAATTTAAAGAAAGGTGTATGAAAACATAAAACACAATTTAAGCGTATCTCATAACGTTTTCTTTTGGTATTAGAACAATTAAAATTAATATGAATAGTAGCAGCTAGTACTAACTACCTGTTCACTCTCTAATTGTAAGTCTTATATTTCGTAAAGGGTGTGTAAGAAATAAACGATCATATTAGAATATTATATCACCAGGTATTTACATTATTAGTTGAATTCACTAAAGCATATTCCTTAACAAAAAGTATTTAACTTGAATCTTCTAATTTCAAGATGGTAACAGTATCCGAGTGCTCATTTTGATTTGGAAGTATCTCCAAAGTTATCAGTTACATAGTGATAATTTGGACAATCTTGTCGATTGGAAATTGGTTTGAGGAAAGCACATTCCAGCAAGTTGTAGAGATATTGGCAGTAGGGCATATATTGTACCGTTTTGAAAGAATCACTGTAAAATGACAAATAATAGAATAAATATTCCTTATTCTGTTCGGTATATACATATGTATGTACAGAGCGTATGAAATCATTTCAAGTCTCCAATTGTAAGAGTTCTGCTGAGGTAAATACACAATTTCTGTTCCTTTAATTTAAATCCTTCTGTTTTTATTAATTGTTATTTTTTGGAATTTCGAATTCCATTTTTTAATATTTTACTAGGAATGTCAGTGTCCGCAGTTCAAATGTTTTAGTTCTTTTTAACTTGCATTTATGGTCAGTAACCGTACGTTGGAAGTAATTGTTATTATCCTCTCCTTTAACATGTATTCAACTGAAGCTTTCCTGCTGAAGATTGCACCTGTTTCTTTTTGAAGGCGGGGAAATCTTATGAAACTATGGCAGAAGCTGCAATTATCTCACTTCCTATGACTATAGTAGAGACAAGATCGGTGTCTACATTCGCATTCACAAATTTGTTCCTTAAACAGTTTTAGTTCGGGAGTCAACAATGTAATTCATTTTACTGAGCTAAATAAGCGAAGCTATCGATAGTGGGTAGTGGTTGGATCCACTAGCGTCGTGTAAGCACAAGTGCCAACATTCGTCGTACATATACTCTTTCATATAAACTGACAAAATACAATAATTATATATATATATATATATAATATATTAATATCTCAAGCAGTTTTGAGGATATTTCTACGAAATTGGGTATTTGCATATTATCCATTATTCTGCATAAAATGAAGATATCAGAATTATAATACAACTTCCGGTTAAACCGAAATTCGATTTAACCGGAAGTTGTATTATAATTCTGATATCTTCATTTTATGCAGAATAATGGATAATATGCAAATGCCCAATTTCGTAAGAATATCTTCAAAACTGCTTGAGATATATAAGTGTTTCCATACTTTTGCCTACCACTGTATGTCTCCTCAAACGGAGCAAACTCCCAGGAAGCATGTAACGTTTTTAAAACGTTATAACACAGTTCTCTGAAGTGTCACTAAAAACGTTGCTGTAACGTTTTGGAAACGTCTTAATGTCACAAAAATAAAACGTTATACTTTAATGTTGCATAAACGTTACAGTTTAACGTTTTGTAAATGTTAAGAAAGATTTTATTAACGTTTTATTTATTCAAAAAAGTGCCAGGTTTTAGAAGGAAACAAAAAACTAATTCGTTTATGCAGTAGCGGAAAAGACAAAATTATTTTCATAAAGGAATGCAATACATCTTGCTTTGACATTACTTAATCGCCATACCTTAGTTTTTGATAACCATGAATCTACAAAAAAATTGTAACGCGTCCGAACTAAATGAATAGCAGTAAAGTGAAGAATATGATGTATGTAAATTCTTTGCCCATCACAAAAATAGGAAGGTAGATAGGTAGCTATAAACTAATTCTGTAATTTCTTCAAAGTAAACTAAGTATCATTATGCATTATCGATTAATATTATTTATTATATTTTCACCGTTAAAGTAACCAAATCTACGATATTTTTTAATGTTACACTAACGTTTAGTGAGTAACATTTGAACATTCTTTTAACGTCTATAAACGTTGAACGTTGTAAGTAACCGTCATTTAACCTTTTAAAAACGTTTTCTTGCTGCCTGGGATGGCATTTTCTTCAAAATGTTATTAGCGAAACGACAAGGATTGTTTTTAACTAAATTATGAATTATTTAACTGAACAAAAGAGAAGCAAGTATACCACAATATATTCGCTCGTTAACTGCTAGTAAACTCAATTTATGAAGTTTATTAGAAGTTACAAAGAAAATCAACAGAGAAAGTATAACAGATTTTTATAAAAATTATTGTGACGACATAATATAAAAATGAGAGAAAGATAACACAAAACAGCTGATGTAAGTAATACAAACAAATGAGCATCATTTAGTGACTAAATGAATTACTTTTAAAACTTATTTTTCCAACACGTTTTATCAGGTATTAATTTTATAAATTCAATACATAAGCTATAGAAAAACTAATAATGAAACGAAAGTAAAGTATATGCAGAGTCAGAAATACTGTGGTTTTTAGAAGCCAGCCAATATCAGCTTTTCGAACAAAGCCGTATGTAGTCGAGATATTAATGCAATCGTGAAAAGAAGTAGTTGAAACGAAAACGCGGCCGGTGTCGATTTATTATTGAATTTATATTTGATCATCACATTACTCTGGCACTGCAATAAAAAAGATTTATTGAATGACAACTGGTAACTCAAGCAATGTTAAAGTAATTACAATAAGTTATTAAAGAAATAAAAATGACTACTGAAGGTATTTTACTATTTATTAGTACCTAAATGTAAATAAAATATACTGGAATAATACATGTTGTTCAGTTATAAAGTTTGATATGATACGGCACCAGCGAACTCTATATACAGTCGAATTTTTGGATCTTGTCCGTTACGTCATGAGTAATGTCTGTATGAATAGACTCATGTCATGTTGACATTTCTCTTTAATGTATGTTAAATGTCGGTGATGAATATTTTACGTATATCTGTGTTTAATTGCGCTGTTAATGACGCAACGGACAAGATCCAAAAATTCGACTGTAACTGTGAACACTGACGTATTTCTATATCTTTTCAACATATTGCGGTGTACCACAGGTAAAGCGAGAAATTAATAAAAAATATTATGTTTGGATTGACAATCAAATAATGTTGTACAGTGACATAAACTTCCAGATACTGCCTAATACACCATAAGTCAGACGCTGACAGAAATACGTCACATTGGCTATCTTTGTTTAGCTTCAACGTCTGATATGCTTTTGTGTCTCTAATTGTCGTTCCAGTTGCGTTAGTATACAGTTCAATGTACGGCACTCACCACTCATAAAAAAAACGTTTTGTTTTTTTGGAACACCTTACATAATTTAAGATAATTTTAGCTTGTACCCTTAATTCATCTATACATGGTTTTCAAATTCGGTTATATTTCCTCTTGAAATTAAACTGCATATCAATATTCTTCGGACTATTCTGCCATCTTTTATCTATAAGGCTTATCTGCATTTGAACTATTTTGAAATAAATTTAAAATATCAAATCATTTTTAACATTTAATGCATCAACTTGACATTTAGTATTTGCTGAAGATAGGACAAAAACAAACAAAAATGATTTTTTGTTCTTAACACTAAGTGAACTACAATGTAACCAATAATCAACATAAATACTATAAACTTTACATATTGAAAATATTAACACGAAATCAATAAACACTACAGATTAATCATCTAAACTAAAAAGCTTTTCGAACTTCTTTTCGGAGGTAAGGGTATAAGGAGAGTGTCTTACAGTAGTAAGAGCACAGTACTACAAAATTTTGTAACCTTTATACAGGGCAATCCAAATTAAGTGTTCACCATTGGTAACTTCGTTATTATTAAAGATACAAGACTGTTTAAATTAGTAAACTTATAGTACTTTTAACGCTCTTTAAGATGGAAGAATAAAAAAAAAACAAATGGGCAGCGCGTTTTCGAGTTTTGCCGAAAAATATGTTTTTTTCTCCCCCCTGTATATTATATCATTTTCTGCTAGAACTTTAATTTTTAAACAAAAAATCTTATTAGACATTTTTTACTGCGATTAAAAATACTTGAGTTATAATGAATAAACGAAAACAGCTAAATAAGTTTTATAAACTTTATTTTATACATAAACTTATCATTAAAAGAAAATAAAAATTACTGATTTTTTCATAGAAGATGTTCAAAAATACCACCTTGTTGTTCAATACATTTTTGTACACGCTTCCGAACTTCTCGAATTGCTTAGCTGTTTTTATTTAGTCATTATAACTCAAGTATTTTTAATCCCAGTAAAAAAATTTCTTATAAGATTTTTTGTTTAAATATTAAAGTTCTAGCAGAAAATGATATAATATACAGGGGTTTCCATTTGGAAAAAAAATATTTTTCGGCAAAACTCGAAAACGCGCTGCGCATTTGTTTTTTTTATTCTTCCATATTAAAGAGCGTTAAAAGTACTATAAATTTGCTAATTTAAACAGTCTTGTATCTTTAATAATAACGAAGTTACCAATGGTGAACACTTAATTTGGATTGCCCTGTATACTATTAAATAAAATCTTAAAGGCTTACCTACTATTTTGAATTATTGTTTTAGACAATTAATAATTTAATTGTGTTCAATATTAAAGCCAGATAAAATAAAAAGAAAAACATATATTAAACACTTTACAATAATAGTTTTGAAACCCACCCTCTCTTAGCTTAATTATTTGTGTGGTATGTAAATATTTTTATTCCCAAAACACCTTGTTCCTGCTTCTACTCCTTTCCCTTCCTTTGAATCTTTCCTTCTTCGTCTACTCTTTTCGTTCTTCTTTTCTTTTTCTCACATTTCAATCTTATCCAAATTCTTTTCCTTTTTATATTTTCTCATCCGTCATTTTTTCAAAATCAATCTAAATCTTTTTCCTTTCAATTCCCAAAAACGTTTCTCTTTCTCCTGCCTCTCTAATTTTCAATCTTCTTTTCAAACCTTTGACTTTCTATTTTATTTTGTCTTTTCTTCTTTTAAATAGAACTTTTTTCCTTCACCTGACTTCTATTTTTTCAATCAACTTTCAAACAACCGTTTTTTTTTTCTTGTTTTTCTTGAGCTCCTTTTTTTTGAAGTTTTTCTAAAAAGCAGTAGCTTGTCTCTACGTCTAATTTTGACAATTCAATTCATCCCAAATTTACAGTGTTTAATATAGGACTCTAACGAATTTTGTTGGAAAAGATCGAACGTGACAATATATTATAAATTTGTTTGTTTGGTTTGAATTACTTAAAAACGTGTCTTGCAAATACTGTATAATTAAGTGCTTTCTAGCAATTGTACAACAAATATTGTATGCAGGCGGCATCTCTTGATCACTAATGTTAGTTTTGTAAAAAAGCTATCCTTTGTTTGCATTTTTTTTAAGTATTTGGATCGATTGCAATAGCAAGATCTATTTACATTTTCTTACACAGGACTAGTTCTAAATTTACTTAGAGATAATGTGTTTTCATCAGAATAGTGAGCGTTAATAAAACAATAATGTGAGGTACTGATATCACGAGCTATTCAAGTTGTTCTTGTACTTGTAAATAAAGTTACAGTTATTGTCGAAGGGAATTTGGGGTTTGAAAATACCTTTATTTCATAGGTGTTAGTAGGCGTCTACCATAGTTCTGTTTCTCTCTCAATTTTTGTTCCAACCAATTTGTCAGCTATCATTTAAATACTTCCTGACTCTAAGGAATAGTCGACTAGAACTCACTCATATATGAAGTACAGGTTTCTAATAATATCTAAGGGTACTTCACCCAGTAATTCATTTAAATTGTTGCGTAAAAAGTTTAGGTAGGATTCAACTTATTCGGTAAATGAGAGCAAACAATAAGCGAATTATTTACAATATTTTCACAGATGTTAATGGAAAATACACATTAATGATTTCTAGTTTAACTTGCGTCAGTATTGTCATTTGTCTATTTGCGCATAGTATGTAAATTAAAAATTCTATAACATATTGTCATTTTAGGACAATTTTTCGATTATTATTCAATACTTCCTATGTAAACAACATATTCATTTTTTGCGATTTTGAATAAGGCTATTTTTGGTTAATGGTCATTATTTGACACGTAGTATCTGCAGTTAAAATATTTCCCATAATTAATGAAGTAAGCTGTATAAATCCATCTAGTTTCACGTGAATGTTGACGTGTTTCGTCATGACAAATGCATACGAATATATTTTTTTTCAACATTTGATCATTGCAGAACTAAACTTGCTTACTAATTAATAGTTTGTGTTATTGTCAATATCTATTACAAGAAGAAAACTTTTGCTTTACTATAATCTGATTTCGATAAATAGAATCAACGGAAAAAAAGCAATAAAATTTCAAGATTCTTGTATGTTGAAAACTATTGATTATTTTACCAGAGAATGTAATGTTTTATGTATTACAGTCTTTTTGACAATAAACTTACTTTTTGTTAAATTCATTGTTGAACTAGCAATATGAAATGTATGTGGTTAGTAGAATACTTAAAAGTAGGGTCTTTAACACGTGAAACAGCTATTGCAGGTTTTTTGTACATTTCAAATTTACCATAAGCCCTACCACAGAAATCAACAGCGGACAGTAAGCTATGCTAAAAACTTATACTAATTTCTTACAAAAAAACTATTCTAGGAAACGTAACTGTAATAAGGGCTTCAGATTTCTAAAAAAAACAAACAGAAGATGATATGGAATTCTGGAAGATTACTAGGATTCAGTATACACCAAAAGCGGTTCTGTAACCAACAGGAGAGTATTACATAAATTTAATATATCACGTCAGAAATTTTTTAAAGTAAAAAAAGAAGCAGAAAACTGGTATGCGATTTTGTTCCTCAATGACAATATACGAATCAACAAAGCAAGATTCTCAAAACTTCCTCTTGTTAATTGTAGCGTTAAATGAATTCACACTTTTAGACCATATTCAATTGTTTTTTAGTTTCTATTTCTACTAGTAAACACACATTCGGACAATTTTGTGGTGAACAATATAAAACCTCTTTTTGAGAACTTATTCTACGTTTCGGAAGTATAAAAACAGTCCTTAAAGTTACTTAAAATAGTTGAAATTATTTTTAATTTCTTACACACCCTTGTGATACAATATTTAATAGCTACGATGTTGATAAAAGAACTTAAGATACAGAATAATTTATAACACCTACATATGTAAAACTGATATTTAAGACTATAGTGGTAAAAGTACTGTTGTTTAGGGATGGCAAATTTGATTTCTATGTCGATATATCGTAACATATAACGTATTAAAAACGACAAATCGATAAATTGTAAATAACGATAGTTTCGAAAGAGAGTAAAGCTTCATTTACATAGAGGGTAGTGGCAATTGTAGTGTAAGAGTAGTGGAAGGTGTATTGTAGTGCAGAAATGCATTTACATAAGAAAAGTAGTGGCGATGCGACTGCTTTGTTGCGCATGCGTAACGACGATAGTTGGTAATGGATGTATAGTCAAATGTAAACACAACAAAACAGCTGTTATCGGTAGATTGTTCTGCGCAGACGCGTTGGTATAAGTATCGGTAGTGTAGTGGGAATGTTTGGAGTTTGCGAACTGGCGGCACTGTCGCACTGTTTATGTAAATGCTCTCTTACACTACAACTCCCACTACCCTCTATGTAAATGAAGCTTATCTTTACATTTTAATGTAATTGTTATGAAGATCAAAAGAACGTGTCTACAATTTACATACTCTACACTTGATAGTTTTTTTTTTGGTGATATTGCAGGTTTACAATAATTGTATACTCTACAAAATTATAATACTGACTATCCATTGGGAAGATTATGGCACTAATTTGTTGGCACATCTAATGTTTTTTATTATTCGTTTATTTCTCTAAAACGTGTACATACTCGTACATTGTTTTATATAACAGCCTAGATAGTGGTCGACCATAAATTCTAGGGGCCACATTATATTCTCCCTAGTGTATAGACTTAGAAATAGTAACAATAGGAGAACCCACTACGAGTTGGGGCACACCAATATAGAAATAGCAGTAAGAAGCCCTATCAGCGACATAGCAATTACCAGGATTTCCTACAATAAACCTTCCATAGTTTTTTTGAATTGGGATGCATGGAATGATGAAGGAGAATACCGAAAAACCAAAACTAGTACGCAGATGGGTCAAGAGTAGGTACTAATTTCGGCGTTGGTGTCTACAAGGAAAACCAGGGTTACGAAGTATGTGAACCACATACATCTGCATTCTCTCTGACAGTCAGGCAGTCTTAAAGGCTCTAGCATCTTACTATATAGCCTCCAAACTAGCATGGGAACGTCTGCAAAACCTAACTGTTCTGGCCAAACATAACGAGGTCACCTTAGTGTAGGTGCCAGAACACAGGGGTATATCAGGCAATGAAAATGTAGACCCGCTCTAGGCGAGAGCCAGGTCTAGGTATCACAAAGAGTGCAGTACATGGTGCAATTAATAAGTGGATCATAAAACAACACCTATTAAATTGGACCATGTAGCTGGACAAAGGTACAGCAAACGGATGATGGGACGACCGTCACAACGACTAAGTGCACATTTTTAGGGGTCATCTGTACGAGATCAAGATCTACCTATAAAGATGAATCCTTATGCATACTCTGTAATGAAGAGGAGGAAACAGCCTCTCATATTATCGTACCACTAAATCAACGTACTATGCAAAGCGTATTTGATTTACTATTGGAGAAAGATTTACCGAACAGACTTTTGAACCTGATCGAGAAAACTAACCTGTTTAAGTAAAACGAAATTAAGGCGGGAATAACACAAGAGGCTCAGTGGGCCGATAGAGATAACGAAAGGTTGTCCTGCCTTGATCAATCAATCGGTTTGTAAAAAATGATTCTGCCAAATGTTTCCGTCTCGCTAAATGAGAATAAAATTGACATGCAAATTATAAACATTTATTACATCTATCGACATAATTTAAAATTTATTCAAAACTATCGATTTACAAAAATATTGACATAATAAGATATATCCTTACATTATTGCCACCCCTAATGCGACTTGTTCTGATTTTTTTAAATAGTAGCTAACATGTGTATTTTTTAGGTAATGAAATATTGTTCATTATCTTTATTGTATTTTCACTATTTTATAATATACTTATAATGTCAGCAAATAATCTGAATAAATATAATCTAGATAAAATTTACTAACAGTTTATACTGGAATCGTTATTATACAAAAAACATACATATAAGTTAGATTACAAATTTCATACAAGCTGTGTTAGGTAAAGAAATAATTCACGTGCGTAAGTAAAGGCAATAGTATATGTATATGTATGTATGAAGAATGTGTACAGAATATTTTTGAACCTTTTGCTTTATTGAATCCGTTGGATTACTTAAACTGGGACTTTTTCGATCGTGGCCGTGGGATGCAGTCTTATATTTCTGTAGGTCACTCTCTGAAGACACGTTTGGAAATTGTTTCGTTAATTGAGGTTTGTTCGCTGAAAACATAAAACAAACATTGTTAGTGTTTATTCATACAGCATGTTCCGTTATGTTTTAATAAAATTGCATGAATTAATTTGATAGATGGTTGCTTCTATTTTCACTTTATTACTGGAAAGTTTCAAACGCTTAAAATCATATACTAGCACGGCAGACAATTTTACTTCTTAGCCATAAGGTCAAATCTACATTACGATTTTGAAATTGTGTACTTAATTATATTGATAACATTGTCAAAAGAATTATTACCTAACCCAAGACATTTTCCGATACGTGAAGTAATTCTAAAATTGCATTTGCGTTCCATATTATTGCATAAAGTTTAAATAAATTTTGTACCGGTCCGCCGTATTAAATTAAATGTTAGTCGTAAGTGCGAATTTGTTATATTTTGTTTACGGTTAGCGTGAATAACGTAGTTAGCATTAATACATCGATAGTTTGAGTGATATATTTTCTAGCATTTAAAATGTATAAAATTCAGTAGAGTAAAATCATAAGACAAATCTGCTCATAGAATCACATATTAGATAATCGAGAAGCTCTTTGCCCTTACTACTACGGCAAGAAGAGAAAAAAGTATTGAAGTAACAATAACATTATTGCTGGAAGATTTATATTACACAGGACATATATACGAGGGAGCGTTTTTATATTCGCGGAATGGGGGATAAGGGGTGGAAATAAAAAACCAAATTATTTTTCTTTTTCAATATATTCACCTGCGAGACGGATACATTTTTCACATCTTTCAATTAATTTATTTATACCCTCATAAAAAAATGATTTCTCTTTATCTGCAAAATATCGGCAGTAAATTTTTTACCCCGCAGCTCTTTTTTCATTTTCGGAAACAGGTAATAATCACTCGGGGCCAGGTCTGGGCTGTAGGGTGGGTGATTCACAATTTCGAAGCCCACCTTATGCAGGGCAGCTAACGCAACGCGGCTCTTGTGGACGGGCGCACTGTTGTGCAAAAGTAGCACACCTTTCGTCAATTTTCCCCGTCTTTTCTCTTTAATGGCTTCTTTTAGTCGCTCTAATATTGAAGCGTAATATTCTCCGGTTATAGAAACACCTTTATCTTTATAATCAATCAACAATATTCCTTCCGAGTCTCAAAATACCGTTGCCATGAGTTTCCCAGCTGATTGCGACACTTTAAATTTCTTGGGAGGTGCTGTGCCCTTTTTATGCCACTGCATGGAGTCTTGTTTGGGTTCATAATGATGAACCCAAGTTTCGTCTCCAGTAACAATTCGAGTCAATACACCATCCGTGTCTTCATTACAGAGGTCCAAAAATGCACGCGAACACTCTACGCGCTGTTGTTTTTGCGGCGGCGTAAGCATTCTCGGCACTCCAACCATTTCTGCGAGTTGTTTCTTCTTTAGTCGAGCATCTTCGAGTACAATTTTTTCAATTTTTTGGATAAGTGCTGGCGTGGTCACCCCAATGCTCCTGCCCGGCCTCGGGTCGTCTTCAAGGGATTCCCTTCCATGTTTAAATAAACTATGCCACTTGTACACCATGTTTTTTCCTGGACAAGAGTCGCCGTAAACCAATGACATCTCATTCATTATAGTCGCGACTGATTTTCCTTGCCTGGTAGGAAACTTTATAACGGCACGATATTCGATTTTTTCCATATATCACTTTTCACTTCTGATTATGTTACGTGGTTGACGATAGCTCAAAGACTAACTGTCTAATAACAATGAAACTTCGTATTTATACTAATTATGAGTCGCTGCACAGGCCACGCCCCCAATGCGCCTAATCACTCCCCTACAACCCGCTCATTCCGCGAATATAAAAACGCTCCCTCGTACATTAATTATTCCTTTAGTGATATATATTTATTATACAAGGTGTGTTCAGAAAATAACAGGATTTTTTTTGGAAAAAATTGTTATTTATTCGTCTACATTAATGTTGTCGCCTTCAAAATAGTCCCCATTAGATATTATGCACTTGTGCCAGCGCTTCTTCCAATCCTCAAAACACTTTGTTCAAAAGTCAACAATTCTGGAACAAATTTTGCTGTCACGCGTTTCATACCCAAAACATTCGAAAAAGATTCATGGCATGAGCTAATCGATCTGATTGTAATTCGGCGATTGCTTATAATTTTTTCTCTCACTTTATACACGTTGTTGATTTGCTGGTGCGTCCAGGGCGTTCGTCATCTTCAACGTCTTCACGACTATCTTGAAAACGCTTATACCAATCGTGAACTCTTGTTTTACTCATAGCAGACTCACCATAGGCCTTTGTTAACATATCATACACTTTGTTACACTTGATTTCATTTTTTACGCAATATTTGATACAAATTCTTTGATCCATTTCTTTTAGCAAACGGAAATCGCCGAGCTCATAAAAATTTGTGTAACCTTAGCGGCTGTTACAGACAAAGTGTAGGTACAATGAATACAGCTGAAATTTTTATCATACTTTAGGAGCATGTACATATACCAAAATACAAAAAAACTTGATAATCGGACTCTCCAAACCCGCGAAATTTAAAAATTCCCGTTATGTCCTGAACACACCTCGTATACCATTATTAATATCATGTAGGTACTTCGTTTTAAAGAAATAACGCGTCCTGTTAAAACTTTATTAATGTGTTGCACCTTAGAAAATATTGTTAAACTTATTTGTTAATTTTTAATTTTAATTTAATTTTGTTTGTTTTTTAAAATGCTGCATACCGGTTTATTGTTGTTGTATGTTATAAAACTGTTTTACGGCAGCTTTCTATAACTATTGAATTGCTCACAATTAAAAATAATTATAATATTTACGATAGTAATAGTAAGATAACTTAAATAACAATCTACAATAAAATTGCAAACAAATTTTATTCTAGAAGGGTTCTAGATGATAAATATGAGCTAATCTATCGGTCTAAAATATAGGGGGCTAGCGGACTAGTCCTATTTTAAATCGTGGCGACCAGTTCCAATGCTATGGGTGACATATCGAGTTATCGTAACTTTCTGGTATCCCTTACCAACTTTTTTGCTACTGAAGAAGTTACTTATGTACATTAGTGGCGAAGCGTTGAGTTAGTAGATTTTGTATTTTTGTGCTTTTGATTTACTTTATTTTGTATCTAGTTTGTTGTTCTTCTTGTGGCTTTAACCCTAAACGGAGCAATTTTTTAAATTTGGTAAAAAAAAATTCTATTGGTATATTTGGTCGTACTAATAACGGTAAAATTAGAAAAAAAAATATATTTTGATTAATTTTTGAAAAAACTACGTTTTTCATAATGTATCATATATGATACATTGCGCCGTTGAAGAATAAAAAAATCAAAAAGTTTACGCTTTTGGTTTATTAATGACTGTATATTTTTTTACATGTGAAAATCCTTAAAGCAATTATTATCTTTGTTAAAGCACAAAGACACGCCGCACTTGCTGCATTTAACGTATGTTAGTTTTTTACAATTTGGTTTCTTGCACCTTATTCTATTTGTAGTATGTTCTGGCCAATGACCTATTCCATCAATGCGTACGTCTTTGGGTGGCACGTAGGTTGTAGGACCTTTTTTCTTCTTTAATTGTATTTGCGTCTCGATGTCATTAGATGGTCTTCCACGTTTTACAGTATTTTGGTTTCCTGTTCTACACAGACAATCAGCTAATTCAATTCTATACTCTGCTAGCGCAAGATACTTTTCTTTTCGTTGTACCATTACTTTGCGATAAAGGATCCAGCTGTTAACCACAGTTAAATCAATTAAATGGTAGAAAATCCTCATATACCATTTCTTCGTCCGTATTTGAATTTTATAACGCCCAATTAAACTGTCTAAAAAGTCGACGCCACCCATATGGCGATTATACTCTTTTATTAAGTTTGGGCAGTCAATTTTAATTACTTTCTTTTGCTTCTTATCGTATCGGCTAACCTCCTGTACAGGTAATTTACCTGTAAAACTTGATATGAGTGTAACTAATTTATTATCTTTCCAGATAACAGTTGAGATATCAATTCCATTCACATTTCCTACATATTCGTAAGACGTTCCTCTAGGCTCTTTTTTCATTCTTTGCTCAGTAGGCAATTGGCAGTTTGGGATACGGTTTCTTTTAATAGTTCCCAAAGAGTAAACACCTTTGGATGTCAAGTAATGGACAAGTCCAACTGATGAATAGTAATTATCGAAATATAGTCTAAAGGATTGGTTACAGGGAACATTCCTGGTTATTCGAACAACGATATTCGAGCTACAACCCAGGTCAGGTTCATTATCTAATCTGTTTTTGTTTTCCATTCCGGTATAAATTTCAAACTTATATGCGTATCCACTACCACCGCTTAAAACAAACAATTTGAAGCCCCATTTGTGAGGCTTCATTGGTAGGTATTGTTTCAAATAATGACGAGCTTTAGTACTGCACAACTGTTCGTCCACACATAGGTATTGTTCATAAGGAACTGTTTCAAAAGCTGCATTTAGAAAGTCTACCACCGGTCTTATTTTATGCAGTCTATCTACATTGAGGTCATCTTTTGGTCCTAGTGTTGTATTATCGTTGAAGTGTAAATATCGTTTTATTGCTTGAAATTTCTTTTGACTCATGCTATCCTTTATTTGTTGTAGGCCAACTTTTTGAGACCAATAGGTTTTTATACCTGGTAAATGCACTACTGACGTATAGATTAATATACCAACATACTTTTTTAAATCTTCTATGCTAAGATTGACTGGTCTTGATGGTTCAGTTTGTATATTGTACAGATTAGATTGTTCTTTAATCATGTCGAAAAGTTGGTTGTTAAAGAAGTATGAAAAAAATTGATAAGGAGTCTCAAGTTCGGTAATTGTGTGTGGCAGGGCCGTATTACCTTTAAATTCTAGTACATCGTCGTTTAGTAATAAATTCTTTTTTTTCCATGTAGTACTTTTGTAATTTATAGATTCATATCTCTCATTATTATTTTCCAATTCATCCACAATTTCTTCCAATTCCTCTGTAACTGTACGATCGCCTTCAGAATTTATTTCTACTCCATCCTCTTCAAAAACAATTGGCATCGTATTTAAATCAAAATAACTTTCATCGTCGTCCTCATCGGCGGATTGTTCAAATTCATCGTCGCTACCAATCCAATTTTCAGCAATTTCTTGCAATTGTTTTTCCGATAAAGCGGCTTTGATATTTTGTGTAGACATCTAAAAATTTATGTCCAAAATGCGCTATGTATCAGAAATGAAACATTCCTATTTATTACTTACACTGTGAGTATTTTCCAAATTTTTGGTTTTGTTTCAAATAAAGTATGAATATAACAGTAACTGCTACTAAACGAATTTTTTCTTTCGCCGTAATTCCACTAAAAACATAAGAAAAACACCCTCAAAATATCACACTTTTTCACGTATCTGTCATATCGTAACGGTTGCATTTAAACTGAGTAATAAGATATATTGATGTAAGATGGCGTTTACACTCAATGGTATATGCATAGACGGTTTGTATCAGAATAGATACTATGCGCCTCTGACTCAAATAACTTGTTCTGTATACTTTGGTAGACAATTATTCATTACGTATCAGATATGATATATTGCGCCGCTTAGGGTTAAGGACAAATTTCTTCAAGTGCGTATTTTTATATTTTCTGGACGACCTTTGCCAAGGATATAAAGTTCCTGGTACTCAGAAGACTAATCGTAACAGTATTCAACAGTATATAATACAGCAGACATTTTCCATAAATATTTAAAGTTAGTAAAAGACATTTCTCGTACACTGGAGGTGAGCTCGGAATTCTAAGAGAATAATGCTGCCACTTTTTGGCTGCAGTTTTGTACTCCACATGTTTTTGAGTGCCCATGAAGTAAACTCGTCTGTGGATTAATTGGTAAAAATTTGCTGGATGTCTTTATTATTTAAGCTCTTCCATAAATTCTTTCAACTTTATTTTTCTTCATTTAAATTATTAAATATGTTGAAGCGTGGTGTTCTACATAATTACTCCAATTCGCTGTCCGGCAATCATGCCGCAAATTTCTTATTGATCGAATATGGTTGTTTTCGAAATATTCAGATCTGTGATTCATTCTATTGTTGCATATTGAACTCAACAGCCTCCTCTGCGGAACTACTATTATTAAATTGAATAGATTGTATATATTAGATTAGAGGAATACATTTTTTTCTTTCTTTGTTTGCTGTATATCATATCCGGTTATAGAATTCCGTACTAATGAAAGAAAAATCCCTACAATTCTCTAATAAATTCTTGTTCTCCTTGTATGCCTATGTTGGCAGGGAGACGATTTCGCTTACGTGAAAAACGTAAGGCTTCAAACTTCGATGGATTTATTGTCAATCTCCACTTTGTGGACCACTCTATTACCTTGTTGACATGTGTACATGTCTGCAGCCGCCGGCGCACCAAGCCATCGTTGCATGATGTCGTATACAAGGTGGTGTCGTCCGCGTAAATCACTAATTTGATGTGGAGTGACCGTGGGATGTCGGAGGTAAACAAAATAAAAACTTCAGTTCCCAGGAGGGAGCCTTATGGGACGCCCGCACAAATAGGCCTGGAGGCCTTTTAATCCTAAAAGTCCTACCTGATAGGTAGGACTGAACGAGGGCTACTAGCTCAGGATTGATGACACTGAGTCGTGCCATACTGAGTCGAAGAAGTGAGCAAAATTCAAAACATCGCGCTGATCGAATTCCGCATTTCCTCCGTCAGTGGAAGGGGTTGGAAGTCGGCCGATTAGCCCCTGCAAAAGCCGAAGTGCTCATCAGGCCAATAACCACCCTCAATGAGGGCATCGCGTAGCCTTTCGAGAATTATGGCTTCAGCAATTTTCGATAGATTGGACAGAAGACTTATCGGCCTATATTCTCAAACTCCGCCAAGCAAGAAAATAAAAAGTTAGAATTAGGTGTTATAATGTTGGCGGTTTATGTTTGGTTAATAGGGATGTATAATTTTTTTAACGTATTTGTGTTGTTATTATTATTCCATTTTGTATGTATTTGGTGTAATTGATGCTTGCTCCCAAAAGATAGAGTCCAAGATCGGAGGCAAGTTATCCATAGGAATCCATAACAAATGCTCCAATTTTGTTTCTTCATCCTAACAATTTACTAAAATCTTCATGAACTTATGAACATGACTTCATGAAAACTATTTTGAGAATTAGTGTTACTGGCCCTCATATTCTCGGGCCCATATAGTGCTAGGGAGAATTCTAAATTGAAGTCACGCACAATAAGCTGAAGGGATTGAACCAGTTTATATAGTTTAGTATAACCAAATTCGCTGCGATATACACATAACATTGTATTGCCGTGTTATTGGTAATTGTATTTGTTTATACTATCACCTTTTTACACTACACAAACAATTCCGATTGTATCATTCCTTTTCATTCAAGTTTCAAAAACAACGTTAAGCAAAATACGAACCATATTTCATTTATTTATGAAATACGATTGTATTTTTCTTACTGCCTTATTGCTTTCCGTGCTGATTAAATTGATATAGATTTTTGGAGGCCATAAACGTCTCGCAGTAAATTATGTGTACCATCTTCTCAGCTGATAGATATCTAGTACAACATACATATTTATTCAGCTGCAAAAGAAAATTCTCATGCAGTTTATTATCATGACTTAATGTCAATATTGGATATCGCTTAAAAATGTTTCCGACGAGAGAAAATATGTTCGAGATTATCGAGTTATACTGAGAAAATTCCATTATGTTCTACACTATATTTTGCAGGTTTTATTAGCTTTGTACATGTGACGTATCACGTGGTACGTCCGATGTAGGTCATGTCTTTTATTATTAATACCAGAATTTCTTTCTTTCGATACTTAATCTTCCGGAGACATTTTACTATACTATTGTTCATATCTAATGTGGGTTCATGTGACTTTATTTATTACGATAATTGATAATACGACCTTACTAGTCAAAATAAAAAAGATTTTGCCATGTATATATAACGCCTCTTTTGGATTAATATACACTTTTTGATATTTAAAATTTCTTAATCATTTTATTATTATTCTATAAAAGTATGACCATATGCGGCTAAAGATTTTCCCTGCTGCTCAATATATTTGCTCACTTTTGTAGCTAAAACTTCCGCCCATTTCTGAATAATTTGTTTAAACTTATTTTGCAAAACAATCTTGCAACGTAATGGCCAATCAACTGGGCGATTTGTATCAATCAATTCGTTACCAAGATTTTCTCGTAGAACAAGGAGCATTGAGGATTCTGCCCAAGGAAAAAAGATGTACTCTTTGTTTGGCGTACCAAAGCTACATATTCATTCACGTTGTCTACAGTGTCACGAATTGGCAGACACTTGGATATCCTTAACAAAATTGTAGTAAAAAGAAAACTCATCGTAAATATGCCACATACTAAAATTTATCGATAAACGAACATATCACTATGAGTCATTATAAGTGGAAGCGAGTATTATTTGCTTCGAAGCAAGGTAATAGGGTACTTTTGTTTGTGGTGAGTTTAGAAGACGAAATGGCCCATAGTTGGTTCGAGAAAGACCTCAATGTAATAGTGGTTGGATTATAATCTGGCCTGGGATAAGCACTAGACAACATAGGAACTTTTATTTTTTAGATAGTGCAGTCTTTGTCTTCAGAAAATGCCTAAGTGAAATTCCACAATTTATTATGTTTTCCATATAGAGCATCCGTAACGATACACATCTGGTTCGAAACTAACATTGCGGACCAGGATTTCAGATTGTGAAAATGCAAGGATAGAAATGAAAGCATGTTTATAAGGGGCAATTTTAATCATTTAATTAATACGATAGGATAGGACCTAAACCTAAAAATTTATAACTTACAATTTGATGGAAATTATTTCTTAAATTTTTGTATCGAATCTTATATCATGTAGAATTTTATTGGATGAAATAATTTTACGTGAAAGTACACGTACATGTAAAATGATGTCGTTTATTTTTGGAAATAAGTGAAGGCACTGTTGGGTATAAAACGCTAACGGTTGACACATTATCTAAGTTGTCTTTAACCTATCCTTAGATTTTATTAGCTTCTTGGGAAATTACAACTGTAATGAAGTTGCACTAAAACCTACTATTATATTGCCGTAATAAATAAAGTTCCATAAAAAGGTTACTTGTAGTCGTTGACGACAGAGTCCATATACAGCCTGTTAATAAAATTAGACGACAAACTTTCTGAAGTAATTTCTCTCACTTTTTAAACTATCATTTGGATATTAACTATGCATAGTGTTCCAAATGATCTGTTCCTGGTTCAATGCACGTATGGGCATGTGCCATCTTTGGATGCTGTACCCTTGCAATGCTTTCTATAGACGCGGAAACGGAAAGGATGCGTTGATTTAGTATTTCTTTGCTATAGATTGGAACTAATCTGACCTAATGCCTTCCTATGGGTGTTGCCACATAAGTTAATTACAGTGCGTTGATAAATTCTACATATATTCTCTATTAAACCACCCATAATTTTTGTTGTTGGTGCTAGCCAGGTAATAGCGGTAATGAAGAACTTAATAACGAACGATCCTCCGGGTAGTTACCTGGTCTATATTAAACATTACCCGTAACTTTGTGGTACCAACACTAGGATTCTCTGCAACAATATCTTGGACAGTCTTTCAAATTAGCTGTATGTATGTAGCGAATGCCTGGGGTGGCATGCCGTGTACTGTAGGAATGTACATATCGTCTAAACTTGATTCTTGGCGAGAATCAGAAAGGTATTGTTTGCAAGGTAGATTGTATGTAACTCATATGTAACTGCTTAGAAACTGTGACTGAAGGTTATCTTCATATTTGGTATGAGTGTATTTAAATTCGTTGTATTACTTATTTTCCAACGAAAAGAAAACTATATACTTCGAATAATTTGCTATAGTCAAATTTTGTTTTATTTTTTATTGTGAGTTAAAAAAATAAACAATAACAAATAAAAAATATTCTAGCGAAAACTAATACACTTAAAATATTATTCAGAAAAAGGAATTCGCTAAAACCAGATAAAAGAGATAGAAAAAAATCAAAATAATAGCTACAAGGGGGTTAGAAATATATTTAAGTATCCATCCACCGTAAATGTAAAAATAATTTTCATAATCAGAATGACTAACACAAATAAGCGAGAGTACGAAGTTTGCCGAACAAAAAGCGATATCTGGTAAAATGCATACAGCATAGCAATTTTAATAACTGTTCCCTGAAATTATCGATAGTAGGAGTCGCTTCGCAATCAGAGTACACAGTATGCCACCCCTGTTCTTTCTATGTTCGACTGAAACCTTTGAATGGAACATATCTTTTATATGCTCAGTGGAACAGTCTTTCATTGCACATATTTTAGGCTTTATTTAGCATTCCTTATACTGAAACTTAACAATTTTTGAGATATTTTAAAATACTTCTAAACCGCGCTCAAAGATGCCTCCTTTTTGCTCTAGATACCCTATTTCACTATCTATTGTGGCATTGCTTGTTGCTTGTCTATTTTAATGTGACGTAATCGTCTAAAGTCTAACTCTTTCTATAATGTCATCTTTTGTTGTAACCGGTTGCTCATAAGCTTCGTTTTTATGAAACCCCAATTAGAAAAGTCAAGGGGACTTAATTCAAGTAAACCCAATAGTGCAAAGATAGGGATCTTTACTAGCTAACCTAACTTCCATTAAGGCTGCGCTGCCGATGGCAGACAACAGGAAATTCTCTTCATAGACGATAATGGTAACATTTTTTGAAATTTTGTTGCAAAATTTTTTAAGAATAAAAAAGACAACTAATCAAAGGAAACTTCTAATTTAGAAAAAGAAAAATCTTGAGGTTACGTTTGTATCGTAGCTGAATTTTTTTTTACTAGTAGTACTAGTTAAACATATATCTAGCAGTTCGTGTACTGTGCTAGATAGCTGATTCATTCCATTTAACCTGTAGCATATTATTTAAAACAAGTTGAATAATTAAATGATCGCTTGTCTTGAAATCCTAAATACATGCGGATTTTTCGAGGGCCAATAATGGCTAATGTGCCTGTTAGACATTCCTTTTTCGCCGCGGTACCACATGGTTCGCTTCTGGGGCCGGAGGTATACATTCTATACACCAGCGACACACCAATGTCATTATCCACTCATATAGCAATATATGTAGATAATACATCAATATACACAACACCTTACAACGACGCTTCGGTGTGTCGTCGTCTTAAGTCAAGTTTCGCGCCCGGCTCTAGCTCCTCTCGTAAGCTGGAAAAGCTCGTTGAGTTTAATGATCAAGTTAATGATCTGTGTGGTGTTTCTCCGACCAATTCTTACTTTATGGTGTCCTGACCTGGTTCAGCGCCAGCAAATCGCAAGTGAAACGGCTCAACATTCTCCCAAACTGGTACTCGAGCAACGCTCAGATCCACAGAGATATCAATATTCCGCCTTTGAGCGAGCATGCGATGGTGCGGGTCAGGGAAACTCTTCCCAGGGTCTCCCGGTCGGGGAACCCACTGATCCAGCACTTGGGAGAGCTAAATCCCGACAGACCTCGTCCACGTGTATAAATCAGGAGAATCCTATCTACGACACAATAATACCGCGCGATTGAGCAGCCCTGTCGCAAATCTCCAGACCGTGTAACCCTGTGGTTACAAGAACTACCCTCATTATGCCGACAAAAAGGCTTACGGACTTGGCTAGCTTTAGAGCAACCGAAGACCTATGAACATTCCTTTTTTGCAAAATTTTGATTCATAAATCTTACACAAAAATCTATTTTTATTGGTTTTGAGTTTTGAATAGAACTGCAAGAATGAGGCCTGCCCTAGTATTTTTTTCAAAATTCCTTATACTGCTGAAAATAATCTCAAATATTACTCTTCTTATGGAAGCGTTTAGATCAGAATGTAAACGTTGATTTAATATCCCTGGTTATCAATAATCGCTACAAATTTTGCATATTTTTTTTCCTATAAGCGAATCGCATCGTTGCAAACTATTAACAGTTTTGGTAGATGGTGGATATCATTGAGAAAGCTCTGGCAGCGAATTTGTTAACAATTTCCATTTCCAAATGAGAAATGTTTTGTATTCAGATGTTATCATTTTGTATCATTTATTTTAATTCTAAGCGTATAAAATATTCTCAATGTTGCTACTATTGTCGCTGTTTTGACAAAAATGTACAATATAAAATAAAATCCAAAGCACAATAAAAACTTGCTGAATAAATAAAATTAATCGCCTATATGATGTATCTAATGTATATGAAAGAAAATATTAGATCTGTTAAAAAATAAAGCTCGTAAATCCAAAGTGGGTGGCTATCTCTAATAATTTATATCGATACTTAGTATTCGAGAACGCCTTATCACAATTTTTTATGTTGGAACGTTTTTCTGTAACGTCTAATAGAATTCTTCCTAGTTAATAATCACCCTATATATATCTCAATAATAGTACGTTTGCAGATATGTGTCGATACGAAAAGCTTCGTGTTTTAATATGGGGTTAGCTGATAAAGTCTGTCCCGTAAAAATTTTAGAATATGCAAAGCAGAATAGAATCTCGAAGCTACTAATCCTTCTAGAAGATATAACTTACTTTGTGAACAAATGATTGCTTGCGAATTTATACCGGTTGATTTGAAACATAGGATAAATAACGGAGTGAAGGGGCAAGGGGTACGAAGAAGTGGGGTCGCGTATAAGTCTATCACAGCGCTGTAGACTAGACGAGACTAGACTGTAATTGAGAGACTCGTACGCGTCCCCACTTCTTCGTACCACTTGCCCCTTCCCGCCGTTATTTATCCTATGTCTCAAATCAACCGCTATGTACATACATAAGCTTTATAGAGAGGGTCCACAAGAAATATCATCTTTATATGCCAGCCAACAACAGATTTTGAAAAACTTTTCATATAAACAAATTGAGATTAGAATTTAAACATATATTGCACTATACGGGGTCGCAAAAGAAATGGGCCATGTCGTCAAAGTTGCATAAATTTAACTCCGTTTTATTTAATTTTTACTACGCCCCCAATGTTATTTATTCTACCTTTTACATAATACGCACCGTGTTAAAGATATATGAACCAATAACCCAATAGTTGTTGTTACAAATACGTGGTGTTCTTAAACATTCTGCGAAAAATTCCACAATCATAAATACAATCAGTTGTAGCGCAATGTATTTGAAAGTAAAAACTTTAATTAAAATCTACCAAACTTTTTATCCATTTAAATGTATTCATATGCGTGTTATGTATATATAGCACTGCAATTGTTGAAAAGATGATATCTTAAAAGCAGGGCGTGTTAGGCATGAAGTATAATACACAATGTGATTAAGGTAGACAGCCTATATAAAATAATTTTAGATTGTGGTTTTAATCGATACATGCAGCTGTATGAGAAACTTTGCAAAATCGACTGCTTTCTAGAAAGCATAGCATTTCTGGTGACACATCTTATGGACATATGAAATATATTTCGAACGCTGTTCGTTTTCCAGTAACTAAAAGCTACTATAATTATATCTTTTACTTTCTATTATTAGATTTATACTGATATTTATTTAACATGTGTTATTGTGTAGTATGTAATCTTTACTACCAACATAATTGGTAATGTATATATACTTACAAACACTAAGGCTAGGAAATCCTGTTCTAAAACACTGCCTTTTAGCAATGGCATCCAAACTTGTAGCATGGGCTACTTTATTGGGTATATGCTGCCTAGAAAGAAAACAGTATTAGTTTAATATTCAAAATTATCCATAACATATATAATACAATAAGAAAAGGAGAGTTAAATTTTATTGCGGCTTTGCTCTAACAAATACTTTGTTATAATTCACATTGTCTTCACTTGAATTTATTTAATGTTAAGTTCTATACAGCAATCGCTACGAACTATATAACTTCCCTCCACGTTAGGTTCTGATTTATTAAGAAATCTGAGATAACTATCGATTATTAAGTATATACAATAGCTTTGTTTAGGATAAAAAAAAACGAGTTATGAATAAATAATCACTACACGTTTGGATTTTTGAATGACGCTTTAATATAATTTACTAATTTTGATAAACAATATAAAAAATGCGAATCGAAGAATGAGCTATATTTTAGGTTCAACTACAATTCGTATTCTACTATAAATTAACCCCGTAAAAGCACCACGAAATGAATGTTGTTGACCGTGCTTATGGGATAGGATGAAAAACATAACCTGTTGCATTCGCATATTATTGGTCCATTTATCGGCCGTTATTGCGGCGGTGTTACATATATCTGTCTTGCATTTTGCGTCTCTATGCAAAGTTTTAATGATTGCGACGAGAATTATAATTGTTTGCGTTGCTACTAGTTTTAGATACAACTGCCAACATTGCAGTATTGAAAATATATTAGATAGCTAGAGCATATCTGTTTATTACAGTATCCACATTTTCATTAGACCTCTTCTCCATATACTTCTAATACTCCATCTACCGTGAATTTTAAGTTTTCGGGTATTTTTATGAAGAAAAATTACTTTCCATTTCATGAAGTTTATCCTATATTTTAAAGCCTCACTGTGCATGCAAATTATGTTTACTTAAGAAACATCGCCACTAATTTAGAATTCCTTTGATTATCACAGTTTAAACATTTTAATATTCATTACACTCACGTTTTACGTAAATTTTTGATTCGCATTAAATTAGAATTTATCGCAGCTATTTTACAATTCCTCATGCCTCGCCTCTGACTGGATTTATTATTTATAAAGTAATACCTACCTCCGTATAATATTATAATACATTTCAGCAAAATTTGAATTATACGGACTTTTAAAAACAAGAAGTTACTTGTATTTCAGTTTATTTTTCAGTTATTTTCGTTATCCATAACGAATTTTGAGAAATAACTCCATAAAGATATTGGTTATAAATACAAAATGAAGGGAATAAATCTCTCTTTCCCTTAAAATGGTAATATTTTAGATATTATTGCATTATATATTTATTACTTCAATACTTCAGTAATATTTTTCACATATCTCAAGAAAATATAGAAATTAACTGCAATACATTAGTGTACATTAAACAATCCCTATAAAAAAATGTATTTATCGGTTTGGTTGATGGAGGTATTAGGTTGAAGAACCCTTAATACGGAAGTAAAAGTAATAAATATAGATTCTAACATGTTATTAAAACAAGACTGCGCACTAGACTTAATTAATAACTAGTAAAACAAAGAACTCATCAATTTTATGCGTCCAAATTTACTGGTCATGTTTCTCAAACTAAAAATAATATACAGGGTGTCCCAACTAATGCGCCGCGGAAGATTACTGCTTTCCTGTTAACAATATCAAAAAATTTGATAGATAAAATTTATAGCCAGCAACAAAAGCCACCTTATGAAAATATATACAACTATACAGGATGTTCGGTATGGATGGTACAGACCATACTTGCATTTTTTTTAATGGAACACCCTATATATTTTTACACATTTTGCTTCGCGGTCGAAAGCCTAGTCGAAAATATATGAGGCATTACAGGCAAATTTTTTAAAATTAAAGAGTTATTGTGAAATTTTGTTGAAAAAACGGCTACAGCTACTAACATATTTTTCTATGAAGCGATGTTTCTTGAACAAAAAAATTTTGTTCCTAAGTTGCTCCATTATCTAGACTTCAATATCACAGTATAAGTTTAAAAGTAAATGCATTGAGTATACAGAGCGTTTCGAAAATGTGAAAATCCAAATTACTCCAAAAATTTAAATGGAACACCCTGTATATCTTTAGTGAAATGTGTTCCCAATTAGATAAAGAATCATATTTCTATAAAGTTGTATAGGGTTATTCTAAATAATAATCGTGATATAAAAAGATTTATCGTTTAGCATAATTAAAATTGTGGAAATTCTACACATATTTTAAAAACTCTATTTACTTATTTTTTGCTGGTACTGAAACCATTACTTAACAACTTTTTTTAATAACCATCATAAATTAAGAAAACCATAGCTTTCTAATAATATAGCCTATTGTAACATCTAGTTGCCAATAAATGTCGGTTTGACGTTTTCATATCTAGGTTTAAATATCACAGTATAAGTTTAAAAGTAAATGCATTGAATATATAAAGCGTTTCGAAAATGTAAAAAAAAATACTCCAAAAATTCAAGTGGAACACCATGTATATCTTTAGTGCAATGTGTTCCCAATTACATAAAGAATCATATTTGTATAAGGTTGTATAGGGTTATTTTCAATAATAATTGTATTAGAATAAAATTTATTGCGAATCGTTGTAAAATCGAATATGTAGTAGGTAGTCTTTCAAGTTCAGTCGTGTTGATTGAAGTATAGTGTTTGACCCAACTACAGATAACCATTACGAAAGTTATTGGTATCACAAATAGTCGTATAATGCAGTAAGCAAACACAGAGTTTCAGTAAGAATTTATTAACTAGGTAATGGACAGATAAAAAAATAAGCTTCTGTCTTGATTAAAACGGCTTTAATTAAAATAAACTAAACAACCAAATTATATCAGTTTTCAACAATTTAAATTAAAAACATGTAACAGCCTTTATCAGAAGAAATAAATATTTCATAAACAATATTTTTATAAATTTGCAACGGCCAAAAGAAAAACACAAAATTAATAAAACGGTAATTATAAAATACAAATAAAGTAATACGAAGAAATTTGCAAACCATTATAACTCTACTAAGAAAAATGTTCACTATAAATAGGGTTCAATTATTCCGCCTTCTTTTTCTAAGCAAATACGCAAACAGTGTCGAAATGAATCTTTTGCTCTTGTTAAAACTCCAGGATGGTTTCTTATATGTTCAAATACGGTAGTTATTCGTTCCTTCATGTTGTCTATGTTAACAGGTTTTGTAGCAAAGACTTGACTTTTTACGTAACCCCACAGGAAAAAATCTAGCGGGGTTAGGTCAGGGAATCTGGCCGGCCACTGTATAGGTCCACCGCGTCCTATCCATTGTTCCCTAAATTCACCATTCAAATATTGACGCACAAGTGCTGTATAATGAGCAGGTATAATGCCCCATCCTGCTGGAACCATAAATTCCTTCTAGTTAATAAGTCTACCTCGTTTAACAGAACATTCAATTCTTCTTGTAAGAAGTTGAGATAAGTTTGCCCGTTCAAGTTACCCTCAAAAAAATAGGGACCTATAATATAGTTAGCCAAGATGCCCGCCCACACGTTCACAGACCACTGATGTTGAAAATCTATTGCCACCAAAATTGCTTTTCTGTTGCATAATAATGCATATAAAAAAAAATTTGGTTCTTCATAAATTTTTCGTGTCATGTTTTCACAAAAAGCAATTCTTTGTAGATGATCATTTGGAAATAATTCCTGATGTGTAATCATATGGTATCCATGAAACTTGTGATCCCTCAGAATTCGATTAGACGGAACTTTTTGAAATTTCCATTTCACGACTAAGCTCTCGGATGCTCAAATGAGGGTTTTCCTGTATATGAAGTAGAACGTCAATGCCATCTTCTCACTTGTAGCAACCTTTATGCGACCTCTTTTCGAACAATTAACACTTCCCGTAGCCAAAAATCTTTCGAGAACCATTGTGAAACTTCGAACACTTTGGTGTCTTCTGTCAGGACATCGCTGCGCATATACTCTGGATGCAAGCAGACAATTTCTATCGCATTCTCCAACCACGACTATCATGTTAATTTTTTCTGTATTAGTCAATTTTATTTCTACTAGGCAACTAACTTGAAGAAAACAACAGTTGATGACAGATATGAAAACGTCAAACCGACATTTATTGGCAACTAGATGTTACAATAGGCTATATTATTAGAAAGCTATGGTTTTCTTAATTTATGATGGTTATTAAAAAAAGTTGTTAAGTAATTGTTTCAGTACCAGCAAAAAATAAGTAAATAGAGTTTTTAAAATAGGTGTAGAATTTCCACAATTTTAATTATGCTAAACGATAAATCTTTTTATATCACGATTATTATTTAGAATAACCCTATACAACTTTATACAAATATGATTCTTTATCTAATTGGGAACACATTTCACTAAAGATATACAGGGTGTTCCATTTAAATTTTTGGAGTAATTTGGATTTTCACATTTTCGAAACGCTCTGTATACTCAATGCATTTACTTTTAAACTTATACTGTGATATTGAAGTCTAGATAATGGAGCAACTTAGGAACAAAATTTTTTTGTTCAAGAAACATCGCTTCATAGAAAAATATGTTAGTAGCTGTAGCCGTTTTTTCAACAAAATTTCACAATAACTCTTTAATTTTAAAAAATTTGCCTGTAATGCCTCATATATTTTCGACTAGGCTTTCGACCGCGAAGCAAAATGTGTAAAAATATATAGGGTGTTCCGTTTAAAAAAATGCAAGTATGGTCTGTACCATGCATACCGAACATCCTGTATAGTTGTATATATTTTTATAACGTGGCTTTTGTTACTGGCTATAAATTTTGTCTATCAAATTTTTTGATGTTGTTAATAGGAAAGCAGTAATCTTCCGAGGCGCATTAGTTGGGACACCCGGTATATATAGAACTAATGTCAAATGTATGTCATTGCTTTTTCGAATTTTTTTTTTAATGTGTGGTGGGTGCTTAGTTGCAGAGACTCCGTAAGCTGCATTACTTGTCTGGCTATCACTGCAACTCTTGCGGTGTAGTTTAGTGTGTGTAAGTTGTGTTTAAATGGCTTTGTGACAGCATCATATCGCCTTTTTTATGATGCCGCGCTGTTAATCACTTTGCTCCCAACAGCGAATGGCAAGTCGATCCGGGATTAAACTCTCTGAAAAAATGTCACCGTCCTTCCAGAGAACTGAACCCCGGCACCTATCGTCCTCTCACAACAATAGTCAGCCGCCTAACCACTGCGGCCATCGACCTGTTATTATTATTATTATATATAATTAGAGTTGCTAATGCTAATGAAAACAATATACAAACAAATTTTATCCTTACAAAATTGAAGTCAATTGTTCCGAAAAAATAAACACGACCTCTTAAAGAGGGTGCCAAATAAGTAGCTTTTTTGCTTTTTTCTTAGATATGAAATTAGTGAAATGAAATTAAGTAGACGTTGTTTGCTATCGAGAAGACACAATTTGCCACCACTATAATTTATTTCACACAATGCTTTTTTCTTACAGCTACATATATTGGCATTATAAACTACAGTTTGGGTAGCTTGATTTAATCTAAACATAAAAGGTATGTTGTATTTTTTTTGTAAACTCGATGGTTTTTCAGGAAAAGTCAAATATACTGCATAACTAGCATAGGGTAGATTAAATAATCGAGCTGTAATTTATTTAGTAGGCGGCTGTTAGGTTGACATTTTGTAATTATTGTTAGATAAATGACAGTTGTTGTCGTTCAGTGATCTATCCAAGTGAAGAAGTGTATGAACTTAGACCTAGTACGTTAGTAGAACCTGTAAATTGAAAATATTTTGACAGGAATTTTGACGGTAATTATTTCGTTTTTATATTAAGTTAAATATTATAGATATTACATTGTTTCAAATACATAGCGATAATAATTAGGTTTTTAAATTAGATTCTAATAATTCCGATAAGATTTCAATTATGTACATTATTAATTGTATAACGGTGTGAATCACAACACTTTTTGATCTTTTGACTCAAATATCTCACTTTCAGAATTTTTCTAACAATTGCCAAATAGCGCAAAAGTCTTATAGACTATTATACTTTACCTACTAGTAATTACAAATCTTCAACTATATTACAAAATTTGATTTTTATTTTTTGCACCTTGTTGTCATTTGTCATCCAATTGCTATTTCCCAACCTGAAGGGCGCATGACAACAATTTTTAAGAAAAAAATAAAATGTAGAAGACACAGAGACTTTAACATGTAAGTAATATAGATATGTAGGTATGTACATCTCTTTTGGATCAAGTTCCATACATTCCACTGAAATATGGGAGGACAAATTATCCCCGATTAGTATTTTGGAACCAGTCAAATGTTTTTAATAAGGTACAAAAATTGTTTCGAGTTAATCTGAGAAACAACGCGAAGCAAACCTAGAGAACCTAGAAGATGTCGAATTATACTGGATGCCTTTAGCCCAACCTATGCTCTACGATTCATATGTATTTATGATTGGTATTCCGTTCTCCTAGGTAGTCTTTGATGGTTTTTAGAGACACTCCTCCACACGTATGTTTTATATTTTAAAACATACGGATGGATATTTTCTTCTTACGGAGTTTCAGAAATGATGTGGCAAACTCTTTGTCCGGTAAATTATTTTCAAAGCGTTTATAGTGTATGCTCAGTTCTTCCATGACATGAGCATTCTGACATCAAGTCATCTATGGGATACCTTCAACTTGCATAGGTAACAATGTTTTCAACCAATAATTTTTCTTCTTTGGCGATTAGAACCGATTGTCCTCCTTTTCTCTTTACAGGCTCTCCCTTTTTTGCATATACATACATATATACAGAACAATATGGTCGCTATCATATTTTTCTTCTGCCATTTAGTAGGTAAGACTTGCTCTAATAAGCAGGCAATAGCAAATTTAATTTTGTTATTTTTGATGTAGTTTGGCATCAAGATCGCGTTTATGGTGACGCAGCATAGTATTGTCATTCACCCCGAAATGCACCGAACACGGACACCACTCCACAACAAAAAATATTATGATTATGCTACAAATTTAACCGTTTCCAAATTTTGCCGTAACTCATCTGAATGTAAGTTGCAACTTGGGCTAATAGCGTTATAATTTCTTGCAGATACTTCGTTATCTTCAATAAAAGTTTGGCAGTATAACAAAAATTGACTCACGATAAGTATTTATACAACATGCATATTAAGCTCACCTACAGATATTCACGAGCGAAATCAACTTGCTTTAGTAACTTGAGATTAATACCAACACATATACGTTGGCGCGAATTAGTTAAAATAATGTTACCAGCTCTACACACAAACACAATTTCTTCATGAAAATTTTTGTAATTCACCCATCTTACTTAAAATTAAACTTCTTTGAGTTCATTTGAGTTTGCACCCTGTAACCTCGTTGCCTCCATTAAAATTTGTATCTGCACTGAGAGAACATGCTGATGCAAACAATGGCAGTGTTAGCAATACCATTTCAGTTGAAGATCAGATTTTATTTGTTTTTGTGATTTCTGTAAAACAATATTAAACGTGCACTTATTTATGAATATTTAATAATTAGTGAAATTGTATTAGAAATCTTCGGTTATAACTCTTGCAACGTCTTTACTTAGCGTAGATCTCTCTAAAAACTTGCTTTCATTCCATTTGTCAAATCTTGTTCTCTACACTCTAAACTCTTGATTCTTTCTTCTATTTACATAGATTTCATATATTTCAAAAAAAACTTTTTCATTAGTGAATTTGTTTATCTAATTTTTAAATGATGTATCTCCCATTAATAATATTTCCAAATTTTGTTAACAGGATTAATTGCAAACATGGCAAGATTTAAGTGTTAATTCTCATCTCTTCTTGAACTATGTTGAAAGGCCGAAATCTATTGATCAACTTAAAACTAACAATAAGTTTCAACCTCATTTTGACTTTTAATTCAATCGGTACCACAATTGTGTATATAGTGATCTATAGAGTTTCTTTTTAATTTGATTATGCCTCTGTTTTCACTTTAATTTTTTTGTTATTATATTCTCAACCTGTTTGCCATACCTTTCTCGGTGTTCTTTGTTTTTCGTGTAGATATTACAGGTATAGGGATATATATTTTTTTGTGTTTTACCGTCTCTTGCTTTGGTTCTGTGTTTTCATAACATTTGTTTTTTATAACTCAGTCTTCAGTGACTTTTTTGTTATCAATTGTTGTATTTAACAATTATTTGTTTTATCGGTGTTTTCTCATATATTTTCCATTTATATTTCTGTAAACATCAGTGGAAATATTTTATGTTTCTAGTAGCTAATTGTAGTAAGAATGGTTAATGTCACTGTCATATTATTTGTTAATAGATCAGTATTACAAAAGGTCGTGCCCAAAATAATTAGAACACCTACGAATAATTATAATCCGCACAATATAATAAATAAATCATTACAACAACGTTATCATATGAACGTCGTAAATCTCAAGAGAAGCTACACCGACATGTGGGTAGTAAAGTTTGAGAATTCGAATATTTAGTAAACAAGTTATTTGACCTAATACGATAAGGTAAACGCCTGCATATTAAAACGATAGAAAACAATACGAATAGATTAATTTTAGTTCGGCGAGTTCGGCGAATTAATAATTATTGTTTAATATTTGCGGACAACAATGAGAACGTGAAATATACAAAATGGTAATTAATATGAATGTCAAAGTATGTAAATCTTAATTAAATTAAACTTGGTTGGGATGAGATACGTAAATTAAAAGCGAAAATGTTTGCGTGAGGCTTTCATATTGATGCAGTTGTATTCCGTGACATTAATTATAACAATAAACTAAAAATAACGTGAATAGTAATACAGGAGACTCACGGCAAAAATCGTTCGTGTGTCATTGAGGGCTACCTTTAATAAAAATTCAGGATTACAATAGTTTTACTTCTATAGAATGCTAAACGGCGATAAACGCTAAATCAATGCTAATAGTGGCAATAAGAAACGTTTTTCGACTTGGTTAATCTGATAAAACGTCAATTACTTTCGTAGGGTATAAGAGCAATTATTACAGAGCGACGTTATTTCCAATTTTTTTGTTTAAGTAGGTGCTTTTCTAAATTGTTACAGTTGATTCGTTTCAGTAAACATGTTAAAGGTCACCAAATGATTATTCACAGTGTGTTTGCATATTTTTGTGTAAATTATTGAAGAAAAAGTATAATGGCTGGAAGATAACTGTACTTTCTGTTGATGTGTTAATTATCATCTTTATCTTTTTTCTATCAAAATCTATGATTACTTATTATTTAAGTGTAACTGCTGAAGCAATAAATAACTTGCGAAAAGGTAGGTACAGAACTTGACATTTGTATTCCGACTGCTTTGTGCAAGTTAGTTACTTTCATTTCAATTCTATAGATATTTTTAATATAGTTCTTAAAATTTGCTGCCTATTTTACTTAATCATAATTATTCCAATTATTAATAGGGGATATGCATGCATTGCAGAGTGTATTTAGCTATGTACATGGTTTTTGAGTAGAATAACGTTTTTTATTACCTAAAATTAATAAACATTTGACAAAAATTAATACTACAATAAATAATTAAATTATCAGAAACATTTAAAAATTATGAGTCATCGCAAAATGCTTTTCTATTGGATATTTCAAATATAATGTAGAAAAGCAGTAAATAATCGCCAAACTGTCGCATGACAAACTTGTTGCCGGTCTATTACACGTCCGTCAAAAGTGAAATCATAGATTAGAGAGTTTATTTAGATGGGAAACTAATATAATCATAACAGCGCCTCTGTAGGTGTAGTATGTAAACAACATTTCAGCCGGAAATTTTAAAATGAATTTAAAGTTGTAAAATATTTCATAACATTTTCGACATATTATACACTCAATGTGTCCTTTTGTCTATGGTTGCTGCTAGTTTAGTCTGTTCCATTTATTGTTAGTATGTATGAAAATAACATAGAAATATTATCAGTGTATAAAAATGCGACAAGTCGAAGATGTACGTGTACCAGCCAAAAATTTTCAACTTTATATAAATAAATAATAAAAGAGAAAACAAAAGTCATTAGAACTTATTGTGAAGAAAGGATTACAATAATGTACCTTACGCGTATTGCTTTATTTGTTTAATTTTATTATTAAAAAATTGTAATACTAATTGTATTTAAGTATGTAAAATTTCAGCACAAGCATTGGGATATTCATTTTTATTCTTCAAATATTCTACAACAGAATTTTTCAGGTTAGATATTTCATCAAAATCTATCATGAACACATGTGTTAAAAAGATATTTTACTCTGTATAATAGAATACATATCCTCTAGAAACATTGTTGGAATACTTCTCGCCTTCACTCCTCTTGGATTTGATTTATGACGAGAGTCAACCCGGGAAAAATCACTAACATTGACATCTCATCCTCGGTAATTCTTGTTGACTTTAATAGGATCCATATTAAGTAATTTTTCATTGCCTACTCTTATAATCCAGCAATTATACAGCTATAATAAGCCACAATATATAAAGATATATTGTTAAATGTTTAAATTCTTACTTTCTCATCCAGATATGGGAATCGATGCATTTTATGAAAGTCATTCGTGTTTTGGCAATTTGGTACCCAACACTTTTTTTAATATGTGGTGGGTGCTCTGACTGGTGCAGTGACTTTGTAAGCTGTGTCGCTTGTATGGCTATCGCTGCAAATCGCGTGGGGCACACCAGAATAGAAACAGCAGTAAGAAACCCAATGGGCAGCGACATAGCAGTCAACACGATTTCCTACGATAAATCGTTCAAAGTTTTCTTGAGTCCGGGATGAGTGAAAATAGCGGGTACTAATTCCTGCATTCTCTCTGGCAATTAGGCAGCCTTAAAGGCTCTAGCATCTTACTATATAACCTCCAAACTAATATTGGAATGTCTGCAAAACCTAACTGTATTGGCTAGACACAACAAGGTCACCGTGGTGTGGGTGCCAGGACACCGGGGTATAGCAGGGAATAGAAATGCACACCAGTTAGCGAGAGAGGTTTCCAAATGAAATTTACCGGACCAGAGCCAGACCTAGGTATTACAAAGAGTCCAGCACATGGTGCAATTAATGAGTGGATCATAAAACAACACCAATTAAATTGGAACCATGTAACTGGATAAAAGCACAGCAAACGAATGATGGGATGACCGTCACAACGACTAACTGCTGATTTACTTGCGTTAAACAAGACTCAGCTTAGGGCAGTAACATGCCTGCTAACAGGTCATGGCTGTTTAAGAGGTCATTTGCACAATATGAGGATCTATAAAGATGAACCTTAATACAGACTGTGGTGAGGAGGACGAAACTCTCCCACATATTATCTTGGAATGCGTAGAACTAAGTCAACATAGGGTTACTACGCAAAGGACATTTGATTAACCATTGGAGACAGATTTACCGAACAGGTGCTTAAACCTGATTCAGGGAACTAACCTGTTTGAGTAAAACGAAAAAAATTCATAACAGGAATAACACAAGTGTGCAGCAGTGTTAGGGAATGCCTTGCCTGAATATTAATCAATCATCAATCAATCAGTCAACTGAGTCATAGGAAGAAATATCATACATTGCTGTCATGACGATCAAGTAAAAAAGAGATATTGAAAAAATGGCACAACTAAATTATCATTCAGAAGAATCATACAATGCTATTGATGTTTCCGTTATGTCCAAATGAAGAACGAGCAACATAGTTAGTGATTTTCTATCTATTAATATAGAGAAAAATGATTGGGTGAAGGTCATACGTCCAGTAGTGAGTCCCCTCTAGAAGAAGAGCAGAATTTTATATAATTGATAATGCGGGAAGTACTTGTCGAAACTTAATTTTCATTATAATTAAATAACATGAGAGTTAAAGCTTACAAATATTTAATAACCACTGCGGCGTTTTGCCTTACATTGGCTTTAGGTAAATGAAGTAATTTAAATGTATACAAGAAAAACTTCACTATTTACACTTCGTTATTTACACTTTTACACTTAGTAGAGGGGAGTGATATAACTCTAATTATTCGTTAAAAACTAACCCTAACTTATTGAATCTATTTATTTCCATATGCTCTAACAGATATGTAATATATGAAAAGTATTGCAACTAATGTGTTTTTTTTACGACGAGGAAACTGTTTGTTTAATGGTCAAACGAGGATCTTCAATTGACTCATAAAGCCAGCATCCACAAACGTTGAATGATTGGGTGGGAATTATAGCAACCAGCTTGATAAGTTATTTTTTTATTGACGGAATCTTGAATCTGGAGAAATAGTTGGGTGTGCTGAATAACTATACTATTTTTGTACTTCAACACAATGGGCAGTTACCACAAAATTTATAACGTTAACAAGATGAAGCGCCTCTCCACTGTGATAAAGGAGTTAGGAATTTTTTGGACGTTCAAATTGATGGATTGGATGTAGAGGAATTTTTCCTTTCTTGGAAAAGGTAACTTGGGAATTAGTCAATAGGCTTGCATATTGTCAAAAGCCTGAGCATTTTGAAGATTTCAAATGATCCTACTCCAATTTGATGATTCACATTTTGTGGTTCATTATCATTATTACAACACATTATTAGTTCATGAAATGTGAAGCTTCTTATTTTTTCCCGTTTTTTTTAAATACTGGTACTAAACCCAGTATGCACGAAATCGGAAAAGCAAGATGTATTATAATCTGAGAAAATACTAGGTGGATCAAAAAGTTTGCAATAAGTGAAACAAGAAACTTTTCTTTTTGCCAAATTTGATTTTAATTTTTAACATATGTACATTCCTGCTAAGTCGATACAGCGAGTCCAGCGATTTTCTATCTTTTTTATCCCATTCAAAAAGTAGTCCTTCGGAAGCTCTCCAAAATAGGCCTCAGTTTCAGCTATGAGTTCCTCATTTGAGTAAAATCGTTTACCGGTGAGCCATCTCTTCAAGTTTGGAAACAGATAGAAGTCGCTGGGGGCCAGGTCTGGGGAATACGGTGGCTGAGGAACCAATTCAAACCCGATTTCGTACAATTTTGCTTGCGCAACTAACGAAGAATGAGCAGGCGCATTGTTGTGATGGTAGAGAATTCTTGTCTTCTACAAATGCGGCCGTTTTTCTGCGATTTTAATTTTCAAACGATCCAATAACGATGAATAATATGCGCCAGTTATAGTTTTACCTTTTTCAAGGTAATCAATGAATATTATTCCATGCGCATCCTAAAATACGGAGGCCATAATCTTTCCCGTCCATTGTTGCGTTTCTGGACGCTTCGGAGCACTTTCACCAGGAGAAACCCATTGTTTAGATTGTTGCATGGACTCTGGGGTGTAGAAATGTATCCATGTTTCATCCATAGTTATAAATCGGCGCAAAAACTCCGTTGGATTTCAGGTAAACATTGTCATATTCTGCCGGGAAATCGTAACACGAATTCGTTTTTGGTCTGCTGTTAGCAATCGCGGCACCCATCGCGCACAAAGCTTCTTCATACCCAAAATGCCATGTATGATATTGAACACACTGCCTTATGACATCTTTGTGGTCTCAGCTAGCTCCCTCAATTTCACTTTGGGGTCGTTCAAGATAATATCATGGATTTTTTTACGTTTTTTGGTGTTCTGACGTCTTTTGGGCGTCCAGATCGTTCACCGTCATCGGTGCTTGTACGGCCGTAACGAAAGTCAGCAAACCACTTTTGAATCATCTTCATCGACGGTGCAGAGTCCGGATAATATTTATCTAGCTTGGCTTTAGTCTCGGTTATCGTTTTCTTGCTTAAATAATAGTGTTTAATCAGAACACAAAACTTAGATTTTTCCTTTTTTTTTGGTTGCTTCTCACTGCTGTAGCTTATAAATGCGTAAGCAAAACTGCCTGAAGTTTTGACAGACGTTTTATGAAGGCCGAAGCTGTCTATGAATGGTTCACATTAGCGCATACTAACGCTATCTGTTAGGATTTTCGAAACTTTTTGATCCACCTAGTATACAGATACATTTTAATTTAAAAAAGTTGACAACAAGTAAGGTAAGGTCTTCAGATGCATGGTGCACTACAACACTTGCTTGCAAAGTTTCATTAACGTCATCCTTTTCGTTTTAAGTATATTTGCTTGGTTCCGTACTTTATTCTAACTCTATATAAAGTTTAATAAACATGATTCTGACTTACAATGAATTCTTCATTTTACAGCACAGGGATTTTTAGCTTACTCTGTATTTCAAATTGCATATGATCTTTTGCTATATTGCATCTATTCTTTTCTGCTATTTTAAGTATTATCGTTACTGCTACATGTGTTGTCAGCGGGTAGGAAATTTCGTATACAGTAAATCATATTTATTTTAAAAACATGTGTGAGTAGCGACTGTATAACAGCAGCTGTTAACAAAGTAAAACTAAACACAAGTTGAGGGTGAATCGGAGTTCACCACGATTTAATTAACATTAATTAATTTTTTCTTGAATTTTATTTTAATATATATTCACAGTATTACTGCCTACATTTACCTGTTATTCATTGACGCTTTACCCCTATCGACGCTTTCCCCTCTTTCGAAGGATGCTTGGTGACTAGCTGGCGCACTGTGGGATATCGTCAGGGCCGTGTAGTCTTTTACCAAAGGCATAGGAATGGTTGTGTGAGCTGTTGCCGCTGTTGGCACTTCTGCTTTCGACACCCACGTTTGTTCTTGTATTGGTGTTGGGGAATTCGCTGTTAATGGGCTAAAAATACGAATGTGTGAGATATTTGTAGTTAATGGCAATATTTAGTACAACGAAATGAATGCCAGATATTAAATGGACCTCTTGCGGTCCTAGTAAAAAATTAAATACGTGCGTGGATTTTAGCATTTCTTTATTAGTGAAGTTCGTAGAAATTTTTAATAAAGTCATAAATAATACGTTTACTTCTGTAAGTGTGTGCAAGTTGTTTATCATAAATCCATAGCTGTCGCAATGTGTTTCAATTCGTAAACTGTAAAGTTAAGACATATACTAAAGGAAAGTTGCAATGTATTTGTTTTGTTACTATTATATTATCATCAGAACAGAAAGTGACGAGGGAAAGTAATTTTCTGAAATTTTACTAGTTTTTTTCGCAGAACTTTGAAAGCGATCAATATGTTCAAATTCAAGTGGATAATGAAAACGCTGAAATTACCTAGAAACAAACAACACCAACTATTGTTAGATATGTAATAAGAACTATAGTAAGGTAAAAAATAATGTTTTGCAATATTTAGTATAACGAAGGGATGTAGATATTCATTTAAAACATAAACTTGGAGAAAAATAAACTGGCAGTAGTAGACAAGAAAATCATTTTGAAAGAAATAAACATGGCTTGGGATGAAGGCCGATGTGAGAATAAAAATGAAGATCGTCCAAAAATGTTGAAATTGAAAATAGACGAAGAAACGCAGAGATTGTTACTGTCACAGGAAAAGCGGCAAATCAACATCCTCCAGCTGCAGTAGTAGAACAGAGGAATATTTCGACATCTTGTGACAAACATTTTTGGTTTTTCTGGACATTGAACAGTCTGTCGAATACGCTTCATAGAATTATTGAATACTTCTTTACCGTCAAGAAAATTACTTGTTTTTGCTTCTCATTGTTCGCCTTAAATATACCAGCATTGTCTTTTTCGAGCTGCCGCTCCAAATAAATTTATTTTTATTCCACCTAGTCAAAGAAAGGATTGGTATTTTACACAATTTTACCTCTAATAGAGGAGCAATACTCCCGCTGGTTAACTATTGATTCACAGATAAGTCTTGCCATTTTCGAAAGCCTACCAATTTTTTAAAGCAGCACTTCTATTCGATACCGCATTAGAACAATATTCCAATTTGTTTCTAAATAGTTTGTGGCTAAATAGCCGCAAACAGGTCACAATTGTAAGTCTTGGAATGATTAATATCTGAAAAACCAAAAATTCATTTCTAATTAAGCTAACCGTCCAAAAAAAATTACATGCCTTGTGATAGATGGAGGAATTCTAAATGCATTGCAAAGTCTATCTACATTTTCTCTTTGAAATTCTAAATATTTAGCAAATTCTTTTTCTATTAATCTATCAATATTTAATCCTCTATACGAGGTAAGCCTCACTCTAATATTTTGTTTATTATTTAAACCCACACATTCGAATCATTTAAAATATTATGCATCTTCAACTCATCGAAATCACCCACAGCACCTATATTCCAATACATAATTCAATTTTAATGACGTACTTATTGAAGTGAGACAATTTGCAAACGTCACTCTTGGCAAATAATATATTTGTGATGAAGTAAATGTTGACCCAGTAACCTATTGCAAATTAATTGAGATCGTACACGATTACACGACGCCAATTAAATTAATGTCGTTAACGTTATCATTTGACGGATTGTTTGTAAACGTTTTGCAAAAGCTCTTTCCTGTGATTACAATTTACATAGTTAAAATGGTAAAGAATTGGAGCAGTTTGAAGTTCGCTATAATAAAAAACAATGTTTTATGTTACGAAGTTGGTTTTATTGTTTAAATATATTTTCCATAAAATGATTCAACTTTTAAGAAAAGAAGATCACATAGCGTAGCGAATAAGAGTGCTTTTCTGCTGGCATTTGCTTAAACATTTTCGTACAAAGATCGACAAGTAGAATGGCGCAAAGTCAATTACTTTTCTTTGTCGAAATCCTGCTATTACTTCAGAAATACTTCCAGACAATACAGACAATTTCTTATTTCGAAGGAAATTTCGAATGGATACCAAAAGAGGTTTAACTGGAACTGCACAATTAATTAGATCATGTACTGATGAGTCTATAGAAAAATGGAACAGGTGTCTGCACGTTACTTAATCTCCAATGCCAACTCAGTGTGTGTTGTATGTAGTATCCACACATAAATGCTTTTGTATTGATACGTTGGAGTTATGTGTAGACGTGGCAAATTCGAGACATATGCTAGCAGCGTACTCTTTTTATGCAATTTTGCATTTATTTAAAATTAAACGAAAAAATGTACACACTGCATCCACCAGTAGACGGTTTAACGAACTCAACGATCGTGGCATATTTATAATTCAGGGGTCCTTTCATTCGTACGGCGAGCTACCCATTGCAACTCCGATAACAATCAAAATATCTCCCGCTATCTATGGGGTATAAACATGCCAGAATTAGTTATGTGGTAATGTAGTTGACATTAAAGTAATTTCTTCTTACTCTCGTGTCTTTATTACCACCGTTGTCTGCTATGGGTTACGAAGTAAGAGGTACTGACATTTAACATATATATTTCTCTGATTGCAAATCTATGAATATTATGAAGGTTCTTTGTTTAATAGATGATGTGAGGAGAGTTGCTCTCCGAACACGACAAATACCACATATATGATGTGTCGAAGTTCAACTGGCATTGCAGAATTAATTATATCATGTACAGGGTGGGCAAATAAGCGAGGTAAGCGGCTGTATATCAGAAACAAATGATCGTAGAAAGTTACGGTAAAAAATTTTATACGTAAAGTGGGCAAGGGAAAATGCTGGAAATTATTTTCAAGTTTCCAAGATGACCGCCAGTGGGCGTTTCCACCATCTTGAATTACATAAAGTTACGTTTCTCGCGATTTTCTCCAATGAATATAACAAAAAAGTATTTGCGTTTTAATTCTAACTTAAAGTCAAATATTTTTTGTAAAAACAATTTTTCTCTATCTTTCGAAATAAAGTGGTGGGGGGTATTTGAATGTTGTTTTAAATAAATGCTTGTAACTTCGAAACGGCTTAATGGATTTGGATAAATTTGGTATCGTTGAAAAGAGCATTTCTTGGGCTTTTAGGTTTCTCGTAATCATGACAGTTGCGACCTACACGGTCGCCGATAGAGGGCGTTATTATTATATAACCAAAATATTGGATTTCCGCAAAAAATTTAAATGCGATGATATGACTTTTTTTAGACTAGAAAATAGACAAATGACCAACTATTAAGCCTGCGCAAGCCGCATCTTAATATCTTTTTCCTAACTCAAATTATTAAAAAAAATACTAAACCGGGAAAATTCATATATCCCCATTTAAAAATGCATCGCTTGCTTTCGATAAAAAGGCAAGTAGTAGGCCATGGAAATAAAAGACAAACTCCTCTCTAAAATATGCACAAGAAATGTCAGTTTATTTAGTGCTGTAATTTTAAGTCACACGTTTTCGTATTTATAAGCGATTTTCGTTTTAAATAAAGTTGTGGTCCTGAAAAGGACCTATTTTGAAAAAAGATTAATGGCTTCTGTGTTCAAATTGACGTCATATTCCACACATTTTTCTAGACTTTATTGAGTCGACAGAACCGCAGCCTCGATTTCTGCCGCTGATAGTTGACGAATTGAGTTTCGAATTCTGTTTTCCATATCCATTCGTGTTGTTGGTGGAGTTTGAAAAACAATGTCGTCAGCGTCCCCACAAGTAAATATCAAGACATGTCAAGTCGGGAGATCTTGCCGGCCAAGGAAATAGGCTGCTCCTTCCTATCCAGCGTTCTCGAAAGGTCCCGTTAATATGGTTTCGCACATTAATTGAATAATGTGCCGGACAACCATCTAATTGCAGAAACATAGTTCTCCTAGTTGCGAGTGGCACATCTTCCAACAAAATTGGCAAGTCGTTGATCAAAAACTCTAAGAAGCGGTTACCAGTTAAAGCTTGATCAAAAAAATAAGGTCCAATAATTCTGTCCTCAATGATACCGCACCACACATTTAGACTCCAGCGTCCTTGGTGCTGCACTTCTCTTAACCATTGCGGATTTTGAGCGGACCAATAATGCATGTTATGACGGTTTACTCTACTATCACTACTAAAGGTAGCCTCGTCGGTTCAGAGAGTTTCCGTTAAGAAATTTCTGTTTTCCTCAAGCATGCCTAGCATCCATTGACAATAATTTAATCTATTATCGAAATCTTGTTCATTTAGCGCCTGGTACAAGACTATGTGGTAAGGATGTTATCTAAAAGTAAAAAACACCATATGCGTAAAAATAATATAATCAGAATAACACTGAATTGTGTATTTGAGAGTATGTGCTATACATACTTGGAATTATTTACCTATAATCTTTCAAAATATTTCTAACAGTTGTTCGTGCTATTCCCAAGTCTAGAGACAATGTTCTAGTTACTACATGTTTATCAAATTCTATGTAAGCCACGACATTGATAATGTTTTCTTCGGTCCTTCCATTGCGACGCCTGCGACGTTTAGGACGACGAATACTTCCAATATCGCGTAATCGCTGTACCAAGCGCGGAAACCACTTTATTTCGAAAGATAGAGAAAAATTGTTTTTACAAAAAATGTTTGACTTTAAGTTAGCATTAAAACGCAAGTACCTTTTTGTTATATTCATTGGAGAAAATCGCGAGAAACGTAACTTTATGTAATTTAAGATGGTGGAAACGCCCACTGGCGGCCATCTTGAAAACTTGAAAATAATTTCCAGCATTTTCCCTTGCCCACTTTACCTATAAATTTTTTTACTGTAACTTCTACGATCATTAGTTTCTGAGATACAGCCGCTTACCTCGCTTATTTGCCCACCCTGTACATTCATTATTCTGTAGTATCATCTCGATGCATGTTTATGGTATCCAGAAGTAAATATATACATTTCAGTCAAAGAAAACTTTCAAGGTGGGGCGCAAGTTAGTACATCTCTTTACAAAATTGGCTCTTACAATCCTAATAAATCAAAAAAGTAAAATGCAATTTCACTAAAATGTACTATTTTATTGCATGGCTAAATCACTACATACTGAGAAATATTTTCAGCATAACATTTTCAAATTTGTCTTAACTACATATTTGCTTTCTTATTTATACCATCCAAGTGTATCTTGGCTATGTGTTACATGTATTTTTATTATTTAATTTTGTGTTAGACATATATTATTAATATTGAGATAAAAGTTGTATAGTTTTTACTTAAAAGTTTAATACGCCTATTATTCAATAGCAGCGTCAACCTTAAATTAAAAATTGACGTGTTTATGTCTGGAACATCGCAAACGTAGCAATATTACTGCCAACTCTTTGTTAAGTAAACGATCTTCGCAAACTGTTGTTTACCTGTTCAAAAGTTTGTTTCACTATCCGAAACACCATCTACTCACCATTGTTCTAAAGTATCTGCTTCTTCCTCGGCCGCCGTGACGTCACTAGGGGGCGTTAAATAACCGGAAAATCTCAGTCCTCGCACCCTGAGGTTCGAACCCAATCTCAGACTTTGCCGGAAGGACGCTCTGGCCTTATCGACTGTTCTCACATCAACGGGAATGCCGACCGCAGAGGCGAGAGCAAATAAAAGCAAACGATTAGAAACAGATCAAGTTATCTCAAGTTTAGTTCGTGAATTTTTCATGAGTACATCTGGAAGAGGTAAGGAACAGTTAAGGGAACGTGATACGTTTATTGATTTGGAGACTACACCCACAGATGGCGCTATAACGCCGACGAATTTACAGTACATCTCATTGATGCGAAAATGATTTTAAAATTGCTCTAAGGCGAGCAGAAATCTAAATTTAATGATTGAGACGAAGGATGGTGATTTATTTTTTCTTCGAATCAATAAAGTAGCAAAGAGGAAATTTTTATGTAATCTACCCAGTTACGTATAAGAAGAGAACATTGAAAAAGTTATTTCTTTTCCAAGTTACATTTTATATCTATACATTCATTTTTCGAATTTCTGTTGCTGTTGTATTCGCTTAATTTCTCTAAGAAAAATCAAACATTTATTATGTATGATATTACTCGAGAGTGGAAGTTTAAACAAAACTCTTTTATTAATTTTTTTTAATTTGAGATAAGGAAACTTGGTGCATGTAATTTTCTGCAAAATGTATTTTGGAAATACATTTTTCGCATAGCAGAGTTGGATCAATCAGTTGTGCGCAAACTTTTCTACTCCATTCTCATTGTAGAATCTTTGAACTCAAAGTGTTACCGCTAGAGGTCAAGTTAGCAATAATAATGCTCGTCGGAGGGTGACAATTGTGGTTATCATTTTCAATCGTTTATGTCACGAAAACACACACTTCTTTAACAGTGTTTGTAAGTTTAGTTCATTCCTTTCAAATCGTTTTCTATATACGGCATTCTTCAGATCTTTAAACAAGTGGAAACCACTGGATGCCGAATTGAGACTATATATTAGAATGATCCACATTCTGCAGAAACTTATATACTGAGAGACCAGTCTGTAAGGAGAATATTTCAATGCAGTGCAAGCAAGTTTACGGATTCATAAACGCGTCAACTTTTGTTTTGCAGTTGAAAGACGCGAAACCTATCGGCAGATAATTTAATGAATCCAAGACCTGAGAATAAATTTTGGAAAGCGTCAACTGTTGGTCACCTTTCCGTCGTTAATGTTAACTAATTCTGGTCTGTGAGCGACAATCATGGCTTTTATTATCGTTTTTATCATTTCGGCATCATTCCACTTATGTCAAGAAACCATAGAAGGCTTTAACAATACTAGTAATTTTAATTCGTTCATTTCAAATCATTTACGATACGCTACATTCTTCAGATCTTTAAAGAACTGGAAATCACTTCTTCTCCGTAATTCTGAAGTTTTCCAGAAATGAGTGACCAGGCATTACCATATGTTCAGTGGCGCATATTATTATCCGAAGGCTTACTGCTAGACTCTTCAGTGTTTACATTTATTGTGACATCGAAAGGTCCACCGAAAAGATGTAGTTCTTGTTCTAAAAATCACTGATCACACGTTTACGAGTTTGCAGTTCTAATTAAATGTTTTTGGTGTACGAGACAAACAAAGATCTGGGTTAGTTGCTGGTAAATATCGTACGATGAGTGTGTAGATGGTGCAATTAGCTATCAGCAATCCCTGAGTTCAATAAGCGCCATTTCAACCAAAAATGATGAAATGGTGTCCTTTAATATTTGTAACTAGCAATCGCTTGTTAAATTTTCATCATATAATTTATATCGTAATTGACTATTTTTGATCATGACAAACACATTGACACGAAATGTACGTTGATAATATACGTCCTGAACAACATGTGAATTTTCTGTTGCCCACATTAATTAAACCTTCCCGTGTAAATTTCAATTCATCAATCGAAATAATTTTTTCTAAAAAATTTCATCTTCAAGTTTCATTATTATAAATTGGTTTCATATTCTCTCCTGAGTGTAGTTCTCTTATACTTAAAACGAGTATGGTCGCATTTTGTGTCGTTTCAAAATTTGAAAAACGGAACTCTCTTATAGTCCGACACTAACTGCGGCTGCAGCAATTGAAAATGTTGGAAATATATTAAAATACATAACATAATACGCTAATTTCATTCGCTTCATCATTGATGATAGGCTTGGAATGTGGTCTTTTGATAACTTTAATAACTCCATGATTTAAAAAGATGCTTTCAATTCTTCCAAATTTCTCCAGGGTCATCGACATATTCTTGGTGTTATTCTATTACATTCACCATAGATATAAAATAAATTTAGTATATCACTATTAGTTAATTTTGGTTATTAGTATTCATATTGCACGGACCAACGAATCTACACTATAAAGTGATGCCCGCTTGACAACTCTTATCGAACTACCTTATTTTCATAGCAAACTAAGCGGACCCAATAATCTCTAATAGCTCAAAAATTAATAAAGGATAGGTATTTCAGAACTTAATACGTATCGATATAGAATTTCTTGGTGGATTAAGTCTTATCATCAAATCTACTGTGTGCCATTTGCAACTGTAGAGTGAAGCGAATTAGTGAGCATTGGCTATTGAAGTGTGAAAGATGGATTTCCGAATAATGAGAACTGGGTAATCATCATCATGGTTAAGATTGTGAGGATGTTTCTGGATCGTTTGCGTAAAGTTATCCACACTTTTCCAGCCATAGGTACTTCTATTGTAACGAAAGTTCGAATGAAATAGTCATTCCAATCTAACATATACGATCGTGGTTTTCTTATGAATTTTACAATAAATGTTCTACAATCCACAATATATTAATCGATTTCTCTCTGGTGGAATTTATTTTATATATCTAACAACTAGTTTTAATTGGCTCGCCATATGGAACCTTCAAAATAAAATAAAAAAACCGAAATATCGTGGATGAGGTAATTAAAACGTCGTGGTTTTCTTATTTGTTCGAGTTCCTCGTCAGCGACCATAGATCATATTTTGGCATGATGGGCTCTTACCAAATCAACCCTCAAATTCATTTGGCTGGTCGTCTGTGACCTTCAAATGTAATCAAAATCGAAAAACCGTGAATGGAGTAATCAAGACGTTGTGGTTCTCTTAGTTATTCGAGTGACTCGACATCGATATAATATTTTGTCATGATGGTCTCGTACCAAATCAACCCTCAAATTCATTTGGCTGGCCGTCTGTGACCTTCAAATGTAATCAAAATCGAAAAACCGTGAATGGAGTAATCAAGACGTTGTGGTTCTCTTAGTTATTCGAGTGACTCGACATCGATATAATATTTTGTCATGATGGTCTCGTACCAAATCAACCCTCAAATTCATTTGGCTGGCCGTCTGTGACCTTCAAATGTAATCAAAATCGAAAAACCGTGAATGGAGTAATCAAGACGTTGTGGTTCTCTTAGTTATTCGAGTGACTCGACATCGATATAATATTTTGTCATGATGGTCTCGTACCAAATCAACCATCAAATTCATTTGGCTGGCCGTCTGTGACCTTCAAATGTAATCAAAATCGAAAAACCGTAAATGGAGTAATCAAGACGTTGTGGTTCTCTTAGTTATTCGAGTGACTCGACATCGATATAATATTTTGTCATGATGGTCTCGTACCAAATCAACCATCAAATTCATTTGGCTGGCCGTCTGTGACCTTCAAATGTAATAAAAATCGAAAAACCGTGAATGGAGTAATCAAGACGTTGTGGTTCTCTTAGTTATTCGAGTGACTCGACATCGATATAATATTTTGTCATGATGGTCTCGTACCAAATCAACCCTCAAATTCATTTGGCTGGCCGTCTGTGACCTTCAAATGTAATCAAAATCGAAAAACCGTGAATGGAGTAATCAAGACGTTGTGGTTCTCTTAGTTATTCGAGTGACTCGACATCGATATAATATTTTGTCATGATGGTCTCGTACCAAATCAACCCTCAAATTCATTTGGCTGGCCGTCTGTGACCTTCAAATGTAATCAAAATCGAAAAACCGTAAATGGAGTAATCAAGACGTTGTGGTTCTCTTAGTTATTCCAGTGACTCGACATCGATATAATATTTTGTCATGATGGTCTCGTACCAAATCAACCATCAAATTCATTTGGCTGGCCGTCTGTGACCTTCAAATGTAATAAAAATCGAAAAACCGTAGATGGAGTAATTAAATCGTTGTGATTCTCTTATTTATTCAAGTGCATCGACACCGACCGTAGATAATATTCCGACATGATGGCCTTACACTAAACTAACCCATCGAATTCGTTTGTCTGTGACCTTAAAGAATTAATTCAAGATTCTGCTGATTTTGACATTTTAGGTATACAGACTGCGTAGTTCGCACAAAATTTCGCATTTTTTTCCGTGCGGCACTTCCCATATGTGCATTTTTTATGTATATTTCGTAAGCAACATATATATTGTCTATCGTCGTCGGATAATGTGGCAGTTTGACCACAATACAAGCGACTTCCTATAACATAGTCAGAATTCATTAAAATACGTTCTTTTAAATAATCCCAGTAGTGGTTTATGTCAACATTTGTGTATGAATTATTGCCTTTTATAAAATTTTCTAAATAATATATTATATACCCTCCACAATGTCCAGATTTAGATAAACAAACCCTTACTATAGAAACATCTGCGATCTCGGAGGTCCGAGGTTTCTCAGGTAACCAATGATGATACGCAGTACGAACGACACTGCAGTGCTACCTAGCTAAATGTTGAAGCACAGATTGTCCTCTGTCCAGATTTAGATAAACAATTATATGAATCACGTTGCTCAACATATTTTATTAATTTTGATTTCCATCCAAATGTAAAAATTTTGTTGGAATTTCTATTATTATAATTTTCTAAATACATATATTAAAAACTTTTTTAAGTAGTCGTTGGTTTCAAGAATAGAGTTCCTAAATGGATTTAAAAACATGAATGTCCTTTGTTTGATATTAGCCAAACAAAAGTGATGAGATTTTGGTTGATATTTTTCATCTGAAAAATTTTGCAACACCGGGAATATAATTATTTCTTTATCAAAAACAACATCTAAAAATCAAGGATGGTTTTCTCCATTAGCATACAGAAAGATTCTTGATGCTGTAAGGCAGTTAATTATTTTATATACCTCGGGCTTTGTATTAAACATAGAGCCAAAAAATGGCTGGATAAAATTTTAAATTCGTCTAAAGTAATTCCTTTAATGTCACACAGATAGTTAAAAAAACAATATGATACCTTTTGCCAATATCTTTGTAACATTTATTGTCTTTTGCTAAACCATTACCATATGTGTCGATTTTCCTCACTGCGGATCCATTTAATGTGGCCAAAATGTTATCTTTATTACATACATATATTACAAACAAAGGAACCACTGAATGAATCTTGGTTTGAAATACATACTTGATGGACCCATTCATTGCAGGTATCACATTGCACCCAATCCGTCGTAAAATATATTGCGTCTTTTTGACAATATAAGCAAAGATTTGTAGTTGACACTCGAGATTTTATTATAACATTTTTTTCTTTAAATATTGACTTTATTGCCATTCCCTGAAAGTTAGATCCCCTTTTTTCTGTATTTTATCCAAACTTCTAGTGATGCTAATCGCATATCAACTGTTGAATTGATATTTTTCATAAAAGCAAGTTGGGTGGTATTTATCTTTTCTCCTTTACAAGTAAATAACACATGTTTTCGCAATTTGCTGACAACTCTGCTGCATTTCTGGTTTATTATTTTATCACATAATAAGTTTCCGCTATCCCAAACCACCGTTCAACCGGTGCGTTACTTAAGCGACTGTCTAGCAATAAGCCGCTCCATAAAGACAAATATGGTATGCATTAGTCGTTTAAATTTTTCATATTATGTTTTGCCAATATTTTCTTTTTATAATTTAAATTTGCATGCAAAAAATAATTATACAATACACTACTTTTATATAAAGATTTCTGGACGTCGTTATCGTTCTGAAATAGTTCATTTTGATTAAAATTACTCGGAAATATAATATTTTCTGTGATATTGCAGCAAAGTTGTAATATATTGCTGTATGCTTTTCTAAATATATATATTAGTTTTAGTTGGAGATGAACAAATAATATAATCATATCATATACAAAATTGAAACCATTCGTGGATGTTATATGCAGCTCCAAGTATTTCTTTAATTATCTTTCTATTGTTGCTCTTTTTATTAGATTAATAGGTGTCAACATCAGATAACATTAATATCAACATATGAAAACAGCACAAATGGATTTGTATTCGGCCTTTAGGAAATTGTTTGTTATTGTACAAACAGTCAAAAGTTAAATTAATATATTCTTTTAGCTCTATCTGATTCCATCCAACCGAAACCGCATTCAAAAATGCGAAACTAAAGTCGGTAACAACTTTTTCGCAAATTGGCCATTTTCTTTTTCTTGAAAGAACATAAGATTTAAATTTTATTAACCAAGCCGCAATATTTTCACTATTGTGGTCAGAGCTAATCATTTCTAGAATTGAACATATTCTGCTACTGCGAGTTTGAATTACTTCGGCGTAGTAATAAATTTTCGTGTATCAGGATATAGGCTAGAATTTTGCGCTAATTCTAGAAGATATAACTGTTCTTCGCATTACATTTCGACGTGCGCACATTACATTTTGACTACCAACAAGGCGAATATAGCCTTTATTGTCTTGTTGTTTTAAATACAAATCTATTACATCATTCCTATGACTATCATTTTCTATATATGCAATCTGACTTTACTCTCCCCATATTAGCGTTATCTATACTTTGGTCAGTTAATAACAAAATATCATCTTGTTTTTGTCCAAATTGTTTTATATTTTTGAATTTGTCATGTCATTTTAACATTTCTTTCCAAACCTCTTAATTCGGATGTGCGCATTTGTAAATGATCAAAGTTTTTTGAGGAACTGTACACTGTAACCTTATCATCATGTCAAAATATTATCGGTCGGTGTCGAGGCACTCGAATAAATAAGAGAACCACGACGTTTTAATTACCCCATCCATGGTTTTTCGATTTTTCTTTATTTTGAAGGTCCCAGACGGCCAGCCAAATGAATTTGATGGTTGCTTTAGTACGAGATCATCATGTCAAAATATTATCGGTTTGTGTCGAGGCACTCGAATAAATAAGAGAACCAACACGTTTTGATTACTCCATCCACGGTTTTTCGATTTTTCTTTATTTTGAAGGTCCCAGACGGCCAGCCAAATGAATTTGATGGTTAATTTAGTACGAGACCATCATGTCAAACTATTATCTATGGTTGGATGTCGAGGCACTCGACTCAATAAGAGAATCACAACGTTTTGATTACCCTATCCACGGTTTTTCGATTTTTTGTATGTTGAAGGTCCCAAATGAATTTGATGGTTGATTTGGTGCGAGACACTGGAATAAATAAGAGAACCACAACGTTTTGATTACCCCATCCACGGTTTTTCGATTTTTTGTATGTTGAAGGTCCCAAATGAATTTGATGGTTGATTTGGTTGGAATAAATAAGAGAACCACAACGTTTTGATTACCCCATCCACGGTTTTTCGATTTTTCTTTATTTTGCAAGTCCCAGGCGGCCAGCCAAATGAATTTGACGGTTGATTTGGTACGAGACCATCATGCCAAAGTATTATTTATGGTCGGTGTCAAGGCACTCAAATAAAGAAGAGAATCACCACGCGACGTTTTAATTACACAATCCACGGTTTTTCGATTTTTCTTTATTTTGAAGGTCCCAGGCGGCTAGCCAAATGAATTTGATGGCTGATTTAGTACGAGACCATCATGTCAAAGTATTAACTATGGTCGGTGTAGAGGCACTGGAATAAATAAGAGAATCACAACGTTTTGATTACCCCATCCACGGTTTTTCGAGGTTTCTTAATTCTGAAGGCCACAAACGGCGAGCCAATTAAATTTCGTTATTAAATATATAAAATAGCTTCCACCAGAGAGAAATCGGTTAATATATTGTGGATTGTAGAACATTTATTGTAAAATTCATAAGAAAACCACGATCGAACATGTGGAGCATTCACGCAAAAGTTAATACGTCCAATTCTGGCATTTTTTAGCTGTTTACAGATCCTAAATTTTTATGGTGATTTGGAGTGACATTCAAGTCTATTTTTACGTAAATGTTAACAAGTCATAGGCAGAAAAAATTCCAAATAGTACAACTTTAGGCAAAAGGTTATAAGTTCGTAACATTATGATTTTATTTGTAAATTTAAGCAAAACTAAATAAGTACTGCACACCCTACATAAAAGGTTATAACATTTCAAGCAGAAATTGATAAATACCTTCAGATCCGGATCTGAAGTGGTACACAACACTTTTGTATAATGATAAAATGATGAAAGTTCTCCAATAAATCGGGAAGAAGAATAGGGTACCAGTTTGGGATGTGATGGGAAGGAGGAAGAACCGGTCTAATAATAAAAAAAAAATCCTAAGTTATGTCTATTTTTAACTAAAATAGTTGCCAATCCCCAAAATTTTTTGTTTTTTTAATAAGTCCATGTTTATTACTTAAAAATGTATCATTGGTTCCAACACATACTAAAAAAAAATTTTAGAGGTCCAAGATTAGTTTTTTTGTGAACAAAACATGATTTATAAGTCCGTGTCTAATTTTGTCAAAATTTTGTTCCATGTGCATTCCATTTATAAGCGTACTGATATAGAAAATTTTGATAGTGGAATTTTAGAAAATGGATTTGTTTTTTTTGCGTAAATGCGTAGCATGATGTTAGATATGGAATAACTATTTCATTCAATTTTGTTACGATTGAAGTTTGAAAATGTGGATTATTCGGTTTATTTTGATTGCTTTCCTTACCTTTCAGGGAAAACGTTACTAACTAACGTAGCTAAACTAACGTAGTTAAAGCTGAATATGATGAAAAACGTATCCTAAAGAACTGTTGATTTTTTTGAATTAAGCGTTCGGTTTCACTTTTGTATACTGAACCACAATCACAGAGAATTTTATAAATGTCTTTTTGGAAGGGAGCATAGCGAGTATTGTTGGACGAGAGAAAAATTTGGGAGATTTTATTTAATGGTATACGTAGAATTCTAACACAAAACATGTTTTTATTTTACTTTATTTTATATTTAGTTTATTTTTGTTTTTGTATTACATATTAAACTGCTAGGACCCGATCATAACCCGGAAGCCCTCATAATAGCCAAAATCTCTCTAATACTGCTTCATAAAATTTTCAAATTTAGATATATGTAGGAAGTAGAGTAAGGACGATTAGTTACCTGGTAGTTTTTTTAGCCTACATGGAAGTTTTAAGATGTGATTACTCCTAAGAATTGCTAGGATTCTTTTGCCTCTGTAGTTACGATTTCGAAATGTTATGAATAATGGAATAAGTGTTTATCGGTTTTTGAGGCTGTGTTTAAAATATCTCCAAAATCCTTCAGTCCAGTTCCAACAAAATCACATAAAAAATACGTTACTATTTTATTTATTATATTTAAATTCTGACAATTCTGGTATCTAATACTGACCTGCACTGAGTTTTAAATAAGTTAGGTTTCTCTACTTGTATACCGGGGAGTCACATTTCAAACTGTGGTTGAATAGTAGATGAACTGGTTTCACACAAGATACGATATTCTAGTTTATATATATAAATATTCTATTGTGCAATAACAATGACTACATATAATTCCTTGTTTAGCATAGGTCAGGATTCTTTCTTATGTATTTTTATGTTCCACCATGCATCGTTTCAAATTCGCGGTAAGATGATACTTTTATTTACAGGATCTCTTCTTTCCTTGAAGTTATGCTTTCCCATACAATTTTTAGCAGGTGTAAAAATTTTCTGTCTTCCAGTAGAATTTAGACAATCTATTGAATATTTCAAAATTGGTTTCTCTTAAAAAATAAATGTATGCTATCTATTAAATATGTATGCCTGCATGTAAAAATATTTGTTATTTGTAATCCGGGTCAATGGTATATTAGATATACAGTCAAGTTTGTTATCTAGAAAAGAAACTTGTTGATTTCGAAGATATCTTTTTAATTACTAATATTTTGCAGAGGTTTAGTTTGACAAGCGATATTTTTAGGGGTAGATTTCTCCTTTGCCTATAATTTTTGTTACTTGATATATTACATAAAATTTTCCTATTAGCTTTTAACATATTTTACTCAAAGGATTACTAAACTTTTTGAGGTTTAATTCACAGGTAAATAGTGTTTTTTGAGTTACCTACATTTGCTTAATCGTGCTTTTCCAACTGGAGAATTTTCTAGAGATGCCGATGGGGCTGTAGTAAGGTCCTCGAAATTTATTATGATCAGACTTATGTCATCCACCTCGCTTCTTATGGGGGCAATAACCTCTGAACATAGGAACTTCGACCCTGAAAAAAGAATGACATGAAAAATATAGATCCCAAATAATCAGGTTAGATTTTAATTGTATTAATCATATTTTACATTGTAGTTTATTTAAAAAATAACTATTGCCTACACCAAACTTTTCGCGTAATTTACAACTGGGCTTTTGAATTATGGTGGATACGTATATCTGGCTTTCTATGCCGGGCTGGATTGGTGGTGCTGACGGACCGTAGTTTGTAGACCTCTAGCCAACAATCAAAAAGAAGAACGGAAAAAATTATTCTTTCGTAGAAATTTTCCATAAAACTTCCGCCGATAAAGATTGTTTTAAAATTAATTAAAAAAAATTATCTCAAACAGACTAATGCTTGACACTTGTCTGTAATCATCTGAATGTTGATAATATGTTTCCGTTATCGCAATCGGTGGACCTAGATATATGGAAGGCTAAGGCATAGTCCTTTATGCAGATGTAATGATTCATAAATGTCAACCAGAACCGCAAGTACTGAGTAATCTACAGTAGCTATTGTATACAAATATTGCAATGAAGTAACATTTTCATTATCTTTATTCATTTCTTTAACTTCAGTTTCTATTTTAATTCTTGTACTTTCGAATCAAGCTCTTGGTTGCATAATTTGACTTAGAAGTACATAGTTAAAAAAAGTAACTAAAGTGTGTTCTATAACAAAATTGCTATTAAGATTTGGTATTCTTAGACCTAGGGCATGAGCTGTAATAATTGGCAAACTATATAACTGTTTTTCTATCTACAGTAGTTAATTTTCATAAACGTGTTTAAATGCCTTAAGTGATTCATCTATCTAGCACTTTATTCTATCAACAAGCAAATACTGAATAGGAAAGCCCCCAGTTGCGAGGTTAAAGAGTATAGTCGATTGTATTGAACTGTGTATTCTGAGAGATTCAACAAGGTTATGGAAAACTCAAAATTACCAATAACACGATAGTTTCCAGATTAGTAAGCAATATATTTAGAAAATCTCTCTAGGTAGTTATACATAGTAGCCCGTCGAAAATGAAACAGATGATTTATCACAGAAGGAATGTTTTTTTTGAAAGGGAACACATGTGTGTTATAAATTTTACCTCTTAACGTTATCCCTCCTACCAAGGAGGCTACCTCTTCCCGTATCATAATAGGGAACTGGGGTCGGGTGATACCTTATTTGAAAAGCAATTAAATTCTCTTTACAGCGACATCATACTTGCTGGACTTCATTTAAACCGTGAAAAATAACATGAAAAAAAACGTTTATTTAACATTTAATTCTTTTTTGCAGAAAGATACAGAAATAAATGGAAGTTTTTGCATTTTGTATTGATTTTACACCTCACTGAACTTCAATTCTAAAAAAAAAACAATGGAAAAGAAGCTCTTGCATTCCTTTTAAAATGTGTTTCTTTGAAACATGAACATCTCTTAATTTAAAAACTAAAATAGGAACAACATAAGAAAATAGCAAATATCCTTATTAAAAAACATTAAAAAATTTTCATATTGGACTCAGAATTCCATGAGAAGTGGTAACGTTATTGCTTTGACAAAAATTGATATTTTATGTGTACTCTTGTCATTGACAATTAAAAACGTTTACTCAATTGGAATTGAGTACTAATAATTGAAATTTTCTTCGTGAATAAAAGTTGTGCTAACCGTCGACATATGGATAAAAATGTTAATCGAAAGTAATTGTTGGAATTGGTGACAACAACAGGCAGACGAGGTTGGCAGCAAATAAAAGAAAGATGTTCAAAATCAGGCAATAAGAACAGAAGTGGTAGAAATGGCGAATTTGGGACACACTGCTATCGATCCTACAATAAGTACAAGAAAATTACCTGTGATAACAGGTATAAATTGTACCAGTGCTCAAAGAATTTTGAAAAAATATAAGTTCGATCCCTACAAAATCCAATTCATACAGGAACTTTATGAAAACAACTGTGATCGCCGTTTAGAGTTTTGTGAAGTGATAAATAACCGCGCAATTAATAAACCAAATTGCTTTTTTAATATTTGCTTTTTGGACCAATGCATGTTTTATTTAGATAGTCCAGTTAACTGTCTGTCATAATTACCACTATTGGTCAGATTCCAATCCGCAAATATTTTAGGAAGAACATACGAAACATCTACAAAAATTAAACGTGTAAGCTGGAATTTTTAGTGATAAAATTGACGGACTTTTCTTCTTGGATGGTAATTCGAATGGAGAACGATGACTAGTATCGTGAAGACTTGTTATTGTTTCCACAAGATGGAGCTCCTTTCCGTTACACTTAATCTATTGAAGAGTATTTAAGTCAAAGGTTTGCTAGGTAATGGATTGGAAGGAGATATCACTTTGAGTGGCTACCGCCATCGCTGAATTTATCGCCCTTAGACTTCTTTTTTTGTGGCCAACCTTTTTGCTGTGCCTGTGGTTATGCTGTATATTCAGTTGCTTTATTTCAATTAATTCAAATAATTTATTTTCCAATTTCCATTGTCTTTGCAAAATGCAAAAACTTTCATTCATTTCTGTATCTTTGTGCCAAAAAAAGGATTAAATGTTAGATAAATATTTTTCGTTACGTTATTATCCAACATCCGTTAAATCCTTTCACCTTTTCCGATCTCAGTTTCCTATTATGATAAGGGAAGGGGTAACCTCCCTTGTGACGTTTTGAAGATACTTTCGAATTTAAATCTTAAAGCATCCAAATCAACAAAGGTTTTGACAGATTGAGTATATCATTCAATCAAATCAATCAATGTATCAAATCTTAGACTTTTGTTAGTACCCACTTATAATTTTAAAACCAAGAATGAAGACATTGCCTACAGACATATGTTGTTTATCACACAATGATCATTATTGCTTTATTTTTTGTTTAATCGAATAACAGTAATACGTGCTTGTAATTAATTTGTGGACGTACACGATAGACTAATTAATAGTTACGGTGAATGTATGTAGAAAGCCATCAGATAAGCATGGTAATAATTAAATAGCTCCCATATTCATTATTTACATCCGTCCTTATTTTACGAATACATCGTCCTTTTTTAACCGAAAGTATTGAATTCCTTTTTGCAAGGTCAATTGGAAGATTGCTTTTAGACACGAAAGAGCCTCTATTTAGACTGATCACAAAGTTTATCCGAAATACTGTGGTTGACTTAAATATTATCTTCAACCCGCAATGACGCTTTGAAGTTCGGCGGCACAGTTTTGTAATATTAGTTCATAAATATAAATATTTCTCCTCAGATATATTTACGAGTTGTGAAATTAGTTTTAAGTACGTGAAATAAACAAAAGTGCCGAATATGTCATATTTCAGGGAACAGGAAACATTTTCTAAGTATTGCAGTCATATTTCTTTAGATAAAGATCTCTCTGCGGACGTAAACTTGATTTTGCATTTTATAGAGAACACTGTACCTAATGTTATGATATTCTTAAACATTTTTACATGCAATCCGTGAAGGATAACTAAAAACGAATAGCATAAACATTACTTTTGGTATTCTATATTTGTATTTTGTTACTACTGATTGTAATCTTCCGTGACACGAAGCAATATAAAGGAAAGTATCACAAAATACTATTTCATATTTTCAAGTACGTAACGGCGAACGTAATTAGGGTACCAAATGAGGCGCATTTTTAATATTTGCAACAATCAAATGCTACTTTTTCAAATAACTACATTGTCGTGTCTCTTGGACAACATTTCGTTTAAACAATAGCAAAGTAGTTTGTAAGAAGCAAAAATATAAATATTTCGTTTGTGATAAATGTTATAGCAGCGTTTTAGTTTAGTGTTTCCTTAAGAGCGTGCATATAAAAAAATGTGTATATCTTCAAGAATACTTTTTTTCGGCAGCGAATCTATCAACATACAATACATGTTTCCAGTGATTTGCATATGTAGGCTGTTACGTTGTGAAGAGTGATTGCTATTTTATTTACGTACAGGGACAAATTAGGCGAAAATTGTGATCGATTGAATTAAGAAGCTTAATTAGTAGTCGATAAATCAATAACGATTGAAGCAGTAACAACTAGAACTTTTAGGATTGCAACATTAGACGAATACTAAACTGGATTTAAATTTTTCAGTACGGAAGAGGTTATTAAATGTATGTGTATTTCGACTAGAATTGATACATAATATTATTTCTTTACCGATAGATCGTCTTGATTAATGAAACCATGCTTTACATTGGAGCAAGACCTAGAAATCGAACTCGAATATGATATTATCTTGGAAGCAATCTTTGATAATGGACGTCTACGTTTAACAGATTATTTTTTAGAAGATGAAACAGAATTTGAGACTGTAATATTTTCTTGCAGGAGGGCTAATAAATAGTAAAGAAAAACTGTGGTTATAGACACCTAAAATAATTGAAATTCATACTAATTGACTCTTGCTTTTTAGGTATTGACAAAACATTTTAACGATGATTTTATATCATATTTCCGAATAAGTAAAGGAACAGTTATGAAAATTATAGAAAAATTGCATTTGATCATATTGATTTATTGTTGAATTCGCTTTGCTATATAATGAGAATCCGAAAATTATTCAATTCACAATAATTTGTTTTGCCTATTCCAGTTCTGCTCAATAATCAGCAATATCCTTCTACATGATAAATTAGAGGATAAGTCTATGTAACCATGGGTTTTAGGTTTTAGCTATATTTTGATATAGAGAGGGCAATGTACTGTAGTCTCCAGATAATGATATATTGTTTTCATAAAAAAATATATAATATTACTTTTATTATATTTATCCGTAATTAATTAACGACAATACGAGTATATCTTTATTTCGTTACATATTAGAGACTTGATCATTGAACACGCGTGTAAAAGAATTTTAATAAATTGCCAAGTTGATATATGAATTTAGGCTGTTAAAAGAATGTTAAATGTTCATGTTCAAGTCATATCTTCATCAACTTGAATACCAATTTCAATTTTGGATACAAAATTGTGAATCAGTCGGTTAAAGAAATCTGAATCTACTTCTATAGTTTCTTTTGGACTGCGGTCATTTAGGTCCCCAATTGTTGTAAAATGCCTTGCAAAGATCTTTGCTTTTAAATATCTCAACAGAAGAGAAATCAAGCGCCAAGAAAATTATCATATCGCGAAATTATACAGTTGTTAAAAACTTTTCACACAATCCTCATGGAGTTCCTGGCTATGTAAGCTGTTGCGTCATCTTTTTAACATAACAGATAATCGCTGTCGAATCAGTTCTAGAATAAGAAATATTTGTAACATGTTTATGTAGCGATTGGAGTTGATAGGTACAAAAGGATTGTTTTCATTCTCAAAAAAATAAGAGCCAATAATATCAAACGATCCTCGACTATGCTCTGTCAGTGTAGTGATTCTCGATAGCTCTCTACAAATTCTTGACAAAATGTTAACCTTGCTTTCCTATTTCGATTATCAAAGTGCTATGAGATTTAGTATTTTGTAAGGATATTGGATATTCATACAGCAAGTGACTGCACGTCTAGATTTTCTAATGGATATATGGACATCATTTGTACGCCAGTAACGAACCTATGCCATTATCGTTTTGTACTTTCAAAATGTACGCCGAACTTCTGCTATTGAACCATTTCTAATGTAGATTTCTACAGTGAACTGTGGAACTGTTGCACTAAATAATCGATACTAGGTCAAAAAAGTAAAACATCAAAAAATGAAAAAATCTATTGAAGAAGTAGTTGTTTAATTTTAATTTTTGCGATAGAGACAGTTGAAGTTATGCCTTCAGCGTACCATCTTCTGACTTTAAAAAATATAGAATTGCATTCTTCGTATATTAGATGCATGTAGATCAATGCATTAAGTGTGTCTTGGTTGTATGACGTTTTTGCAAAAAAGATTAGCGAAAAATTACTAAGTTCTAATACAATAATTTCCTGTTGTGTCCAGGAACTAGTTTAACAAAATGTTTTATTCAACTACTTCTTTGTGGTTTTTTTCTTATTTCGGTGTTTACTTTCAATTATTGTACTTTATCGTAAACTTGTTTTTTGATAATAATTCCAAAAAGAAATATTAATTTTTAGTGTCAATTCCTACAGTAAATCAAATTTGAAATAATGTTTTTTCACGGCACAACGTATTTGATTTAATTTATTATATCATTGGTAAACACTTTTGGAGTTGGTATTAAAAATAGATCAGGGAAACTTAGCACTGTTGGATGAAGTTACATTTTTTTGATCAAATTTTGCTTGTGTCTCAGTTAACAAACATTTCAAAGAAAATTGTTATAGAAAAGCCCATATTATTTTAATACACAGCCCTCGCACACGATTTTTTTGAAGTACAAATGAGCCACTGTATGAAATAATAATACAAATTTTAACAAATTTAAGCACATTTTTTTCTAAAACTTGTCAACATACTCGAGTTCTAACACTTCAACAGTATTAGCATGTACGAAGTGAATTCTTTAAAACGATCCAACTTAAATATCCCAAAATGATAAGAAAATTAAAAAAATCCAAAAACACGTCTACTTTTAATTCAAGGTGCACGCAGAGAAATATTATCTTGAGTTAAAACAGACTGTTTCAGTTCAAAACAATCCCGTATTTGTATATCCGCAAAAGTATATTGTGTTATCACAAGAATATTATTTTCTAAAAAAATTGTTTTGACGCAAATCAACATTGTTTTAATGTAAGGATATAATGAATTTGTAAGACTTCCGTATGTCGACCACTGAATTGACAATTTATGGGCAATTTAACGGAAAGTACAGGTTTTACTGAGTCCAAAACGGCCTCCTTTTTCTTGCGGAGCTTAGTCTAAGATACCTAAAAATTCTAGCATTAAAAATATTTGTGAACAGTATATTTTCTTAATTCAAGAACATTTTTCAGTATATTTTCTGTGTGTGGAAACCTTACTTTATTAGGATTATGGCGTTGTATAACTTGTTTACTTCTTTTTTTTGTTTAGTACCGAAAAATGATCAGTTTCGGTCTATGTAATGGTATAATCAGCTGGGCGACAAAACAAAATATACTATTGACGTTATCTTTGACAACTGTCAGATTAGTTGCTTTCGTTCAATTTCACCTAAATTACATAAAAATAGTGTAATCTATTGCTGACAGGGTGGAAGTTATTTACATTTAGGATGCGTTCGTGGTACAGCAAGAATTTTTTATCAAAGACATATAGATAATAAATATGGTCGTGCCGGAGATACAAGTATTCGGAAATTTTACTGTGCATCCAATGAGCTCTTTGCGTCAAGTTGCAGCATTTTCTGAACTTTCTTACTGGTCCGTACGTAAAGTCAAAGATTAATAAATGTCACCGCTTCAAAATGGAAATAGTGCAAGAGCTTAGTGGAAGGATCAGCGGGCTACTAACGTGTGGAAATATATTCCGCAGGGTACTTTTGAAAAAGTAAGACAGGAATTTGAAAACCTACTTACTCTTTGTGTCGTTGTTTTTACGCTTTTTAGGTCCAGCTGATTGTATAATACGAAGCTGATACTGATCGGTACTAGATTTAAGAAAAAGCGAACAAGTGATACAGTACCATAATATTAATAAGGTAAGCTTTCATTTGGGGTACTATAAAACTTGTGGGGCGGAAGTGTAAATATTAAAAATGTAATTCATATGTCAAACTCTTTTCTCCTTGAATTAAAAGTAGACGTGCTTTTGGAAATTTTTAATTTCCTTTTTGTGTTATACCTGAGGTAGGTCGTGTTCAAAAAATCAACCGGTGTAGATGGAACTTCTGACAGTGTCTATATCTGTATATTATCCATTACATATGGATAAAAATGCTTCATATTCTTTTCAAAATTTTATTTAATTGTCTACAAAAACGTTCATTAAAATAACTCCGCATAATTTCGACTTATAAAACAATGTAATTAGAACTACGATAGCTTATTTAATTTTGCATCAATTACCATTTTCCGTTTAGATTTTTCCTTTACCTTATGAGATAATTCAAAAAGGTTTTAATCGTTGGATGATTAGCATATCTATTGCTTTACAGTCCTAAGCAACTTATAGGACGCAAAGAAATCTACTGACAGTAGATGAAAGTGACGCTTGATAGTCAGTCAGATTTCGTTCAGATATAACCGACACAGTTCAAGCTATGAGAAGTAGCGAATGAAGTCAGATAACTGAGTAATACATTCAATAACTACAATACTTTCAGTTGTCGATTTTATTGGTCTGCTGCCATCTCGTTTTCGGGAGACTGAACCTCTCTCGCAGAATTTGTTGTGAATTGTCTATCGCATACTATTATTAAGTTAGTATAAAATGTTCCTGAATTTATCTATAGATGATATCAAATACTATATAAATATATATACGTGTAAAGAATAGTAGTGAAGTATAGATGCCGCCTATAGCTGAATTTAGCAGATGCGTGAGACCAGACAAATATTGTCTATTACTAACCAACTACTGAATGCAATTATTCGTTTGGTCCGCTAGTTGTTCGCGTGCGTCTCTTGCTCTTCCCCTTTAAAACTCTCACGGCTCTAAGCATACGGTAGCGCCGCTCTATACTTCCCTAATGGAACTACACTTCTTTGACTATATTAACACTAGCATTATATTTGATGATATGTATATGATTTAACTAATACAGTAATAAATTATTATTAATAGTATTATGTACAATCTAAGCGAGTTTCATATCTATTTTTTAAATTTGAAAGAGATCAAGTGAGGGAGAGATCATATGTATGCTAGACCGGTTATTTTACACTTTTATTCACTAATATGCTGATTAGTATCTTTTAAGAGCTAATATATAGAAACGTATGTCTGTTTCTTGTCATTTAAGCTTACCTACCAATAGTGATCAGTAGAGATGGCATTATGATGCCATATACATAGTCGGAAATATTTTGTGCGTTATCGGGTTTGTGATCGACAGTTAGGTTTGTGAATTGAATTGCAAATTAGTATACAGTTGTGTCGTGTACAAATATGCCACGATCAGTGAGCTCGCTTAACCGTCCAATGTGGAATATAGTGCGCAAATTTATTGATAATTTTCTTCTAAAATACCATGGACATATGCTACTGGCATGTGTATTGAATTTTCCATCTCTAGTGATCAGTAAAGCCGGCTTACATTACAAGAGTATGATAAAGTTACTATTTTGAGTAGGCGCGACGAAAGTGTGAAACTGGTTGTATATCTCATTTATATCAAAATACCGTTTAAAAGAGATTGTGCGGTTGCAGTAATCAAATACAAGACCAGCGATTTCAACAGATTTATGGATTATATCTGGTTCTATCAACTGTTTGAACTAATATAGATATTCACTTGAACTGCCAACTCGTAGAAATGATCAGACGAAAAGGCGATTTTTTTGGTCTCTTCAATTTTTTTGCACTCTACCCATTACTTACTATCGTATTAATTCATGAAACTGTCTCTTATTACAAAACCTCTTACAGTAGGACTTTTGTTTCCAAGTAAAGAGATCCCTTTTGTTCAGAATTTGTTCACAACCTGGCTTGGTTTATAAACTTTCTGTGACTTTCATGTATTCAACGTAGCTTTAACTATAGATTAATCTTGATTGTGGGTGCACCCGTTATAATGGTAGTTACTCTCATCTGTCGCAGTTTCTTTGTTGCGCTGGTAACTATACACAAAAATCTCCAGCACACTAGTAACGATCAAATATTTTATTTTGATCTATGACTTTGTATTAATTAATGTGTAATTGAATTTTATCTTTTACAAAGGAGTTTGTGGGATAAATGGTAATATATCAAACTTTAATATCCATAGTTTTGTCGAAGCTTCAAAAATTAATTAATCTAAAACTTTTTAAATCTTGTTATTCCTATATCTTCGGTTCCGCTGTTACTATATTAAAAAAAACGATCATATGTGGTATATCACAATTGAGATGATCGTAATTTACAAAATATAAAGATTATACGCACTATTCTTTTTTAGTATGTATTATATTAGACGGGGATACATAGCCTTAGCCTCGATGTGTAAAAAGTAAACTAAGAACCGTCGTGTCCTTCAATTATATTTCGGAGACACAACATTTTCATATTAAACTACTTGTTTAAAAAATATATAAAACGAGAATGAATATAATGAATTAGGCCGTGAAGATAGGAATGGAGTTCATAAAGCGAGCAGTTTATTACGAGATTTTATTTGATTTAGTCCTGCCGCATGAGAACTGTAGTTAGATTGCTGGCAATAAAAGCCGGTTTTGACGCGCTATAATAAAATTATGTATTGTATTTTAATTCATCACCACGTATTATTATAAAACTAAGAATTTTATTCTAAAAAAAAATGAAAAATGTAAATACTATTACGGGAAAATACCGTGCACTTTTGCTAGAAGTGGTGAATATTCTACGGAAATAATTTTAAATTTATAAGTTGTCAATATTAATTCCACAGGTACTGAGATGTATAGGCACCATAAATGCGGCTAAATAGATAGTAAGACTGTGAAATAAATTAAGAATTAATCGGAGGTAGAAGTGTAGTAAGTTTGTGAATATTATTTAGCATTATCCTGAATTCGACCATCCAGTCAGGCAGATGCAGCTACAAAGCTTTCCTAAGGATATTGTTATGTCACGGATGACACAAATAATGAAAACTATCAAAATTTTGAAAATAAGAAATTATAATGTGAATCACAATTACAATGAATAAATTAAATACCACCCAGCACCCTTACCTCTTTCCCAATTCTGTGTATGGGTATGTCCGTGTAAATTTTGCTCCTTCTCTCCTGTGGTCCTTGCGCTCAATCTCCTTATGCTTCCATTCAATATCTTTCTTTTCTCCTGTTCTTTGTTTTTCTTCTCGATGTTCGTTTCCTTTCTCTAAATTTTTTCGTAACTTTTTCTCTTCTCAACGGTTTATTTCTTCTTTTTAAACTTTGTCACTTTTTTTTCTTGTCAATCTTTTTTCATCTATTTTTTTATCTCTCCTACTTGATAATTTAAAACATGGTTTTTTTTTTAAATTTGTTGTTGCTATGTCGAAATGTATGTGATGATGTGTATTACAATAATTTTGACATTATAATCAATTGAAATGGTCACTCCGAAAAGTCAGTCAATTATAACCAAGATTATAACATAACCGATATTGCTTGTCAAGACTGTTGCTGCAGTTGTATGCACGTAATGTGTGCTCTGTGATTATTATGAATTAATAATTCGATTACTTGGAATTTTTTCCTCGTAAAGACGGGTTTACATTCTTATACGAGAAACCAATTCGTATACGAGATCGTAAATGTGCAGTCATAACTCCTAGACTAGGGGATGTATGTATGTACTTATATTGTAAATTGCATTAAATGTAACTGGCGAAATTTCCGAATAGAATTTCAATTAAGAACTTTTAAATTCTGACCTTAATATTGTGTGGGAAGTAGATTGGAAAATCTAGATATGTCGATGTTAGACCTAGTAAAATGACAGTGAATCGTCGAAGTTGTGTACAATTTCTTACATGGTTGGAAATTAATGGATTAAGTCAAGGTATTGGATTGACAGTTTTTTATCAGAAGATTAATTTACTATGCAAAGTTTTTTGGTGTGCATAACTACTGCCGTAGGATTTTCTCAAAATTGTGGTTGTATGCGTTTGGTAACTGAAGCTCGAGTTAGAACTTAGCAAAAGAAAAAATATAACTCGAATTTTTAAGTAGCATTAAGCATGAACACAGCCCAAAATAATAATCATAGCTCAACAAGTGCTAAAGTACAGAATTCATAATCATATCGCTTATCAAAAGCCTAAACGTATGCATCAACAAGTTTGGAAGATGTGGTGAAAGTTTATTACAAAATTTACCAATACCAAATGGAAAAGATCTTTCAAATAGAGTGATGTGGTGGGCTGACAGTGTGATATAATGCGGAAATCTAATATTAATATTGTGTACTGTCTGTTTCAAAGTACATTAGCAACTCCGATATGATTATAATTCGAATAACAATTAGTATAGCTGGTAGTGGTATGTTCTAATTCTTGAGTAAAGAGAACGTATAGTAAGGACGGGATTAAAAATTAGTATTTAAGACCAAAGCTAAGTTTACTGTATATAATAAGTTTGAATATTATAAAAATATATCTACGAAGTGTTACTGTATTTACTATTTCAATTTTTTTATTATTTCCATGATTTGTTCTTTAGTTAGAATTGCAGAACTTTGCTTCCTTTTTTTCTGGCACCAGTTGTAATATCTTACGTTTTGTATTTCAGGTTTCTCTTGCAGATTTAAATTCGATATCTTTAAAGGGATCTAATTTTCTACTAAATTCGTTGTAGTACAACTCTTGCATTAATTTGGCGATTTTATTCCACATTGTTTTAATAACGGCTTCTTTGTAATCTTCCCCATTGCACCTTTTCATATGAAATCCCCAGTCTTTCAAAATGTTTGCCAGTTTTTTAACTGGTGTATTTCCTTCTAATTTGTAACCCTATTCGTCGCAAATGGAATTGTTTCCATATTGAATTATTACTAACCATAGTATTTTTGCACGAATTTTCTTTAATCTGTGCGTTTATATCTTCCACTGATAATGAACTAAATCGCTTATGGTTCATTGCTTCCAATTTGCAATAATACTGGTGACAGATGTCAAAACTAGAAAATACGTTGTCAACAAACAGAAACAAAATACTAGAAAATATTCTCGGGAGAATAATGTACCAAGATTATTCTCACTATGATAATATTGTGATTGCACAGAATTAAACACGTGTTCCCAAATACTGCTAAACGATTTGTTATTAAAATTATTAAAAAATAATCAATTAAAAATTCTTGTATGGTTTCCTTGGTATAGCTGGTATTGGAAATTTTATTTTCTAATCGCGAATAATATGGAACATTGTCAAGAATAATCACATTACTTGCCTGCAGATTTTGGTATAAGTATATTTTCAAACCAATTTTCAAATAACGCGGCCAACCTGTTCTCATGATTATCTAAGGAGTAAGTTTTAATATTTTCTGCAGATAATAAAGCATCTCCTTTAACCCACGCATTTGCAAACCCATAGTGTAATATTATTTCTTTTTCTCCTAATTTGTAAAACACTGACTCTCACAATCCTTCTAATAGTTGTTTGCGGTATTGGAGTTAGTTGCGAAGCCTGTACCTCAGCTGCTGAATTTGATAATTTTTTCTTTTTCACCAAACCTTTATAAACAGTTTGCACAATCTGTTTCGCATCTTTCGCCAAATATTGTCTTTTCTCTTCGTTATCAGTGCAATATTATCTATTTTCATGTGCATTACTTCGTTTGCATCACCTGCAGCACTGTCTGAACATTATAAATTTTTCAATTATCGTCTGCACACCATGGCTGTTTCAAATAAAAGTGCACTTTAGCAGTAAGTATTCCTTGAACCGCTTTTCGAAACATATCTTTGGGGTGCTTAGGCGGTCTTAGGTATCTACCATCTACTCCCTACATCTCCCGTTCCCTCATACATTCATGGATGAGGATTAGAGTTCGGTAGGTTGTTGTCATAGGTCTTCGTCGCAATGCCGCCTGCCTTTCTCTCTTCAATTTCCTTTACCTTCATGATGTCCTTTATTATTTTCTGTATAATGTTCCATTTGTCCTCCGTAGATATCATGAAATGGATTATACTATTCGGCGTAATTGGTGTGTCAAATGTATGAAGCGTAGCAGTTCGTATCCCATCTTCAACACACAAATATTATGTAGGCCACAATGTCTTTTTCTTCGTAATATACGCAAATATCGTGATTATCTTTTGCAAATCTGCGACCGTAGGCACTAAAAACGCCATGCTCTCCTAGCATCTGACTAAGGTAATAGTCATTCCTCCTAAGCTTGCCGTTTCACCGGGGTTCTAAGTTTGGTATTAGCCATTTAGTCAACTGAGCGTTGCTAGTGTTTTCATTCCATCTCGTTTGCCAGTTATTGACTGTGTTGCTTGCAATATCTTTGCACTCAACGCGTATCATTTTTATCTATGTACTTTCTTTCGCGTGCCAAAGTCTGTCGGTGGAATACCGGTGATCACTTGGAGAGCCACCATAGACGTAGTGCAGAAAGCTGACGCAAACCTAATTAAAATATTTCTCTGTAGTCGTTCTGCAATGTTGCGATAAACCTTCTTATCTAGTATTTTTCTGCTAAACCGGTGCATTACTTTGATGATATTTTTTAATGGATGGTTTTGGATTAGTGACTAAGTGTTAGTAGCTGTGAATGTTATATGAATGTCTAATTTTTGTGTGTTATTGTATCACTTAAGTTGTTTATGTATAGTGTACTGTGAAATATGATATGATTTGACTTTGTACCTATTAATTTATCATAGAATTCTTTTTTTCCTCGTATTGATCTAATATTGCTTAAACGTTCTTTTCTAAAATCAGGATGTGCTAACTTAATAGCCTGATCAACTCAACAATTAATTACAATATTAAGCATTGCTAAACGATATTTATTGTTGCAATCTGCGAAAGTAAGATTTACAAGGTAAATACAAAGTTTTTATTGCTGGTCTGTGTACCTTTATAGCTACTCCTCCTGTCTAATTATTCAAATTTTGTTGTTCTACTTTTTTTACGGTAGGGGCTATTAAGTCGACGTTAAATTAAAGCAGTAATTTGCAACAGAGAGAACAAATAATGTTCATCGTTACTTTACGCTTGATGCTTGAAACTGTGGAGCTTATTTCTAAAAGAACTTTATACACATAGTGTAAAAGAGAGGAAGAAACTTTTCCAATAAATTTGCTTTATCTCCTGAATTGTAGGTCACTTTTTTAATTTTCGGAAATATTATTGTTTTGAAAGTTATTTGAAATATTAATTCTGAGAAACTTTTTTTTTATTCACGAGAAATAATTTAAAGGGATGTTATGTTAAAACGAAAAATAACATATACTTAGAAGTTAAAAACTACAACTTTCTATAATTGAAAAATAACATTTAAAACAAGAGATAGTAATTAAGCATGTGGCGTTCTCGGAAAATTGGGTATTGTTCAAAGTTCTTGAGTTTGTAGTTACGTGCTACATCTAAAAATACTGATCCTAGAAATTATTTGTTTGCATATAAAATGTCTGCTTATTACATACATATAAAGAGCTGCAACTTAATATTGTACATAAATTATATGCGCATATTAATTATTACAAGTAACTATTACCTTTACGTTTTATATATTATTTAATACATTCCAAAATGGTTTGGAATTAATTGACAGTAAGAATTTTGTCATTTAACTTGATGCCAAACTATTTAAAGGCTGTAAGCAACAAAGGTTTTAGAAATTGAGTTTTTTTCTTTCGACCACGGAGAACATGGAAACACTATTCTTTTTAAGTTGTTTTTAACATATTTCTATTAATACTGGGTCTAGGTTCAGTTGATCATACTGCTTTAGTTGTAGTGAAATCTGTTGGTTGTCAACTAAACTTTTCACCAAAGTTGCCAGTTGATTGTTGAAGGTTATACTAACATCTTCAAAGTAAATCACTTTTGTTTTCTCAATTTTAACGTTATGTAATTATTATTAGTTCTTCATTATTTCGTAAACTAGTTTATGATGTTGGCATTGTGAAAAGGGTTGTTACCTTGTTAGATAATCAATATATTACTATGTAAACTTTCATTGGTAATTAAATTCTAGAAGGATATTACGCTTACTAAAATGAGACAAATCGCTTCCTTTTCGGATATAATTTCGTTCAAAACGCAGTACCGACATTTCCTTTGACCCATATCAAATCTGTCAGAAAACAAATAACCTCTTTCATCATCCGGTGGAGGATAACTATTTTTACAATTACTACGTAATATTAATAAATAGGTCATGTTTAACTTTTCGGTATAAATAATAATAATAATCCAGAGAATAATAATATTTTCGATTGAGTAGTTTTTTAATATTTTCTCTAAATTTCTGAATGTAGGATAACTTAATAATATGACTTAATGGAGACGTACAAACATGGGACTCCCGTCACTGAATGCCAACTTATTTCTAATGTCGAAGAATTAGCGGTGTTGTATGTATGATAGTGATTCAGTTTTATAAATTTATGTTCGTTCTTTCTCGCATAAAACAATAACTGAAAAATGTAGATACTGAATATTATATTCTGAATTATATCCATTTGTTAAAAAAACTTCTACAAGATGTTTGGAAATTTCACATTCATTTCCTTTTTTTGAAACTTCAAAACCCTAGTCATTTCGCTCGAAATTCCCCAAACAATTCTTCAGTAAGATATAATAGACTGGAATTGGAAACATAATAAAGTTTAATTATCGAGGGATTTAACTCTTCCTTCACTCTATTGAAAGGAAAACAACGACGTCAATCTACTATATAATATTTCTGCCCAGTTACATACATACACACAGAGAAAAATGTTCTTGAATTAAGAAAATATACCGTTTTACCCAAATATTTTTAATGCTAGAATATTTCTGTTTTGATTCAAACACATTTTCTTGGAATAAGTAAATGCGTTTAATACAATCTAGACTATATTTGTTGTAAAATACGTATTTGATCTGAATAACTTCCCTATTTGTGAAATAGCTGAATTGCAAATTTCGAGCAGCTGCATTCGAGATTATATGTGTATATGAAGCGTTTATACGTGCATTTTTATCTGCGTGCACGATTTTGCAAGAATTAGATACGTATAAGTTTTTTATAGTTAAGGCGTGGAGATTTGCAGTAATAAAAGTACATATTTAATAATGCATTATGTGAAGTATATTTTAGCTTCATGGGAATTGGAGGAATAATTTCGCCCAAACGTTGTACTTGAAGTAAATCCATTGGCTAAACTTCCGAATGTCGACCACTGAATTGGCAATTTATAAGCAATTTAACGGAAAGTACAGGTTTTACTGGTCCAAAACAGACCCCCGTTTCTTGCGGAGATCAGTCTAAGATACCTAAAAATCGTTCTAAAAAGTGTTATTCCTATGTTATGTTTCGCTAGTGTTTTGACATTTCTGCGAGGATTTTCACATTAGCGAAACATAACCTAGAAATAACACTTTTTAGAACGATTTTTAGGTATCTTAGACTAATCTCCGCAAGAAAAGGGGGGGCCGTTTTGGACTCAGTAAAACCTGTACTTTCCGTTAAATTGCCTATAAATTGTCAATTCAGTGGTCGACATACGGAAGTCTTACAAATACTTTATATTCTTACATTAAAACAATGTTGTTTTGCGTCAAAACAATTTTCTTAGAAAATAATATTCTTGTGATAACACAATATAGTTTTGCGGATATACAAATACGGGATTGTTTTGAACTGAAACAGTCTGTTTTAACTCAAGATAATATTTCTCTGCGTGTATATAATCAACCAGTAAATCTAAAGACTTCGTGGAGTTTACTCGAGGAATATTTTTATTATTGAAATTTATATAATGGGAAGGATCCCTATCAACAGTAGTTGCTTTTATTCAATTCCAAGAATACTGATTTCTAACAATCTAGAATCATGTTATTGTTAAGAAAGTAGGTATTAAGTATACTTAACTTTTCATGTATTTACCATTTTTGACACATCTCTGATTCACATCAACTAACAAGGATGTATCATCCACATACATAAAAGATCGTTCCCAAGATAGGATATTAACATACGGAATATAAAGAAATGGCCTAAGGACACTTTCTTGTGGTACTCCACGTTTAAGAGTGAGATATTTAAGGTCATATTCATAGTTCGTGGTTGAGGTTGTGTCGATGCTTGAGCACGCCTTTTATAAAAACATTTACGTCAAAATCTTGTGCTCAAGCATCGGCAGAGCTTCTAGCACAAATTATAAATATGACCCTTAGATGTTTTGTCTTAGATTTCAATATAATGTATCTTATCCGACAAATAACTTTCAAACCATGTCAATGCCCTAATTCGATAATTGTACAATTTACTGAGCAGGAGCGAGTCCAAACTCCTCACTCAAATCAACGAAAACCGCAATACACGCATCATCTCGATTTGTGTGTGGTATACATTTTTTTTTAAATTCGACTATATCAGCAATACTGCGGCCTTGTTTGAAATCAAATTGCGACGGATTTAATAAATTAAAATTTTCTAAAAATTCTATTAGTCTTATTGTAAAAACACAGATAAAATGAGTATTGAACGATAATTTCTAATGTCTAAATTAGAGCCACTTCTTAATACAGGCTTAATTCTTGCAATTTAGTTCTGTTCATTGCAAAATTATCATCAATGAAGCATCTTTTCAATATTTGTTTACAGAACTGAATTCTTGTATAGAAGTCGTCCTTGTTCGTGGACTAGTTGAAGTTTGTAGGGATGGAATTGTTCTCGCTTCAAAATATTTCGAAAGAACGTCGTTAAAATTCTAGGAGATCTAGTGTTTGTGAATAGATGGCACGTCAAAAGTCAACAAGACCGACTTACAAGATAACTCGATAATAGTGTGCACTCACTGCTTTATGCTACATGTCAATGTTGGTCTATTGATAGCCTTGCCTTCTTAATACCTTGAACTTATGGCTGCGTATCAAATAGTAGAGCTTTGCGTAGCACACTGCCGAACATATAAAACACGTATGTACACTAATATAAAAATTATCGACGTAAATCAGGCTTATCAAATTTACCATATTTTATCTGAAAAGAAGTCAAGATGTTTAAACTGGTCAAATTTAAGTTAAACAATATTTATACATTGCTCGACGTATTAAATCTGTAAGTGTTTATATGCGATCCGTCTAATCTATTCAAATTGTCGCTAATTTGCTACTTCATAGACTTTATATTTGACAGATTATAATGTCTTTCATAAAACAAATTTACCATTTCTAAATTTCAATAACACTTCAAATTATATTTTTAAACAAATCTACTTATAAACCAACCGACGTTGATGTCACAAACTATTCTCAATTTATAAATATTTAAATGGAAAACTGCTAGAAAATCAGGTATGTATGTGGTCTGTATCCTAAATAAATAAACTCTTTGTTCAAATTCTCAAGTTTTCGTTCTTTATTTAGAACTTCTTCGGGTGAAAAAACGTCGGTAAACGAAAGTTGGAAATTCTCCAGTAGATTGACCATATCACCAAATTTTATAATTCTAAACTCACGAACTAAAATGGCGTTAATGTCAAAATTAACTAATATACTAGAATAGTAATTTCGTATCATATCCATATTATCAAATTGGTATTGTAGAAATTGTGTCATAAAGTAACTGTTAAGTATTATATATAATATTTTATTTATAGTTTTCGCATTTAAGTTCTTCACTATATTTGTGACGTCAATTGAGGTGACACGGAAATATGTGGTAAAAAGAAAGCGGACGAAATTTCTTGTCTAATGTATCGTGACAGTTACATCACGCGATTAAGTATACCTAACCTAAACGACCACATTCTCGAACGTGGGATAGAAGAGTCAACCAATACGTAGATAAGTACTAACAACGCATTTTAGATCTATTGGTCGTTTTTTCTTAAGATGCATAATCATAATGAGTCGATAGCTAATAAGTAGCAAATATTTTCGAAAAAAAGATCAACTGCTAGTCTGACGGCGATCGTGAAACACGAAACAAATGAAAATTACTATAGTGACACATTACCATCTTGCTTCCTTTCCCTTTATTTTGTATCATTCTTCTAGGAAAACACATATCTGGAATCAATTACATATATTGGTATGTGTGACTGTAGTTTCCTATGCGACAACAATATTTACGCGATAATTTAAGGATATTATGCGGTTAGATAACTGTTATGTTCAGACATTCATTACAGCTATTAATTTTGTCTAACTTATTCTTGAAAAGTAGGCAGTGGTGCATCAGACGTTATCTCATATCTATTGGAAACAAAACCAAAATTAATCAATACATGTCTTATTACATACAAATTTTCGTCATAAACTTAATATAAAAGAAAACAAAGAAACTAACGATTCAAATATCACTCATTTTCACTACATAAATAAATTCTTGGTTGAAATGTTTCCATATTGTCAGATGTTGTTTGTGGTGCATATGTTGTATACAATATTTTTCATATATCCTCACAACAAAAAATCTGGACTCTTTAGGTCTAGGGATATTGCAGGTCAGTTCTGTGAATTACCACGTCCTACTTACCTATTAGGGTATTGCCTATGCAATTAACTGCAAAAGAAGGAGCACCATATATCTGTAGCCGCATCTTTTATGGGATTTTCAGAGATATGGTTTCCAAAAGTACGGGTGAAACTTCTGCAATAAATAAACATGGCATGTTTGTACCACATACGTAGCGGGAGATATTTCAAACGTTATCTGCTTTGCGATTGGCCAACTAGCCGTATGTATGCTAGCAGCCTTAAACTGCCAATTAGTGTGCAGTCGTATCGTGCATAAATATTCCAGGGTCGGTGAGATCGCTTAATCATCCAATGTAGATTTATTTGTGAATTGAAAATGACAGACTTTAATTTGAGTGGTATTTGACACATTAGTTTCTTTTTGTTTGTTTGTTTTCTTTTGTATTAAGTTTATGATGAAAATGTGTATGTAATAAGACACATATTGGTTAATTTTTTATTTGTTTCTAATAAATATGAAGCAATGTCCAATGCACCACTGCCTACTTTTCAAGAATAAATTAAACAAAACTAATATCTGAAATTATTGTCATGGTGTCAAAGCTGCCTTGATTTGACCAAATTTTTTGTACAAAATCGCCATTTAAAACACTAAATTGACTTTTACAAAGAAACTATAAGAGATAGGTATAGGGAACCTTAATAACATTTAGAAGAGAAATAAAATCAAAATCGAATGACGATGTTAGATACAGGATGTTCCATTTAAAATAAGCAAGTTATTGAGCATTAATGGTACCCACAGTTAGGTAAGATTTTAACTATCCTGTATAATTTTTAGAAAACATCTTTATTTTAGGATTAGATGTAATGGTTGTGCTAATGAAATAATACAACTTGAAACACGTAACTTAAATACGTACGCTAGATACTCATTCTAAATATTGATCTATATTTTCAAAAATTGTTAAAAGAAACTGTTGAACCTAGGTATAGGGAATATATCAGTAACTTGCCTTTATTTAGTCTTCGTCATCGAAATATGCAATAATATACATAGTGTTCCATTTAAATTTTGATAATTTTGATGTGTAACTTTCTTTTAGGACAGCCTGTATATATCAAAATAATTTTAGAACGTGCTCCCAATGGACCTACACATGCTCCAGCAAAAAGATTTTAAATATGTGTTAGCGTTTTTTGTATATGAACCGAGGCGAATGTGGTGCCCCACCCTGTATACTGAACATAACAGATATCTAACCGCATAATATCCATAAATTATCGCGTAAATATTGTTGTCGCGTAGGAAACTACAGTCACATACCAATATATTATAATATACAGTGCTATTATTTTACTATGCAACATATCCCTATGTGGCATTTTAAAATAATTGAGTCAAAGCATTATACGATAGGCAACCCATTATTCATACTTGAAAGACGTCAAATATTCTTTCGCGTTTCAAACTAATTTGCACTACATTTTTAACACTCTTCTGTATTGTGTTCTAAGGGAAAAATGCAAATGTGTTTAAACTCTAAAAGCAGACAAAGAATAGGTCATTTATTAATATACATAAGGAATTAAATATTTAAATGTTTTTATTATAAGTATTTTTCAAAATGACCCCCTTCTTGTTCTAAACAATAACCTAAACGATAATAAAAATTTCGTATAGAATTGGTTATTTTATTTGGTGATACTCTGAGACTATTGCATTCTTCTGTAATCCTGGTTTTCAATTCCTGTGTTGTTAATAACAAATCTTCATTTTGGTTTAGTAAATCAAACATATCTTCGCAAAACTCAGTTCGAGAGGTTTTGTCAAAGGGGTTTACAAATAGCTATTGATGGTTTTGCAATTTGTAACACCGAAATTTTTCAATTTTAACTACATTGCGCACACTTGAGGGTGATATATTAAACTCTGACGGGATAAAATTTAACGATTTAGAAGGATTCTCTTCTACGAAAACCAAAATGTTTAATTTTATTTCTCTCGTTAACACTGTTTTCGTTCTATTCTTTTTTTATGGTCAGCGACACATACTTCTGTTTTAAATCTATTATATACTCTTAAAATTGTCGAACGTGTAGGTATTGGTCTATGGGAAATTCTAAAGAAAATAAGTCGCTCATCATTTGTAGACTTTGATGGTTTTGATACCATAAGCACATTTACATTTTTTTCCTGCTTGGAATACATTTGTGAAAGTGTTGTAACTTAGATAATGGCACAATAGGGAAAATAATAATAATAATATTTGATGTATTTCAATTGACACTAAACATTAATTATTCTTGACGTTAGGGTAGTATGTATAATAAGTTGCATAACGTATAATGCTTTGACTCGATTATTTTAAAATGCAACATATGGATATGTTGCATAGTAAAATAATAGCACTGTATATTATTTGAAATACGCGGTACTTATGTAAACCGACAATTCTGTTGCTATGCGCATAACGCGTCTACCCTACACCGACACTCGTATCCTAAATATGGTAACCGACGGTTGGTAGAGGTAAACGCTGCAACATTTTCATATTGTGTAATAATACAAGTTATATCTAAAGTGTGTAATTGTAAGTTTGTACTTCGATGTATTGTATATTCGAAGAATAAATTCGTTTAGTTGAAATATTTAATTCGAATCCAAAATACACCACAACTGGCGACGAGGATGACCACAAACGATTTAAACGAAGGCGGAGTAATATCTTCCATAGCAGCAGTACCACTTCGAAGAATATAACGATGAAGAAAAATTTACGTCATATGTAGAAAGGTTCAATTGTTTTACGTCAATATCTACATAATTTACCAAAGGATCGGAAGGTTAGTTATTTTTATTGCATGTGTCGGGTCTAAAATGTACAGCCAATTAAAAACGTTATCCACATCTAAATTACCTATTGAGTTATACTGAAAGATAAAACTTCGATACAAGAAACGAGGTGAAAATGAACAATTTACTAGTTCTTTGTCAGTATTGAAACAATTATCGTTAAATTGTGGATTTAAAGGGAAGGAAAGATTAAACGAGGAACTCAGGGATCAAATTATATTTGGTATCAAAAATGAAAATACACAAAACTATTTTTTAATAACTCTTAACCTCACATTAGACGATGTAATTAAAAAAGAGTCTTAGTGACGAACAAGCAGCTTATTCAAATGGAAGTAGATACGAGTTCGGGATTCCAACTATACAAATATTTTATGATATAAAAATTTCATCTTCGGGCGCGAATAACCATTTAGAACAACTGGACAATTGTTTTTCCCGCTGTAGAGAAAATAATATTACACTAAAAAGAGAGAAATGCACATTTTTCACTGATAAAACTTCATATCTGGGATTTGATATAAAACCAGAAGGATTATGTAAAAATGATACCAAAATCAAAGCAATCATAGATACAGTAAATCTAAGCAATGTAACCGAACTGAAATCATTTTTAGGAATCGTGACACATTATGCACGATTTATACCACAATATTCTAGCTACTCCATCTATTTTGTATGTATTTTATTTAATCGTCAAACTGCTTTTTACGCGCCAAATTTTCACATGCATACAGTGTGTTTTTTTTAACTGTTGCCATAGGGAATTGCATTGTAAAAATTCAACACGTGTTAACCTTTGTTCTGATGAAAATATTTAAATCATTTTTGGAATAAAGCTGGAAAATTCTTTAAACTATCGGATAGATTACAATTCAATATTCTAAACTGTCGAAAAAGTTTAGAAAAAAAATATTTTTGTGAAAACATTTTCTTGCCACTATCATTTCTAGCAGGCGTTGATTTAAAAAATAAATAGCGAAAGCTCTTCGAGGCTATGACTAATGTGCTTTTAGAAGACAGAACATGTAAACATTTATTTATAAAAAAAAGAAGAAGTAGAAACCATTAAAGCACAAATAATTCAACATATTTACAAAGATTATCAGTAATTATCAAAGGAATTGTTCAAGGTGTTTTCCTTCAACTGCTAGACAATGTCCCAAGCGATCTTAAAATTTCTTCGAATGTTTTTGTAAAGTTCGCACTGTAATGGAATTACAAGCTTCAATTATTCTTGCCCTCAGTTCCTCCACACTTTCTGGTTGACCTCTTATGAGGTCGTAAACTTGTCCACATAAGAAAAAATCGAGTGGTGTCAGGTCAGGATTTCAAACAGGCCAATGGAATGGTTCACATTAGCCAATCCAACTATCAGGAAATGTTTTGTTTAAAAACTCTCTGACGATGGAAGCAGAGTGGACTAGTGCTCCATTCTGTTGAAATATTATTGCTCCGTTGCATTCAAAGCATGCGGCTGCGGGCCTACCTCCATTTGAAGAGGATCTATGTATTTATGCTGGATCAAATTTCCATCAATAAAAAAATAGCCTTAATCTTTGATTTCCTTAAATTGCTACCCGCGCGTTAACTTTATCGCAATATTGCGTATGTGTTTCTTGTGTTCTATAGGGATTTTCTCTTGCCGAAACCTATCTGTTTGTTAATTTTTCCATTTAATGTGAGCGAACTCTCATCAGAAAATAAATGTTATTTAAAATATTTCGATTTTCATGATTTTTTTCCATCAAAAATTCACAGAATTCTATTTTTGGAAAGTAATCACGGGGCAATAGTTTCTGCACATTTTTAATTTTGTACTACTTGAACTTTTCAATTTTCAAGGCTTTAAAGCAGCTGCTTCTTGAAGCGTGCAAATCTGCTGCTAGGGAAGTAAGTGGTGGTATCTTCTTCTTCAACCGCCATACAGATATTCACTCTTAAATCTTCTGTAACAGCATACGAGTTTCTTTTTCTTATTTTGTGCTCATGATTTAAGCAACCCATGGCAAAAAAGCATTGTAATATTTGAGTATTATAGTTTTAGTCGGAATAACGCGGTCGGGATATGGCAGCAAAATTCTAGCTGATTTCCGGCAATAACCGGGTATTTGGCAGAACTTGTGAATAAAATGGCATTTGTAAATTATTGATCTGTCAGATACATTACCTTCAAGTTTGAAGAGTAAAATGAGTCAAGTAAAACTGCTTGTGGTTGTTCAAACAGTATGCATTGTGTAGTCTTGTTGGTGATTTGTTACTAAAGGAAAAATAGCAACAAATCTGCATCGAATCATAAGTTAACAGGGGGTATCATTTTTACCGTGCAATTCCTTATGGCAACAGTTAAAAAAACGCACTGTATATGGTTTCTTTTGATTCATTAGTGAGTTGTGTTTGTGGTCTAACTTCATTGTCTTAATTCTTTCATAATATATTTTATTACTCAATGCATATATACAGGGTGAGGCATTAGTGCGTCAAAGCTCAATATATCCCTTAATATTGAAGATATCAAAAAACTTTATGTACAAGAATCATAGACAGTCTTAAGCTACACATTTTAAAATTACTTTCATATATACAGGGTGTTTCATATCGCTAGTGAACCAAACATACATTTTCTTAAATGAAACACACTAGGTATATATTATTTCAAATTTGGATTAAGCCCATCTTCCTCGTTCTTTCAATATAAGGTTTCATTGAGTTATACCGAGTATTTCAGAAGTTTTTCTGCAAGGTGGATAGGAAGAGGAGGACCAACTACAGGCCCAATCTCCAGAGCTAACTAAAATTGACTTTTCATGTGTGGTTATGTAAAAGACTTTGTGTATAAAACACCGGCAACTACGCAAGATGATATGAAGAATAGAATAAGACAAGCGTTCCATAGCATTAATATAGAAATGTTAAGAAATGTAATACGATCATTCTAAAGACGGCTGCAATGTTGTATTGATGTTTTTAGGGGACATTTCGAGCATTTATTGTGAACCTTATTGTATTTAAACTTTGGCTAAAACGGTAAAAGTATAAGTTTTAATGTCACTTTTTCATGGGTAATGTATTATATTCCAATTATTGCCAAAATGCTCACATTTCTTTAAAACTCATTAAATATCTCAGAAACTAACCATTTTAGATATAGGGAATAGTTAATAAAAATGAAAGTATATCAAGTATTCTTCCCTTTCTTAATATAAAATACGGGGTGTTCCATTTAAAAAAAATTAGAAAATAATGCTTTTGTGTTTTGAATCGCCCTGTACACAGTTTTCGTAATATTGGGAAAACACTACTTCGTTATAAAATTGTAACAGTATAAAAAAGTTATTCCAGTAAAAAAATAATTTCAAGCTGTTTCGTATGTTAGCTCTGGGGATCGGGCTGGCCTTGTAGTTGGTCCTCCTCTTCCTATCCACCTTGCAGGAAAATGTGTATTTAAATAATTATGAATCGGTCTAGTGTGATGTACCGGATCCCCGTCATGTAAATACCACATATTTTGAATATTGATGGGAACATTTTCCAGCAATAATGGTAAATGGTTTTCTAAGAAGTCTAAATAAACCTGACCATTCATTCAGCCTGTGAAAAAATGTGGTCCAATTACGTAGTCTCCAATTATTCCACCCCATACATTCAAAGACCACCTATTTTGACTATAATTTCCTACAAAATAGGGATTACTTGTAGCATAATAATCAAAATTATGGCGATTTACATTTCCATTTTTATGAAATGTAGCTTCATCTCCAAAAGGAACAAAATTAAAGAAATCTCTTTGGTTGCGGATTTGTTGTTGAGCCCATTCGCAAAAAGCAACTCTGCGGGCGAAGTCATCGTCGAGTAACTCTTGATGCAATCGCATACGATATGGATGTAATTTATTTTTACAGAGTATTCTTCGGACAGCCTTTTGACTACAGGACGTTAAATACGCAACGATTTTCACAAAAAATTGACCATAACTTCTGAAATACTCGGTGTAACTCAATGAAACCTTATATTGAAAGAACGAGGAAGATGGGCTTAATCCAAATTTGAAATAATATATAGTGTGTTCCATTTAAGAAAATGTATGTTTAGTTCACCCTAGCGATATGAAACACCCTGTATATATGAAATTAATTTTAAAATGTGTAGCTTAAGACTGTCTATGATTCTTGTACATGTTTTTTGATATCTTCAATAATAAGGGATATATTGAGCTTTGACGCACTAATGCCTCACCCTGTATATTTTTAATAACCATTACTGTTTATGATGATAATATGTTTTTTATAATGTTTTCTTAATTTTTGAAGTGAACCAGTGATCTGAAATTAATGGCTACCATATTCATTTAGTTCCATTGCCAGAATTGCTGACCGCTAGTGTTAATTGTTAGTGCTACGCAGTGTTGGGAGATGATATTGTGTTGATGTCACTAAGTAGACACGGGAAAAAACACTAAAATGGCAACATCGCAAAAAAATTACCAAATATTTTATTTTGCTAAACTTATCTAAAAGTAAATCAAGGTGTTCTACTGAATTTATAGAGCAGTGCTCTGCTATAAAAGCTGTAAGTTTCAATTCGGCAGTCTTTCTTTCATTAATAATTGATTTTGGGAAAAAAATTGTTATTTTTGATATACTTGACACTAAATTAGACTTGCGAAGATATTCAACATGCTTGGATGTATTAGCATGTTTTCCAAGATCTGTTTTGGGTGCGTTTAAACTACATTTACACGCTCTGCAGATGTTATCTCCATGGAAAGTGAGCCAACCTTAGAACAAAATTAAATACTTATTTAGATGTAGATACATGTATTTATTATCAACTGCCGAACTATTAGGGTGTGATTTGTTAAAGTTATGGCGGGAACGGGAATACATGGTGAAATAGAGCATACTGGCATTTAAATCATATTAATTTCAAATTAAAGAGTAAATTCTACAAAAGTAAATGTAATAAACAGATGGATATAACTTATAGGAAGACGAGCATCTACTTTATACTATAAATCAATTGGCTACTACAGTAAATTAATACGAAAGTCAATGGCATCCAAATATCTCTAGGGCTACATGCTTTCGCTGACGCTTGCGCAATACAGCTATAAACCAATTGATGATAAATCTTTAGTTATATTCACAATGAATTTACTGCCAGCAAGATTTGTTAAAAAATGGGAAAGAATCCTTTAGCTTAGAACTTTTTAGCGATGCGGTCATAGGGGAAATGTAAAATTGTACCACATTATGTTGTCGATAATGCTGATTTTAAACGTAATATTTTCACGAATGATGATTAAAGTTTAAGTATTAATGGACAGGTATTCTAAAATAAATATGAAAAAAAATATGCTGCATTTTAGTTGACTATGAATTTTAATTATACAAAAATTGTAGGAGTTTAGATTTCAAACTTCTAAATATTGAGATCATATTTAATACGAATTTTAGGAATTTTAATATAACAAGTATAGTTTGTTATATTAATTGAATCCTATGTTGTGCAACAACAAGAATCTAAAACGCGGTTGGATGCTAGCGTAGGTATGGGTCGATTCCTTTTTTCCTCTGTATACATTGAGTAATATTAAAAGGGATGCCAGCTGTGACCAATAGGAAAGAGGTCAAGATTTCAACATTAATGAGCTAACACTAGTAATACTTTGCAAAAAGTTTCAATCAGAGTGTGAAATTGACAAGAAATGAGTAGGTTATACGCTACCCTAGTATAGTATACTATTTAAAATAATAAAGCTAAAATAAAAGTGCGCAGAAAATTTAAATTGCGCAAAAGTGACAAACAATTAAAAAAGTAATATAAGCAAACAATGCGAAGAAATAATAATGTTAACTACTGCCTGCTGAAAACATTAATTTTAACCCTTACATGTCTGCAATCAAGATCTTAAATAATATATTCAGTATTTTAAACAAGCTATATAACTCACGGTATGGCCTCTGCGCTCCCCTTTCTCCAACAGAAGTTATTAAAATATTCCTTTTTATTTCTTTTTGGGGGAAGTAAATTTCCCAATAGGGCCTGTTCTGTAACTGTATTCTTTATATCTACTGAATTATTATTACCTTGTACTTTTTGCAACGCCATTTTTTCATCAGAAAATGTAGTATTGAAGCTGTAAAGACTGTAAATATTTCTTAATATGATGATATGAAACAAGGTCGTAAAACACTAATTGCCGACACTTACTGTTACTATCAGTGTGATACACAGAGAAGATAAGTTTTAGAAATATATCTTTTTGTGGCAAGCAAAGCACATAGTTTGCTTATCTGAGTAATCGTTACATTAGACTTTTAACAAAAATCTTTTTCTTGGTGATATAGCAATTTTGCTAATTATTTAAAAATTACAATGCAAAATTATATAAAACGGAACCATCTTTTCGAGATTTCGATATTATTATTTCTGTAGCATCTTCAGGAAAAACTTAAAAATATATCATAATTAGAATTTGTGTTATGTTATTTAAATAATTAGATATTTTTTGTCGTTATTTAAAATGTATATGTTATATACATGATGTTTCCGATTAACTTGGGCAAACTTACCAGCTTACCAAAATAATAATAGTTCGCATTTAAGGAAAACGCTCCCTTAAATAGTGATGGTTCTTTTACTATTGTTAATAATTTCGCAAATTATGGAATATAGCTTTATTATTGTAGTAGGTACTTATATCATTTCATTATTTTAACGATGCTTACTTTGGGCAATAACACAGGCCTCGCAGCGTTTTATCATCAATTGTGTTACACAGCGAAAAATTTCAGGAGTCTCGTTAATTGATTGAAAACCATGTTCGATACGTTGTCGGAGAATTAACGCGTTTTCAGTTGATGTTTGATATACGATACTTTTTATTTATCACCATAAGAAAAAATCACAAGGATTGCAATCAGGTAAGTAAGCGTGGTGGCCATGCAATCGAGCAATCGAATGTTTAGCAAACCTTGTAGTCAAGAAGTCTCGCCCAGCAACACTAAACTGTGCAAGAGCCCCATCTTGCATGAACCATAAATTTTGGCGTATTTGCAATAGAACTTCATCCAACAACGATTCGAGGTCTCCCTCTAAAAACAGCCTATAGTATTGACCATTAACACTTCTTGGAAACAAAAGTGATCCCAATAGATAGTTGTCAACTATGCCGGTCCAAACATTTTAGCAAACTCTCTGCTGATGTCGAGGTTTGCTCTATTTCATACGGATTCTCGTCCAATCATCGATGATTATTACGATTATTCAGTATTTCATCTATTGAAAACTACACTCATCGGTAAAAAGAACAGCATTATGAAAATTACGGTCATTGCGTTCTTCTAAAACGTACAATAAAATTGCTGTCTGTACACGAAACGGGTACAATAACTGGTCATGAAAAAGATTCCAAAAAGTTTTAGATGAGATACCAACAACAGCAACAATTCGTCTACTACTTGTATCGTTGTGCAGCTGTATACTAACGATGTGCATTAGATGTATTCTGTATAATATCTCTTAGTGATTTCTATTGCGTATTGATGAAATGTTAATAAAAGTTTTTGGTGGCATTAAAGCTGCACTCTTCTTTTCCATATAAAATACAGAAACATATCTTTTATTATATATGGTGCAGTCAATAAGGTCATAATTTTTCGATTACGTTTTGATGGCAACGACTGTGACATGATTAGGAAACCTTTGTAATGAAGAAGTATCGCACAGGAACACTAAAATGTGCAAGAGTCCTGTCTTGCATGAGCCATACATTTTGGGGTATTTGCAATGGAACTTCATCCAGCAACGGTTCGAGTTCTTCAAAAACAGCCTGTAGTAGTGACTATTAGCACTCCTTGGAAAAAACAACGATCCCAATAGATAGTTGTCAACTATGCCGGTCCAAACGCTTTAGGAAAAATCTCTGTTGATATCGAGTTTGTGCTATTTCATGCGGATTCTCGTCCGATCATCGATGATTATTACGATTATTCAGTATTCCATCTATTGAAAAACTACACTCATCGGTAAAAAGAACGGTATTATTCAAAATTACGGTCATTGCATTCTTCTAAAACGTACAATAAAATTGCTGTATGTACATGAAGTGGGTACACTAACTGGTCATGAGAAAGATTCCAAAAAGTTTTAGATGAGATACCAACAACAGCAATAATTCGTCTACTACTTGAGTCGTAGTGCACCTGTGTACCGATGATGTGCATTAGATGTATTCTGTATAATATCTCTTATTGATGTCTATTGCGTATTGATGGAATGTTAATAAAAGTTTTGGTATGGAGTTAAAGCTGCGCTTCTATTCCGTATAAAAAGAGAAAGATATCTTTTATTAGTGTATATGGTGCAGTCAATAACGTCATATTTTTTCGATTACGTTTTGATGGCAATGACTGTGACATGATTAGGAAACCTTGTAGTCAAGAAGTCTCGCACAGCAACACGAAACTGTGCAAGAGCCCCATCTTGCATGAACCATAAATTTTGGCGTATTTGCAATGGAACTTCATCCAACAACGGTTCAAGTTCTTCTTCTAAAACCAGCCTGTAGTATTGACCATTAACACTCCTTGGAAAAAACAACGATCCCAATAGATTGTCAACTATGCCGGTCCAAACGCTTTAGGAAAATCTCTGTTGATATCGAGTTTGTGCTATTTCATGCGGATTCTCCTCCGATCATCGATGATTATTACGACTATTCATTATTCCATCTATTGAAAAACTGCACTCGCCGGTAAAAAGAACGGTATTATGAAAATTGTGGTCATTGCATTCTTCTAAAAGCTACAATAAAATTGCTGTCTGTACACGAAACGGGCACAATAACTGGTCATGAGGAAGATTCTAAAAAGTCTTAGATGAGACACCGTCAGCAACAAGTCGTCTACTACTTGTATCGTTGTGCACCTGTATACTAACGATGTGCATTAGATGTACTCTGTATAATATCTCTTATTGATATCTATTGCGTATTGATGGAACGTTAATAAAATTTTTCGTATAGATTTAAAGTTGCACTCTTCTTTTCTATATAAAAGAGAGAAACATATCTTTTATTCGTATATATGGTGCAATCAATACCGTCATATTTTTCGATTACGTTTTGATGGCAGTGACTGTATATTGATGCCTACCCTTGATTTACATTTAAACACTGCATTCTCTATATCGAAAGAATCTTCGCGAACTAACAACATCTGCGACTACATTTTCAAATACACGCAATGGCATTTAAATCGAAAATATTACTAAGAGATTTGCTTAACAATGTATTAATTCAGATTTTTGTGCATTTTTGATCAAATTTGCTGGCAACCGCGCAATTAGCATCCATTGCAAAACAAAGAGAAACCTAAGTTATCCTAGCTTAACAAAATTTAAAAAAAAACATTTTTTATTCGAGTTCTGGGTATCACACTTCATTATGTTGGTAATTATCGAGATTATTTGTCCAACATTTTGTAAACTTGTGGAATGTATTTTCCACTACCACTATCAGTTTTATCAAGAACTCAGAACTCTTTAAGGTGCAAAAAGAACTCTAATTAAAAAATAAGTTTTTTTTAGAAACGAAACGAATTCGCACATATAGTACAAGGAAGAAAATTTGAAAGTCAAACTATGTTATTATTCAACACGGTCTCCTCTTAAATAGATATACTTATTACAACAAATCTGCAACGCCTCTAGATCTTTCAGTTGAGGAAAAGCATACAATAGTCAGACAGAGCCAGATCCGGAGAGGAGAGGGATGTTCGAATAATTCGTAACTGTAAATCACGAATTGCTTGCATGAAAACATGTTATTTGTGTGCAAGGGCATTGTACAAATTGTGCAAAATCAAAACACCTTTGGACAACTTTCCGCGTCTTCTCTCCACAATTTTTTCTCGTAGAGTGCGTCAGTAACGTCAAATAATAATTTCCAATTATTGTTCCGCTTTATCCAGAAAATCAATAATGATTACTCCAAGGCAATTCAAAAATACTGAAGTAAGAACTCTTCCGGCAGAATTTTGAGCACAAAACTCCTTAGGAGTGTCTCCATTCCATCGATTGTTGCTATGTTTCCTCAGAAATGTACCCAAGTTTCATCCATAGTAAGAATACTGCTGAATAAGTCTGCATTATTTTCAAATGGAGTACAGATCGAACGTGATGCTTTCCCCTTTGCACGCTTCTGGTCAAGATTCAGACATTTGGGAATCTATTTCGGAGAAATTTTCTCATGTCCAAATCGACGTGAACTATATTATGGACGCGTACATATGAAATATGGGTAACTCAACTATTCGTTTTAGCCCAATTCGATGGTCTGACAAAATCATCATGAACCGCACCATTTGCGGGAACGGATACAGAAACTAGCCTTCTCGATTGGTGTTCATCTTTGATGGAAAATTTATCCTTTTTGAAGCAATCCAATTTTTCACAGTCGTATATGAAGGGATAATTGATCGCCAAGGCTATTAACAATATCTTCATAAATGATGGCTCATTACTCCAATTTTTTCGATTTTCATAATTTTGGTCGACATCCTTTTTTTCAAATTTTATTGCGCAACGTTGGTTTAACTTTTTGACGTGAAACTTTATACTGACATTTCTAATAAGTTATTTTTCGTAGCTATGGTATCCCAATATTTCTTTATCTATGGAACCGGCCTAAGCTAATTGTCTTTATAGCTGCTATTTGAGGCTAATCAAATTTATGTGGAGTTTCGGGTAAGTGCATTTCACATGTTTGCTACACGGCACAGAATAAATGCCTGAATTAGAACGGACAAGTATAGTGGTTGCGTTGAACTTTCAGATTTTCATGACCTTCAGCTATATTTCTAGAGTGTGCAATTGCGCCAATTTTAAATTAGTTGATAAATTTATTGATTTTATAATAAATATGAACCCGCCTAGCGAGATTTACTGTACATGAATATGAAAGCAACATTAAAGAAATATTTAAGCTAATGTATGCCTTAAAGCTGAATTGGGAGAACGTAAAGGCAAAATCTACTATTGCCATTTAACATAACTTGTGCAACTGTTCAACCTATTTCTATACACATATTTGTTTTGCCCTTCCAATGTATAGCTATTTCTACAGATATCTTGATTTCAGTTCTCTTTGAATAACTCTACGATAGCATTATTAAGTTGGTGAATACATTCCTAACATGTGTCATGATGTGAATGTGATATTAAGGAGCATACTCAGGAAGATGACACCGTTCGATCGTATAAACTGATATATTATCTGTTTTAATTTAGGAATCTTTGCTTCGCAACTTATGTGTGAGTGTTCCTAATGTTTGCGGAAAAGGAGAAAGTTATGACTAAGCTTAACGGAAAAGTTCCCAACAAAATGTGTAAATGTGTCTACTTAGCACTGATAAAATTTAGATTGTTTATATAAATCCCATGAATCACAATTACATTAACTGCAGATAAATTGCTAGTCTGCTTTAATATATTCAATTTCTATTGTTTGTATTTGAAAAGTACATATAGAATGTATATTGTAAGACAATAACTAATAATTATAAATGAACTGGATTATAACTCTAGAGTTTAACTGATCTGTCACCATTTAAAACTTCTAGGTCAATACAAACGTGACATGAGGTTAAAAATCACCTGGTTTTATCTTTCAAAAATAAAATATTTTTTGATATTCATTTTCGGAGAGGGATGTAGTTAAGTATTTAAATATTCTTTCCAAATTTTTGAAAATATGAGCAGTAAAATATTAATTTTGTATGGATTAAATATTATGTATATTGTTCAAAGTTTTTTCATGTACGGCGAATTATCTCTCAAGGTGGATTATAGTTCCCTCTTCAATAGCACGCTTTATTGCTGTTGCCTATCGACGTAAATCTCCTACAAAATTCTCTTTGATGTTCGAACGATTCTGTTCGAATATAGTGAGCTGTGAATGTAACGCGTATTAGAAATATTCATATTATTTTGAATTCATTTCCAGCCATACACCAATGATATCTTAATTAGTTATGGAGATTAAAAGGCTTGTGTTACATAGTATGTTAAAAATTTTAACGATTCTTGAAAATGGAGTATCTGTACATGTTTCAAAACAGTTTGTCTTCTTGTGCACTGTATTTATAACTATACGAACTAAATTAAACAGCAACAACAGTTTAGTAGAAATTTCGTGATAATTCGTTGATGTATTGCATTCACTTTTCGCCGTCAATATTTGGATGGCCATGGTTTTCATAAAGTTGGGGCTCTAGAAAACTCCACGCAAAAGTCCAAGAGGCGAATTCTGGTCACCAAAACGTTGAGATCACAATCGAAAGACTGGTGCAAGATTGTTAATGTTTCACGGAGTGGTACAGCACATGGAGACATCTGCGAAACGAAATCTCCTTAATAACAATATTTCTTAAAGCAACAAAATAAAAACTGGGTTATCATGTATGCATAACGTTTGCTATTCTCCGTTGACATTTTATCTGCCTTGTTTACTAAGAAAAACTGTTTAGTGATTCATTCTCATTACATAGCACACCGCATCGATACTTTGGAGATGCATTTTTTTCACATGAATCGTTCGTAGATTTCCTGAATACCAAGGCGGTACTTGGCTATTAATGAAGTCCGTTGGGACAATTTGTGGAGTCAATTGGATTTTGTAACCAGGAGAATCGCGGTCTCTGGTCCTGCGGCCACTATTGCAAACTGTTGTAATGCGTTGTCCTTCACGACTACTACGAGCCCATGAAAGGTGCATTGTTTTGTTAATTTTTGGGGCACTCAACACAAAAATGACAATGAGCAGTTGCAGTTTTCAAGAACAAGTTTTTTTCTATTTTATTTTTAACAAAAAAATAAAAAATACGTACTTCTACACATGCCTGATTTAGTGATAAACCTTTTGCAATCATTAAATCAGCTGTTTGATATTCTTTTGTTAATTATTTCTGGAGCTCTCTAACAAAAGCCCAACGTGGTCGGCAAGCATGGAAGCATTTCGCTTTTCCCTGGCACCTTTTCTCCTTTATTATGTATACTGAAGAACGCCCGCTCATCACTTACAGCTCCACAGTTTCGAAACCGATGTGAGTGTAGGAAATGGAGACATATTGCAATTCATTTTGATACGATGGCACCACATTTTTAATAAGAGTAACGTAATTGTTAGCTATTTGCTATTTCTGCTGTAGTTTTGATCCTTGTAACTCTGCCTTACTTTTTTGGAAGATCCAGATCTCTCACGAGATCGTTTTAGTTTAATGTTTCTGAGTTATTCTGTGCGCTTGGCGGTATGACGCGCTTGGTGTGGAATCAGGATCTCTTGATATTCATGGCATATCTTCTTGACAAATCGCTGTATTGTATTATTTGATTCTTAAGTGAATGTTTCTGGGAATTCTGGAATAGGCAGTTCCTCATTATGGCGCACAAGTCTTATGGTAGATGGTATATGTGTATCGTTGATAACCGACTTTTATCTTGGATATATCTGTGCCTTGCTAAACACGAGGTATCATAAAGAAATAGCAATCATTAACATGTTTTATAGATTCTCTCTGGAGCATTGGGATAGCAAACCACCGAGATCGTTTTTTATTACTTAACTAGTTTCTGAGCCTTGAAGCGCATGTATTGCATCCGATATGTGGCGCTCAATGGTAGCCTTGATCCTTGATATTTTGCAAACGCCATGCCTGGTTTGTCAGTAGAGTAGGTTTGTCAGACAGCTTCACGAAACGCAAAAGTATCTTCACCACAAACATAACAAGTGATCTAGATTGTTTACACCCTTTCGAAATATCTTACAATGTTAACTATTCGATTCGACTCACTAACTTCGACTGACTAACCTCTTTGCTTTGTTGTTGCACTTATACCCAAATACTGCGTCTAAATTTTTGGAGATTCGACAATTTTTTCTATTCAATTTCATAGTATTCGCGATAGTGGCGTTTGTCATTTGTTTGTATATAGGGGCCGGTCAGTACAAGGCAGTGTAATTCAACTGGTGGTACTTTTGAATTTTTCGATTATTGCTTTTACAGTTTTACAGAAAATAGCGCACGATTCAAGTCTCACTCTTATTGATTTATGTGATTCTAAAATATTAATAAACAAAAACAATAAACACAACCAAATTAGCCATTCTTTGTAATTAGTTGATACCAATTATGTTGCATGAAACTAAAGCAATTATTTATGGTTCTTTCTTTCATGTATTAATTAAAATAGCTTTCAATCAAATTAATACATAGTAAAACTGGAATTACCATCGTAGATTTTATTGTAAATAAACATATTCTAGATCTACAATAGATAACTATATTCTGAACATTTCTGGTAGCGTTTAGTGCACTAAACACATGATCTATATTACGTCGTTTGTTTAAATGAGTCAACCCAGTCAAAAACACAATGCGAGTTTGTAATGCGGGCGATTTTAAATTGTCCTCGAAATAGATTGCAGACGAAACCGACACTGAGCGGAAGTCATGAATTACGGCGTCTCTTTTTTCACACTGACTTCTTATCGTGCTTAGATGTCACTCTACTATGATGTATTTTATTCTGTTCTTCGTATCCCATTATAATACATCCCCGCTCATAACACTCATCAGCGTCTATCTACATTTCAGTTTAAACATCAAGGGGACCGTTGATTTATTAAGCTTGCTCGTGCTACGCTTACGTAGCACGAGGCGAAGAACAGTATCGTGCTAATTGTATTTTGGTGTCTTATGCGAGCCGTTACAGATCTTGTCTTTGATTATATTTATATAGTATATTTAAAAAAGTTTTGGAATATCTTGAATAGTCCAGACGAGAATTGCTATCTTAACTTGATCAAGTCCTTTGATGTTTAAACGAGGATATGCCTATGTCTTTGGTTTTCTTATAAGTAAATGTGAATTTGTACAGATACCTTTTCCTAACCCCTTCATGCAGACATCAGGACAAACTTGTGCAAGTTGTGTTCTGGCATCACGGAGGACTTTTGTGTTCTTGTGTGCTCTTACTTTCAACTAATTTTTTTTGCATAATTTTGATCAACGTGATTTTTCGTTCGATCGGTGGGTTAACTCTTATCTTGTTCTCATCTCCTTAATCGTATCCTTTTATTATTGTATTATCATTTAAATAGATTATTTCCATATTATCTGGACAAATTACGATTTGGCTGGACATCTTAAGTTTACAATCCTGGCTTTTCCCTAACTAAAATAGTACTATTATTAATAAAATCTGATTTCCATAACTTTTTTGAATTTGTGCCATATTTTTCCTGCGTTTTTCGAATTCTAACTGGATGTAACTTTGTAACATATTTTGCACTATCTTAACTATGATTGCCAAGTTGATATATGAATTTAGGCTGTTAAAAAGAATGTTAAATGTTCATGTTCAAGTCATATCTTCATCAACTGAATACTCAATTTCACTTTTGGATACAAATTGTGAATCAGTCGGTTAAAGAAATCTGAATCTACTTCTATAGTTTTTGACTGCGGTCATTTAGGTCCCCAATTATTGTAAAATGCCTTGCAAAGATCTTTGCTTTTAAATATCTCAACAGAAGAGAAATCAAGCGCCAAGAAATTATCATATCGCGAAATTATACAGTTGTTAAAAACTTTTTCACACAATCCTCATGGAGTTCCTGGCTATGTAAGCTGTTGCGTCATCTTTTAATATAACAGATAATCGCTGTCGAATCAGTTCTAGAATAAGAAATATTTGTAACATGTTTATGTAGCGATTGGAGTTGATAGGTACAAAAGGATTGTTTTCATTCTCAAAAAATAAGAGCCAATAATATCAAACGATCTCGACTATGCTCTGTCAGTGTAGTGATTCTGATAGTTTCTACAAATTTCCTGACAAAATGTTAACCTTGCTTTCCTATTTCGATTATCAAAGTGCTATGAGATTTAGTATTTTGTAGGATATTGATATTCATACAGCAGTGACTGCACGTCTAGATTTTCTAATGGATATATGGACATCATTTGTACGCCAGTAACGAACCTATGCCATTATCGTTTTTGTACTTTCAAAATGTACGCCGAACTTCTGCTATTGAACCATTTCTAATGTAGATTTCACAGTGAACTGTGGAACTGTTGCACTAAATAATCGATACTAGGTCAAAAAGTAAAACATCAAAAAATGAAAAATCTATTGAAGAAGGAGTTGTTTAATTTTAATTTTTAAGTGATAGAGACAGCTGAAGTCATGCCTTCAGCGTACCATCTTCTGACTTTAAAAATATAGAATTGCATTCTTCGTATATTAGATGCATGTAGATCAATGCATTAAGTGTGTCTTGGTTGTATGACGTTTTTGCAAAAAAGATTAGCGAAAAATTACTAAGTTCTAATACAATAATTTCCTGTTGTGTCCAGGAACTAGTTTAACAAAATGTTTTATTCAACTACTTCTTTGTGGTTTTTTTTTATTTCGGTGTTTACTTTCAATTATTGTACTTTATCGTAAACTTGTTTTTTGATAATAATTCCAAAAGAAATATTAATTTTTAGTGTCAATTCCTACAGTAAATCAAATTTGAAATAATGTTTTTTCACGGCACAACGTATTTGATTTAATTTATTATATCATTGGTAAACACTTTTGAGTTGGTATTAAAAATAGATCAGGGAAACTTAGCAGTGTTGGATGAAGTTACATTATTTTGCTTTGTGTCTCAGTTAACAAACATTTCAAAGAAAATTGTTATAGAAAAGCCCATATTATTTTAATACACAGCCCTCGCACACGATTTTTTTGAAGTACAAATGAGCCACTGTATGAAATAATAATACAAATTTTAACAAATTTAAGCACATTTTTTCTAAAACTTGTCAACATACTCGAGTCCTAACACTTCAACAGTATTAGCATGTACGAAGTGAATTCTTTAAAAACGATCCAACTTAAATATCCCAAAATGAAAGAAAATTAAAAAAAATTCAAAAAACATCGTCTACTTTTAATTCAAGGTGCACGCAGAGAAATATTATCTTGAGTTAAAACAGACTGTTTCAGTTCAAAACAATCCCGTATTTGTACTGCAAAAAGTATATTGTAGTTATCACAAGAATACTATTTTCTAAAAAAATTGTTTTGACGCAAATCAACATTGTTTTAATGTAAGGATATAATGAATTTGTAAGACTTCCGTATGTCGACCACTGAATTGACAATTTATGGGCAATTTAACGGAAAGTACAGGTTTTACTGAGTCCAAAACGGCCTCCTTTTTCTTGCGGAGCTTAGTCTAAGATACCTAAAAATTCTAGCATTAAAAATATTTGTGTAAACAGTATATTTTCTTAATTCAAGAACATTTTTCTCTGTGTGTGGAAACCTTTACTTTATTAGGATTATGGCGTTGTATAACTTGTTTACTTCTTTTTTGTTTAGTACCGAAAAATGATCAGTTTTTCGGTCTATGTAATGGTATAATCAGCTGGGCGACAAAACAAAATATACTATTGACGTTATCTTTGACAACTGTCAGATTAGTTGCTTTCGTTCAATTTCACCTAAATTACATAAAAATAGTGTAATCTATTGCTGACAGGGTGGAAGTTATTTACATTTAGGATGCGTTCGTGGTACAGCAAGAATTTTTTATCAAAGACATATAGATAATAAATATGGTCGTGCCGAGATACAAGTATTCGGAAATTTTACTGTGCATCCAATGAGCTCTTTGCGTCAAGTTGCAGCATTTTCTGAACTTTCTTACTGGTCCGCAGGTAAAGTCAAAGATTAATAAATGTCACCGCTTCAAAATGGAAATAGTGCAAGAGCTTAGTGGAAGGATCAGCGGGCTACTAACGTGTGGAAATATATTCCGCAGGGTACTTTTGAAAAAGTAAGACAGGAATTTGAAAACCTACTTACTCTTTGTGTCGTTGTTTTTACGCTTTTTAGGTCCAGCTGATTGTATAATACGAAGCTGATACTGATCGGTACTAGATTTAAGAAAAAGCGAACAAGTGATACAGTACCATAATATTAATAAGGTAAGCTTTCATTTGGGGTACTATAAAACTTGTGGGGCGGAAGTGTAAATATTAAAAATGTAATTCATATGTCAAACTCTCTTTTCTCCTTGAATTAAAAGTAGACGTGCTTTTGAAATTTTTAATTTTTTGTGTTATACCTGAGGTAGGTCGTGTTCAAAAAATCAACCGGTGTAGATGGAACTTCTGACAGTGTCTATATCTGTATATTATCCATTACATATGGATAAAAATGCTTCATATTCTTTTCAAAATTTTATTTAATTGTCTACAAAAACGTTCATTAAAATAACTCCGCATAATTTCGACTTATAAAACAATGTAATTAGAACTACGATAGCTTATTTAATTTTGCATCAATTACCATTTTCCGTTTAGATTTTTCCTTTACCTTATGAGATAACTCAAAAAGGTTTTAATCGTTGGATGATTAGCATATCTATTGCTTTACAGTCCTAAGCAACTTATAGACGCAAAGAAATCTACTGACAGTAGATGAAAGTGACGCTTGATAGTCAGTCAGATTTCGTTCAGATATAACCGACACAGTTCAAGCTATGAGAAGTAGCGAATGAAGTCAGATAACTGAGTAATACATTCAATAACTACAATACTTTCAGTTGTCGATTTTATTGGTCTGCTGCCATCTCGTTTTCGGGAGACTGAACCTCTTCGCAGAATTTGTTGTGAATTGTCTATCGCATACTATTATTAAGTTAGTATAAAATGTTCCTGAATTTATCTATAGATGATATCAAATACTATATAAATATATATACGTGTAAAGAATAGTAGTGAAGTATAGATGCCGCCTATAGCTGAATTTAGCAGATGCGTGAGACCAGACAAATATTGTCTATTACTAACCAACTACTGAATGCAATTATTCGTTTGGTCCGCTAGTTGTTCGCGTGCGTCTCTTGCTCTTCCTTTAAAACTCACGGCTCTAAGCATACGGTAGCGCCGCTCTATACTTCCCCTAATGGAACTACACTTTTTGACTATATTAACACTAGCATTATATTTGATGATATGTATATGATTTAACTAATACAGTAATAAATTATTATTAATAGTATTATGTACAATCTAAGCGAGTTTCATATCTATTTTTTAAATTTGAAAGAGATCAAGTGAGGAGAGATCATATGTATGCTAGACCGGTTATTTTACACTTTTATTCACTAATATGCTGATTAGTATCTTTTAAGAGCTAATATATAGAAACGTATGTCTGTTTCTTGTCATTTAAGCTTACCTACCAATAGTGATCAGTAGAGATGGCATTATGATGCCATATACATAGTCGGAAATATTTTGTGCGTTATCGGGTTTGTGATCGACAGTTAGGTTTGTGAATTGAATTGCAAATTAGTATACAGTTGTGTCGTGTACAAATATGCCACGATCAGTGAGCTCGCTTAACCGTCCAATGTGGAATATAGTGCGCAAATTTATTGATAATTTTCTTCTAAAATACCATGGACATATGCTACTGGCATGTGTATTGAATTTTCCATCTCTAGTGATCAGTAAAGCCGGCTTACATTACAAGAGTATGATAAAGTTACTATTTTGAGTAGGCGCGACGAAAGTGTGAAACTGGTTGTATATCTCATTTATATCAAAATACCGTTTAAAAGAGATTGTGCGGTTGCAGTAATCAAATACAAGACCAGCGATTTCAACAGATTTATGGATTATATCTGGTTCTATCAACTGTTTGAACTAATATAGATATTCACTTGAACTGCCAACTCGTAGAAATGATCAGACGAAAAGGCGATTTTTTGGTCTCTTCAATTTTTTTGCACTCTACCCATTACTTACTATCGTATTAATTCATGAAACTGTCTCTTATTACAAAACCTCTTACAGTAGGACTTTTGTTTCCAAGTAAAGAGATCCCTTTTGTTCAGAATTTGTTCACAACCTGGCTTGGTTTATAAACTTTCTGTGACTTTCATGTATTCAACGTAGCTTTAACTATAGATTAATCTTGATTGTGGGTGCACCCGTTATAATGGTAGTTACTCTCATCTGTCGCAGTTTCTTTGTTGCGCTGGTAACTATACACAAAAATCTCCAGCACACTAGTAACGATCAAATATTTTATTTTGATCTATGACTTTGTATTAATTAATGTGTAATTGAATTTTATCTGTTACAAAGGAGTTTGTGGGATAAATGGTAATATATCAAACTTTAATATCCATAGTTTTGTCGAAGCTTCAAAATTAATTAATCTAAAACTTTTAAATCTTGTTATTCCTATATCTTCGGTTCCGCTGTTACTATATTAAAAAAACGATCATATGTGGTATATCACAATTGAGATGATCGTAATTTACAAAATATAAAGATTATACGCACTATTCTTTTTTAGTATGTATTATATTAGACGGGGATACATAGCCTTAGCCTCGATGTGTAAAAAGTAACTAAGAACCGTCGTGTCCTTCAATTATATTTCGAGACACAACATTTTCATATTAAACTACTTGTTTAAAAAATATATAAAACGAGAATGAATATAATGAATTAGAAGCCGTGAAGATAGGAATGGAGTTCATAAAGCGAGCAGTTTATTACGAGATTTTATTTGATTTAGTCCTGCCGCATGAGAACTGTAGTTAGATTGCTGGCAATAAAAGCCGGTTTTGACGCGCTATAATAAAATTATGTATTGTATTTTAATTCATCACCACGTATTATTATAAAACTAAGAATTTTATTCTAAAAAAAAATGAAAAATGTAAATACTATTACGGGAAAATACCGTGCACTTTTGCTAGAAGTGGTGAATATTCTACGGAAATAATTTTAAATTTATAAGTTGTCAATATTAATTCCACAGGTACTGAGATGTATAGCACCATAAATGCGGCTAAATAGATAGTAAGACTGTGAAATAAATTAAGAATTAATCGGAGGTAGAAGTGTAGTAAGTTTGTGAATATTATTTAGCATTATCCTGAATTCGACCATCCAGTCAGGCAGATGCAGCTACAAAGCTTTCCTAAGGATATTGTTATGTCACGGATGACACAAATAATGAAAACTATCAAAATTTTGAAAATAAGAAATTATAATGTGAATCACAATTACAATGAATAAATTAAATACCACCCAGCACCCTTACCTCTTTCCCAATTCTGTGTATGGGTATGTCCGTGTAAATTTTGCTCCTTCTCTCCTGTGGTCCTTGCGCTCAATCTCCTTATGCTTCCATTCAATATCTTTTCTTTTCTCCTGTTCTTTGTTTTTCTTCTCGATGTTCGTTTCCTTTCTCTAAATTTTTTCGTAACTTTTTCTCTTCTCAACGGTTTATTTCTTCTTTTAAACTTTGTCACTTTTTTTCTTGTCAATCTTTTTTCATCTATTTTTTATCTCTCCCTACTTGATAATTTAAAACATGGTTTTTTTTAAATTTGTTGTTGCTATGTCGAAATGTATGTGATGATGTGTATTACAATAATTTTGAATTTTCACATTATAATCAATTGAAATGGTCACTCCGAAAAGTCAGTCAATTATAACCAAGATTATAACATAACCGATATTGCTTGTCAAGACTGTTGCTGCAGTTGTATGCACGTAATGTGTGCTCTGTGATTATTATGAATTAATAATTCGATTACTTGGAATTTTTTCCTCGTAAAGACGGGTTTACATTCTTATACGAGAAACCAATTCGTATACGAGATCGTAAATGTGCAGTCATAACTCCTAGACTAGGGATGTATGTATGTACTTATATTGTAAATTGCATTAAATGTAAGCCTGGCGAATTTCCGAATAGAATTTCAATTAAGAACTTTTAAATTCTGACCTTAATATTGTGGGAAGTAGATTGGAAAATCTAGATATGTCGATGTTAGACCTAGTAAAATGACAGTGAATCGTCGAAGTTTGTGTACAATTTTTACATGGTTGGAAATTAATGGATTAAGTCAAGGTATTGGATTGACAGTTTTTTATCAGAAGATTAATTTACTATGCAAAGTTTTTTGTGTGCATAACTACTGCCGTAGGATTTTCTCAAATTGTGGTTGTATGCGTTTGGTAACTGAAGCTCGAGTTAGAACTTAGCACAAGAAAAAATATAACTCGAATTTTTAAGTAGCATTAAGCATGAACACAGCCCAAAATAATAATCATAGCTCAACAAGTGCTAAAGTACAGAATTCATAATCATATCGCTTATCAAAAGCCTAAACGTATGCATCAACAAGTTTGGAAGATGTGGTGAAAGTTTATTACAAAATTTACCAATACCAAATGGAAAAGATCTTTCAAATAGAGTGATGTGGTGGGCTGACAGTGTGATATAATGCGGAAATCTAATATTAATATTGTGTACTGTCTGTTTCAAAGTACATTAGCAACTCCGATATGATTATAATTCGAATAACAATTAGTATAGCTGGTAGTGGTATGTTCTAATTCTTGAGTAAAGAGAACGTATAGTAAGGACGGATTAAAAATTAGTATTTAAGACCAAAGCTAAGTTTACTGTATATAATAAGTTTGAATATTATAAAAATATATCTACGAAGTGTTACTGTATTTACTATTTCAATTTTTTTATTATTTCCATGATTTGTTCTTTAGTTAGAATTGCAGAACTTTGCTTCCTTTTTTCTGGCACCAGTTGTAATATCTTACGTTTTGTATTTCAGGTTTCTCTTGCAGATTTAAATTCGATATCTTTAAAGGGATCTAATTTTCTACTAAATTCGTTGTAGTACAACTCTTGCATTAATTTGGCGATTTTATTCCACATTGTTTTAATAACGGCTTCTTTGTAATCTTCCCCATTGCACCTTTTCATATGAAATCCCCAGTCTTTCAAAATGTTTGCCAGTTTTTTAACTGGTGTATTTCCTTCTAATTTGTAACCCTATTCGTCGCAAATGGAATTGTTTCCATATTGAATTATTACTAACCATAGTATTTTTGCACCAATTTTCTTTAATCTGTGCGTTTATATCTTCCACTGATAATGAACTAAATCGCTTATGGTTCATTGCTTCCAATTTGCAATAATACTGGTGACAGATGTCAAAACTAGAAAATACGTTGTCAACAAACAGAAACAAAATACTAGAAAATATTCTCGGGAGAATAATGTACCAAGATTATTCTCACTATGATAATATTGTGATTGCACAGAATTAAACACGTGTTCCCAAATACTGCTAAACGATTTGTTATTAAAATTATTAAAAAATAATCAATTAAAAATTCTTGTATGGTTTCCTTGGTATAGCTGGTATTGGAAATTTTATTTTCTAATCGCGAATAATATGGAACATTGTCAAGAATAATCACATTACTTGCCTGCAGATTTTGGTATAAGTATATTTTCAAACCAATTTTCAAATAACGCGGCCAACCTGTTCTCATGATTATCTAAGGAGTAAGTTTTAATATTTTCTGCAGATAATAAAGCATCTCCTTTAACCCACGCATTTGCAAACCCATAGTGTAATATTATTTCTTTTTCTCCTAATTTGTAAAACACTGACTCTCACAATCCTTCTAATAGTTGTTTGCGGTATTGGAGTTAGTTGCGAAGCCTGTACCTCAGCTGCTGAATTTGATAATTTTTTCTTTTTCACCAAACCTTTATAAACAGTTTGCACAATCTGTTTCGCATCTTTCGCCAAATATTGTCTTTTCTCTTCGTTATCAGTGCAATATTATCTATTTCCATGTGCATTACTTCGTTTGCATCACCTGCAGCGCTGTCTGAACATTATAAATTTTCAATTATCGTCTGCACACCATGGCTGTTTCAAATAAAAGTGCACTTTAGCAGTAAGTATTCCTTGAACCGCTTTTCGAAACATATCTTTGGGGTGCTTAGGCGGTCTTAGGTATCTACCATCTACTCCCTACATCTCCCGTTCCCTCATACATTCATGGATGAGGATTAGGAGTTCGGTAGGTTGTTGTCATAGGTCTTCGTCGCAATGCCGCCTGCCTTTCTCTCTTCAACTTCCTTTACCTTCATGATGTCCTTTATTATTTTCTGTATAATGTTCCATTTGTCCTCCGTAGATATCATGAAATGGATTATACTATTCGGCGTAATTGGTGTGTCAAATGTATGAAGCGTAGCAGTTCGTATCCCATCTTCAACACACAAATATTATGTAGGCCACAATATCTTTTTCTTCGTAATATACGCAAATATCGTGATTATCTTTTGCAAATCTGCGACCGTAGGCACTAAAAACGCCATGCTCTCCTAGCATCTGACTAAGGTAATAGTCATTCCTCCTAAGCTTGCCGTTTCACCGGGGTTCTAAGTTTGGTATTAGCCATTTAGTCAACTGAGCGTTGCTAGTGTTTTCATTCCATCTCGTTTGCCAGTTATTGACTGTGTTGCTTGCAATATCTTTGCACTCAACGCGTATCATTTTTATCTATGTACTTTCTTTCGCGTGCCAAAGTCTGTCGGTGGAATACCGGTGATCACTTGGAGAGCCACCATAGACGTAGTGCAGAAAGCTGACGCAAACCTAATTAAAATATTTCTCTGTAGTCGTTCTGCAATGTTGCGATAAACCTTCTTATCTAGTATTTTTCTGCTAAACCGGTGCATTACTTTGATGATATTTTTTAATGGATGGTTTTGGATTAGTGACTAAGTGTTAGTAGCTGTGAATGTTATATGAATGTCTAATTTTTGTGTGTTATTGTATCACTTAAGTTGTTTATGTATAGTGTACTGTGAAATATGATATGATTTGACTTTGTACCTATTAATTTATCATAGAATTCTTTTTTTTCCTCATATTGATCTAATATTGCTTAAACGTTCTTTTCTAAAATCAGGATGTGCTAACTTAATAGCCTGATCAACTCAACAATTAATTACAATATTAAGCATTGCTAAACGATATTTATTGTTGCAATCTGCGAAAGTAAGATTTACAAGGTAAATACAAAGTTTTTATTGCTGGTCTGTGTACCTTTATAGCTACTCCTCCTGTCTAATTATTCAAATTTTGTTGTTCTACTTTTTGTTACGGTAGGGGCTATTAAGTCGACGTTAAATTAAAGCAGTAATTTGCAACAGAGAGAACAAATAATGTTCATCGTTACTTTACGCTTGATGCTTGAAACTGTGGAGCTTATTTCTAAAAGAACTTTATACACATAGTGTAAAAGAGAGGAAGAAACTTTTCCAATAAATTTGCTTTATCTCCTGAATTGTAGGTCACTTTTTTAATTTTCGGAAATATTATTGTTTTGAAAGTTATTTGAAATATTAATTCTGAGAAACTTTTTTTTTTATTCACGAGAAATAATTTAAAGGGATGTTATGTTAAAACGAAAAATAACATATACTTAGAAGTTAAAAACTACAACTTTCTGTAATTGAAAAATAACATTTAAAACAAGAGATAGTAATTAAGCATGTGGCGTTCTCAGAAAATTGGTATTGTTCAAAGTTCTTGAGAGTTTGTAGTTACGTGCTACATCTAAAAATACTGATCCTAGAAATTATTTGTTTGCATATAAAATGTCTGCTTATTACATACATATAAAGAGCTGCAACTTAATATTGTACATAAATTATATGCGCATATTAATTATTACAAGTAACTATTACCTTTACGTTTTATATATTATTTAATACATTCCAAAATGGTTTGGAATTAATTGACAGTAAGAATTTTGTCATTTAACTTGATGCCAAACTATTTAAAGGCTGTAAGCAACAAAGGTTTTAGAAATTGAGTTTTTTCTTTCGACCACGGAGAACATGGAAACACTATTCTTTTTAAGTTGTTTTTAACATATTTCTATTAATACTGGGTCTAGGTTCAGTTGATCATACTGCTTTAGTTGTAGTGAAATCTGTTGGTTGTCAACTAAACTTTTCACCAAAGTTGCCAGTTGATTGTTGAAGGTTATACTAACATCTTCAAAGTAAATCACTTTTGTTTTCTCAATTTTAACGTTATGTAATTATTATTAGTTCTTCATTATTTCGTAAACTAGTTTATGATGTTGGCATTGTGAAAAGGGTTGTTACCTTGTTAGATAATCAATATATTACTATGTAAACTTTCATTGGTAATTAAATTCTAGAAGGATATTACGCTTACTAAAATGAGACAAATCGCTTCCTTTTCGGATATAATTTCGTTCAAAACGCAGTACCGACATTTCCTTTGACCCATATCAAATCTGTCAGAAAACAAATAACCTCTTTCATCATCCGGTGGAGGATAACTATTTTTACAATTACTACGTAATATTAATAAATAGGTCATGTTTAACTTTTCGGTATAAATAATAATAATAATCCAGAGAGTAATAATATTTTCGATTGAGTAGTTTTTTAATATTTTCTCTAAATTTCTGAATGTAGGATAACTTAATAATATGACTTAATGGAGACGTACAAACATGGGACTCCCGTCACTGAATGCCAACTTATTTCTAATGTCGAAGAATTAGCGGTGTTGTATGTATGATAGTGATTCAGTTTTATAAATTTATGTTCGTTCTTTCTCGCATAAAACAATAACTGAAAAATGTAGATACTGAATATTATATTCTGAATTATATCCATTTGTTAAAAAAAACTTCTACAAGATGTTTGGAAATTTCACCATTCCACCAGTCATTTCGCTCGAAATTCCCCAAACAATTCTTCAGTAAGATATAATAGACTGGAATTGGAAACATAATAAAGTTTAATTATCGAGGGATTTAACTCTTCCTTCACTCTATTGAAAGGAAAACAACGACGTCAATCTACTATATAATATTTCTGCCCAGTTACATACATACACACAGAGAAAAATGTTCTTGAATTAAGAAAATATACCGTTTTACCCAAATATTTTTAATGCTAGAATATTTCTGTTTTGATTCAAACACATTTTCTTGGAATAAGTAAATGCGTTTAATACAATCTAGACTATATTTGTTGTAAAATACGTATTTGATCTGAATAACTTCCCTATTTGTGAAATAGCTGAATTGCAAATTTCGAGCAGCTGCATTGAGATTATATGTGTATATGAAGCGTTTATACGTGCATTTTTATCTGCGTGCACGATTTTGCAAGAATTAGATACGTATAAGTTTTTTATAGTTAAGGCGTGGAGATTTGCAGTAATAAAAGTACATATTTAATAATGCATTATGTGAAGTATATTTTAGCTTCATGGGAATTGGAGGAATAATTTCGCCCAAACGTTGTACTTGAAGTAAATCCATTACTAAACTTCCGAATGTCGACCACTGAATTGGCAATTTATAAGCAATTTAACGGAAAGTACAGGTTTTACTGAGTCCAAAACAGACCCCCGTTTCTTGCGGAGATCAGTCTAAGATACCTAAAAATCGTTCTAAAAAGTGTTATTCTATGTTATGTTTCGCTAGTGTTTTGACATTTCTGCGAGGATTTTCACATTAGCGAAACATAACCTAGAAATAACACTTTTTAGAACGATTTTTAGGTATCTTAGACTAATCTCCGCAAGAAAAGGGGGCCGTTTTGGACTCAGTAAAACCTGTACTTTCCGTTAAATTGCCTATAAATTGTCAATTCAGTGGTCGACATACGGAAGTCTTACAAATACTTTATATTCTTACATTAAAACAATGTTGTTTTGCGTCAAAACAATTTTCTTAGAAAATAATATTCTTGTGATAACACAATATAGTTTTGCGGATATACAAATACGGGATTGTTTTGAACTGAAACAGTCTGTTTTAACTCAAGATAATATTTCTCTGCGTGTATATAATCAACCAGTAAATCTAAAGACTTCGTGGAGTTTACTCGAGGAATATTTTTATTATTGAAATTTATATAATGGGAAGGATCCCTATCAACAGTAGTTGCTTTTATTCAATTCAAGAATACTGATTTCTAACAATCTAGAATCATGTTATTGTTAAGAAAGTAGGTATTAAGTATACTTAACTTTTCATGTATTTACCATTTTTGACACATCTCTGATTCACATCAACTAACAAGGATGTATCATCCACATACATAAAAGATCGTTCCCAAGATAGGATATTAACATACGGAATATAAAGAAATGGCCTAAGGACACTTTCTTGTGGTACTCCACGTTTAAGAGTGAGATATTTAAGGTCATATTCATAGTTCGTGGTTGAGGTTGTGTCGATGCTTGAGCACGCCTTTTATAAAAACATTTACGTCAAAATCTTGTGCTCAAGCATCGGCAGAGCTTCTAGCACAAATTATAAATATGACCCTTAGATGTTTTGTCTTAGATTTCAATATAATGTATCTTATCCGACAAATAACTTTCAAACCATGTCAATGCCCTAATTCGATAATTGTACAATTTACTGAGCAGGAGCGAGTCCAAACTCCTCACTCAAATCAACGAAAACCGCAATACACGCATCATCTCGATTTGTGTGTGGTATACATTTTTTAAATTCGACTATATCAGCAATACTGCGGCCTTGTTTGAAATCAAATTGCGACGGATTTAATAAATTAAAATTTTCTAAAAATTCTATTAGTCTTATTGTAAAAACACAGATAAAATGAGTATTGAACGATAATTTCTAATGTCTAAATTAGAGCCACTTCTTAATACAGGCTTAATTCTTGCAATTTAGTTCTGTTCATTGCAAAATTATCATCAATGAAGCATCTTTTCAATATTTGTTTACAGAACTGAATTCTTGTATAGAAGTCGTCCTTGTTCGTGGACTAGTTGAAGTTTGTAGGGATGGAATTGTTCTCGCTTCAAAATATTTCGAAAGAACGTCGTTAAAATTCTAGGAGATCTAGTGTTTGTGAATAGATGGCACGTCAAAAGTCAACAAGACCGACTTACAAGATAACTCGATAATAGTGTGCACTCACTGCTTTATGCTACATGTCAATGTTGGTCTATTGATAGCCTTGCCTTCTTAATACCTTGAACTTATGGCTGCGTATCAAATAGTAGAGCTTTGCGTAGCACACTGCCGAACATATAAAACACGTATGTACACTAATATAAAAATTATCGACGTAAATCAGGCTTATCAAATTTACCATATTTTATCTGAAAAGAAGTCAAGATGTTTAAACTGGTCAAATTTAAGTTAAACAATATTTATACATTGCTCGACGTATTAAATCTGTAAGTGTTTATATGCGATCCGTCTAATCTATTCAAATTGTCGCTAATTTGCTACTTCATAGACTTTATATTTGACAGATTATAATGTCTTTCATAAAACAAATTTACCATTTCTAAATTTCAATAACACTTCAAATTATATTTTTAAACAAATCTACTTATAAACCAACCGACGTTGATGTCACAAACTATTCTCAATTTATAAATATTTAAATGGAAAACTGCTAGAAAATCAGGTATGTATGTGGTCTGTATCCTAAATAAATAAACTCTTTGTTCAAATTCTCAAGTTTTCGTTCTTTATTTAGAACTTCTTCGGGTGAAAAAACGTCGGTAAACGAAAGTTGGAAATTCTCCAGTAGATTGACCATATCACCAAATTTTATAATTCTAAACTCACGAACTAAAATGGCGTTAATGTCAAAATTAACTAATATACTAGAATAGTAATTTCGTATCATATCCATATTATCAAATTGGTATTGTAGAAATTGTGTCATAAAGTAACTGTTAAGTATTATATATAATATTTTATTTATAGTTTTCGCATTTAAGTTCTTCACTATATTTGTGACGTCAATTGAGGTGACACGGAAATATGTGGTAAAAAAGAAAGCGGACGAAATTTCTTGTCTAATGTATCGTGACAGTTACATCACGCGATTAAGTATACCTAACCTAAACGACCACATTCTCGAACGTGGGATAGAAGAGTCAACCAATACGTAGATAAGTACTAACAACGCATTTTAGATCTATTGGTCGTTTTTTCTTAAGATGCATAATCATAATGAGTCGATAGCTAATAAGTAGCAAATATTTTCGAAAAAAGATCAACTGCTAGTCTGACGGCGATCGTGAAACACGAAACAAATGAAAATTACTATAGTGACACATTACCATCTTGCTTCCTTTCCCTTTATTTTGTATCATTCTTCTAGGAAAACACATATCTGGAATCAATTACATATATTGGTATGTGTGACTGTAGTTTCCTATGCGACAACAATATTTACGCGATAATTTAAGGATATTATGCGGTTAGATATCTGTTATGTTCAGACATTCATTACAGCTATTAATTTTGTCTAACTTATTCTTGAAAAGTAGGCAGTGGTGCATCAGACGTTATCTCATATCTATTGGAAACAAAACCAAAATTAATCAATACATGTCTTATTACATACAAATTTTCGTCATAAACTTAATATAAAAGAAAACAAAGAAACTAACGATTCAAATATCACTCATTTTCACTACATAAATAAATTCTTGGTTGAAATGTTTCCATATTGTCAGATGTTGTTTGTGGTGCATATGTTGTATACAATATTTTTCATATATCCTCACAACAAAAAATCTGGACTCTTTAGGTCTAGGGATATTGCAGGTCAGTTCTGTGAATTACCACGCCCTACTTACCTATTAGGGTATTGCCTATGCAATTAACTGCAAAAGAAGGAGCACCATATATCTGTAGCCGCATCTTTTATGGGATTTTCAGAGATATGGTTTCCAAAAGTACGGGTGAAACTTCTGCAATAAATAAACATGGCATGTTTGTACCACATACGTAGCGGGAGATATTTCAAACGTTATCTGGTTTGCGATTGGCCAACTAGCCGTATGTATGCTAGCAGCCTTAAACTGCCAATTAGTGTGCAGTCGTATCGTGCATAAATATTCCAGGGTCGGTGAGATCGCTTAATCATCCAATGTAGATTTATTTGTGAAATGAAAATGACAGACTTTAATTTGAGTGGTATTTGACTCATTAGTTTCTTTTTTATTGTTTGTTTTCTTTTGTATTAAGTTTATGATGAAAATGTGTATGTAATAAGACACATATTGGTTAATTTTTGTTTTATTTCCAATAAATATGAAGCAATGTCCAATGCACCACTGCCTACTTTTCAAGAATAAATTAAACAAAACTAATATCTGAAATTATTGTCATGATGTCAAAGCTGCCTTGATTTAACCAAATTTTTTGTACAAAATCGCCATTTAAAACATTAAATTGACTTTTACAAAGAAACTATAAGAGATAGGTATAGGGAACCTTAATAACATTTAGAAGAGAAATAAAATCAAAATCGAATGACGATGTTAGATACAGGATGTTCCATTTAAAATAAGCAAGTTATTGAGCATTAATGGTACCCACAGTTAGAGGTAAGATTTTAACTATCCTGTATAATTTTTAGAAAACATCTTTATTTTAGGATTAGATGTAATGGTTGTGCTAATGAAATAATACAACTTGAAACACGTAACTTAAATACGTACGCTAGATACTCATTCTAAATATTGATCTATATTTTCAAAAATTGTTAAAAGAAACTGTTGAACCTAGGTATAGGGAATATATCAGTAACTTGCCTTTATTTAGTCTTCGTCATCGAAATATGCAATAATATACATGGTGTTCCATTTAAATTTTGATAATTTTGATGTGTAACTTTCTTTTAGGACAGCCTGTATATATCAAAATAATTTTAGAACGTGCTCCCAATGGACCTACACATGCTCCAGCAAAAAGATTTTAAATATGTGTTACCGTTTTTTGTATATGAACCGAGGCGAATGTGGTGCCCCACCCTGTATACTGAACATAACAGATATCTAACCGCATAATATCCTTAAATTATCGCGTAAATATTGTTGTCGCGTAGGAAACTACAGTCACATACCAATATATTATAATATACAGTGCTATTATTTTACTATGCAACATATCCCTATGTGGCATTTTAAAATAATTGAGTCAAAGCATTATACGATAGGCAACCCATTATTCATACTTGAAATACGTCAAATATTCTTTCGCGTTTCAAACTAATTTGCACTACATTTTTAACACTCTTCTGTATTGTGTTCTAAGGGAAAAATGCAAATGTGTTTAAACTCTAAAAGCAGACAAAGAATAGGTCATTTATTAATATACATAAGGAATTAAATATTTAAATGTTTTTATTATAAGTATTTTTCAAAATGACCCCCTTCTTGTTCTAAACAATAACCTAAACGATAATAAAAATTTCGTATAGAATTGGTTATTTTATTTGGTGATACTCTGAGACTATTGCATTTTTCTGTAATCCTGGTTTTCAATTCCTGTGTTGTTAATAACAAATCTTCATTTTGGTTTAGTAAATCAAACATATCTTCGCAAAACTCAGTTCGAGAGGTTTTGTCAAAGGGGTTTACAAATAGCTATTGATGGTTTTGCAATTTGTAACACCGAAATTTTTCAATTTTAACTACATTGCGCACACTTGAGGGTGATATATTAAACTCTGACGGGATAAAATCTAACTATTTAGAAGGATTCTCTTCTACGAAAACCAAAATGTTTAATTTTATTTCTCTCGTTAACACTGTTTTCGTTCTATTCTTTTTTTATGGTCAGCGACACATACTTCTGTTTTAAATCTATTATATACTCTTAAAATTGTCGAACGTGTAGGTATTGGTCTATGGGGAAATTCTAAAGAAAATAAGTCGCTCATCATTTGTAGACTTTGATGGTTTTGATACCATAAGCACATTTACATTTTTTCCTGCTTGGAATACATTTGTGAAAGTGTTGTAACTTAGATAATGGCACAATAGGGAAAATAATAATTAATATTTGATGTATTTCAATTGACACTAAACATTAATTATTCTTGACGTTAGGGTAGTATGTATAATAAGTTGCATAACGTATAATGCTTTGACTCGATTATTTTAAAATGCAACATATGGATATGTTGCATAGTAAAATAATAGCACTGTATATTATTTGAAATACGCGGTACTTATGTAAACCGACAATTCTGTTGCTATGCGCATAACGCGTCTACCCTACACCGACACTCGTATCCTAAATATGGTAACCGACGGTTGGTAGAGGTAAACGCTGCAACATTTTCATATTGTGTAATAATACAAGTTATATCTAAAGTGTGTAATTGTAAGTTTGTACTTCGATGTATTGTATATTCGAAGAATAAATTCGTTTAGTTGAAATATTTAATTCGAATCCAAAATACACCACAACTGGCGACGAGGATGACCACAAACGATTTAAACGAAGGCGGAGTAATATCTTCCATAGCAGCAGTACCACTTCGAAGAATATAACGATGAAGAAGAATTTACGTCATATGTAGAAAGGTTCAATTGTTTTACGTCAATATCTACATAATTTACCAAAGGATCGGAAGGTTAGTTATTTTATTGCATGTGTCGGGTCTAAAATGTACAGCCAATTAAAAACGTTATCCACATCTAAATTACCTATTGAGTTATACTGAAAGATAAAAACTTCGATACAAGAAACGAGGTGAAAATGAACAATTTACTAGTTCTTTCTCAGTATTGAAACAATTATCGTTAAATTGTGGATTTAAAGGGAAGGAAAGATTAAACGAGGAACTCGGGGATCAAATTATATTTGGTATCAAAAATGAAAATACACAAAACTATTTTTTAATAACTCTTAACCTCACATTAGACGATGTAATTAAAAAAGAGTCTTAGTGACGAACAAGCAGCTTATTCAAATGGAAGTAGATACGAGTTCGGGATTCCAACTATAGAAATATTTTATGATATAAAAATTTCATCTTCGGGCGCGAATAACCATTTAGAACAACTGGACAATTGTTTTTCCCGCTGTAGAGAAAATAATATTACACTAAAAAGAGAGAAATGCACATTTTTCACTGATAAAACTTCATATCTGGGATTTGATATAAAACCAGAAGGATTATGTAAAAATGATACCAAAATCAAAGCAATCATAGATACAGTAAATCTAAGCAATGTAACCGAACTGAAATCATTTTTAGGAATCGTGACACATTATGCACGATTTATACCACAATATTCTAGCTACTCCATCTATTTTGTATGTATTTTATTTAATCGTCAAACTGCTTTTTACGCGCTAAATTTTCACATGCATACAGTGTGTTTTTTTAACTGTTGCCATAGGGAATTGCATTGTAAAAATTCAACACGTGTTAACCTTTGTTCTGATGAAAATATTTAAATCATTTTTGGAATAAAGCTGGAAAATTCTTTAAACTATCGGATAGATTACAATTCAATATTCTAAACTGTCGAAAAAGTTTAGAAAAAAATATTTTTGTGAAAACATTTTCTTGCCACTATCATTTCTAGCAGGCGTTGTTTTAAAAAATATATAGCGAAAGCTCTTCGAGGCTATGACTAATGTGCTTTTAGAAGACAGAACATGTAAACATTTATTTATAAAAAAAAAGAAGTAGAAACCATTAAAGCACAAATAATTCAACATATTTACAAAGATTATCAGTAATTATCAAAGGAATTGTTCAAGGTGTTTTCCTTCAACTGCTAGACAATGTCCCAAGCGATCTTAAAAATTTCTTCGAATGTTTTGTAAAGTTCGCACTGTAATGGAATTACAAGCTTCAATTATTCTTGCCCTCAGTTCCTCCACACTTTCTGGTTGACCTCTTATGAGGTCGTAAACTTGTCCACATAAGAAAAAATCGAGTGGTGTTAGGTCAGGATTTCAAGCAGGCCAATGGAATGGTTCACATTAGCCAATCCAACTATCAGGAAATGTTTTGTTTAAAAACTCTCTGACGATGGAAGCAGAATGGACTAGTGCTCCATTCTGTTGAAATATTATTGCTCCGTTGCATCTCAAAGCATGCGGCTGCGGGCCTACCTCCATTTGAAGAGGATCTATGTATTTATGCTGGTTCAAATTTCCATCAATAAAAAAATAGCCTTAATCTTTGATTTCCTTAAATTGCTACCCGCACGTTAAGTTTATCGCAATATTGCGTATGTGTTTCTTGTGTTCTGTAGGGATTTTCTCTTGCCGAAACCTATCTGTTTGTTAATTTTTCCATTTAATGTGAGCGAACTCTCATCAGAAAATAAAATGTTATTTAAAATATTTCGATTTTCATGATTTTTTTCCATCAAAAATTCACAGAATTCTATTTTTGGAAAGTAATCACGGGGCAATAGTTTCTGCACATTTTTAATTTTGTACTACTTAAACTTTTCAATTTTCAAGGCTTTAAAGCAGCTGCTTCTTGAAGCGTGCAAATCTGCTGCTAGGGAAGTAAGTGTGGTGGTATCTTCTTCTTCAACCGCCATACAGATATTCACTCTTAAATCTTCTGTAACAGCATACGAGTTTCTTTTTCTTATTTTGTGCTCATGATTTAAGCAACCCATGGCACAAAAAGCATTGTAATATTTGAGTATTATAGTTTTAGTCGGAATAACGCGGTCGGGATATGCAGCAGCAAAATTCTAGCTGATTTCCGGCAATAACCGGGTATTTGGCAGAACTTGTGAATAAAATGGCATTTGTAAATTATTGATCTGTCAGATTCATTACCTTCAAGTTTGAAGAGTAAAATGAGTCAAGTAAAACTGCTTGTGGTTGTTCAAACAGTATGCATTGTGTAGTCTTGTTGGTGATTTGTTACTAAAGGAAAAAATAGCAACAAATCTGCATCGAATCATAAGTTAACAGGGGGTATCATTTTTACCGTGCAATTCCTTATGGCAACAGTTAAAAAAACGCACTGTATATGGTTTCTTTTGATTCATTAGTGAGTTGTGTTTGTGGTCTAACTTCATTGTCTTAATTCTTTCATAATATATTTTATTACTCAATGCATATATACAGGGTGAGGCATTAGTGCGTCAAAGCTCAATATATCCCTTAATATTGAAGATATCAAAAAACTTTATGTACAAGAATCATAGACAGTCTTAAGCTACACATTTTAAAATTACTTTCATATATACAGGGTGTTTCATATCGCTAGGGTGAACCAAACATACATTTTCTTAAATGAAACACACTAGGTATATATTATTTCAAATTTGGATTAAGCCCATCTTCCTCGTTCTTTCAATATAAGGTTTCATTGAGTTATACCGAGTATTTCAGAAGTTTTTCTGCAAGGTGGATAGGAAGAGGAGGACCAACTACAGGCCCAATCTCCAGAGCTAACTAAAATTGACTTTTCATGTGGGGTTATGTAAAAGACTTTGTGTATAAAACACCGGCAACTACGCAAGATGATATGAAGAATAGAATAAGACAAGCGTTCCATAGCATTAATATAGAAATGTTAAGAAATGTAAGACGATCATTCTAAAGACGGCTGCAATGTTGTATTGATGTTTTTGGGGGACATTTCGAGCATTTATTGTGAACCTTATTGTATTTAAACTTTGGCTAAAATGGTAAAAGTATAAGTATAAGTTTTAATGTCACTTTTTCATGGCTAATGTATTATATTCCAATTATTGCCAAAATGCTCACATTTCTTTAAAAATCATTAAATATCTCAGAAACTAACCATTTTAGATATAGGGAATAGTTAATAAAAATGTAAGTATATCAAGTATTCTTTCCTTTCTTAATATAAAATACGGGGTGTTCCATTTAAAAAAAATTAGAAAATAATGCTTTTGTGTTTTGAATCGCTCTGTACACAGTTTTCGTAATATTGGGAAAACACCACTTCGTTATAAAATTGTAACAGTATAAAAAAGTTATTCCAGTAAAAAAATTATTTCAAGCTGTTTCGTATGTTAGCTCTGGGGATCGGGCTGGCCTTGTAGTTGGTCCTCCTCTTCCTATCCACCTTGCAGGAAAATGTGTATTTAAATAATTATGAATCGGTCTAGTGTGATGTACCGGATCCCCGTCATGTAAATACCACATATTTTGACGAATATTGATGGGAACATTTTCCAGCAATAATGGTAAATGGTTTTCTAAGAAGTCTAAATAAACCTGACCATTCATTCAGCCTGTGAAAAAATGTGGTCCAATTACGTAGTCTCCAATTATTCCACCCCATACATTCAAAGACCACCTATTTTGACTATAATTTCCTACAAAATAGGGATTACTTGTAGCATAATAATCAAAATTATGGCGATTTACATTTCCATTTTTATGAAATGTAGCTTCATCTCCAAAAGGAACAAAATTAAAGAAATCTCTTTGGTTGCGGATTTGTTGTTGAGCCCATTCGCAAAAAGCAACTCTACGGGCGAAGTCATCGTCGAGTAACTCTTGATGCAATCACATACGATATGGATGTAATTTATTTTTACAGAGTATTCTTCGGACAGCCTTTTGACTACAGGACGTTAAATACGCAACGATTTTCACAAAAAATTGACCATAACTTCTGAAATACTCGGTGTAACTCAATGAAACCTTATATTGAAAGAATGAGGAAGATGGGCTTAATCCAAATTTGAAATAATATATAGTGTGTTCCATTTAAGAAAATGTATGTTTAGTTCACCCTAGCGATATGAAACACCCTGTATATATGAAATTAATTTTAAAATGTGTAGCTTAAGACTGTCTATGATTCTTGTACATGTTTTTTGATATCTTCAATAATAAGGGATATATTGAGCTTTGACTCACTTTCTTAATTTTTGAAGTGAACCAGTGATCTGAAATTAATGGCTACCATATTAATTTAGTTCCATTGCCAGAATTGCTGACCGCTAGTGTTAATTGTTAGTGCTACGCAGTGTTGGGAGATGATATTGTGTTGATGTCGCTAAGTAGACACGGAAAAAAACACTAAAATGGCAACATCGCAAAAAAATCACCAAATATTTTATTTTGCTAAACTTATCTAAAAGTAAATCAAGGTGTTCTACTGAATTTAAAGAGCAGTGCTCTGCTATAAAAGCTGCAAGTTTCAATTCGGCGGTCTTTCTTTCTTAAATAATTGATTTTGGGAAAAAAATTGTTATTTTTGATATACTTGACACCAAATTAGACTTGCGAAGATATTCAACATGCTTGGATGTATTAGCATGTTTTCCAAGATCTGTTTTGGGTGCGTTTAAACTACATTACACGCTCTGCAGATGTTATCTCCATGGCATAAAGTGAGCCAACCTTAGAACAAAATTAAATACTTATTTAGATGTAAATACATGTATTTGTTATCAACTGCCGAACTATTAGGGTGTGATTTGTTAAAGTTATGGCGGGAACGGGAATACATGGTGAAATAGAGCATACTGCATTTAAATCATATTAATTTTAAATTAAAGAGTAAATTCTACAAAAGTAAATGTAATAAACAGATGGATATAACTTATAGGAAGACGGGCATCTACTTTATACTATAAATCAATTGGCTACTACAGTAAATTAATACGAAAGTCAATGGTCTTTTTAGTTATATTAACATACCTTTAAACATGTTTCCAACAAAATCACTGACAAAAAATTACCTTTAAATTTGTCGTTGATGACTTTAAAAACCTCTAAATTTAGCGAGAAAATCACCGATCTTCCAACACTGGTGCTAAGCATCCAAATATCTCTAGGGCTACATGCTTTCGCTGACGCTTGCGCAATACAGCTATAAACCAATTGATGATAAATCTTTAGTTATATTCACAATGAATTTACCGCCAGCAACATTTGTTTAAAAATGGGAAAGAATCCTTTTGACGATATACAGGGTTAGAAAACTTTTTAGCGATGCGGTCATAGGGGAAATGTAAAATTTTACCACATTATGTTGTCGATAATGCTGATTTTAAACGTAATATTTTCACGAATGATGATTAAAGTTTAAGTATTAATGGACAGGTATTCTAAAATAAATATGAAAAAAAATATGCTGCATTTTAGTTGACTATGAATTTTAATTATACAAAAATTGTAGGAGTTTAGATTTCAAACTTCTAAATATTGAAATCATATTTAATACGAATTTTAGTAATTTTAATATAACAAGTATAGTTTGTTATATTAATTGAATCCTATGTTGTGCAACAACAAGAATCTAAAACGCGGTTGGATGCTAGCGTAGGTATGGGTCGATTCCTTTTTTCCTCTGAATACATTGAGTAATATTAAAAGGGATGCCAGCTGTGACCAATAGGAAAGAGGTCAAGATTTCAACATCAATGAGCTAACAGTAGTAATACTTTGCAAAAAGTTTCAATCAGAGTGTGAAATTGACAAGAAATGAGTAGGTTATACGCTACCCTAGTATAGTATACTATTTAAAATAATAAAGCTAAAATAAAAGTGCGCAGAAAATTTAAATTGCGCAAAAGTGACAAACAATTAAAAAAGTAATATAAGCAAACAATGCGAAGAAATAATAATGTCAACTACTGCCTGCTGAAAACATTAATTTTAACCCCTTACATGTCTGCAATCAAGATCTTAAATAATATATTCAGTATTTTAAACAAGCTATATAACTCACGGTATGGCCTCTGCGCTCCCCTTTCTCCAACAGAAGTTATTAAAATATTCCTTTTTATTTCTTTTTGGGGGAAGTAAATTTCCCAATAGGGCCTGTTCTGTAACTGTATTCTTTATATCTACTGAATTATTATTACCTTGTACTTTTTGCAACGCCATTTTTTCATCAGAAAAATGTAGTATTGAAGCTGTAAAGACTGTAAATATTTCTTAATATGATGATATGAAACAAGGTCGTAAAACACTAATTGCCGACACTTACTGTTACTATCAGTGTGATACACAGAGAAGATAAGTTTTTAGAAATATTTCTTTTTGTGGCAATCAAAGCACATAGTTTGCTTATCTGAGTAATCGTTACATTAGACTTTTAACAAAAATCTTTTTCTTGGTGATATAGCAATTTTGCTAATTATTTAAAAATTACAATGCAAAATTATATAAAACGGAACCATCTTTTCGAGATTTCGATATTATTATTTCTGTAGCATCTTCAGGAAAAACTTAAAAATATATCATAATTAGAATTTGTGTTATGTTATTTAAATAATTAGATATTTTTTGTCGTTATTTAAAATGTATATGTTATATACATGATGTTTCCGATTAACTTGGGCAAACTTACCAGCTTACCAAAAAATAATAATAGTTCGCATTTAAGGAAAACGCTCCCTTAAATAGTGATGGTTCTTTTACTATTGTTAATAATTTCGCAAATTATGGAATATAGCTTTATTATTGTAGTAGGTACTTATATCATTTCATTATTTTAACGATGCTTACTTTGGGCAATAACACAGGCCTCGCAGCGTTTTATCATCAATTGTGTTACACAGCGAAAAATTTCAGGAGTCTCGTTAATTGATTGAAAACCATGTTCGATACGTTGTCGGAGAATTAACGCGTTTTCAGTTGATGTTTGATATACGATACTTTTTATTTATCACCATAAGAAAAAATCACAAGGATTGCAATCAGGTAAGTAAGCGTGGTGGCCATGCAATCGAGCAATCGAATGTTTAGCAAACCTTGTAGTCAAGAAGTCTCGCCCAGCAACACTAAACTGTGCAAGAGCCCCATCTTGCATGAACCATAAATTTTGGCGTATTTGCAATGGAACTTCATCCAACAACGATTCGAGGTCTTCCTCTAAAAACAGCCTATAGTATTGACCATTAACACTTCTTGGAAAAAAAGTGATCCCAATAGATAGTTGTCAACTATGCCGGTCCAAACATTTTAGCAAACTCTCTGCTGATGTCGAGGTTTGCTCTATTTCATACGGATTCTCGTCCAATCATCGATGATTATTACGATTATTCAGTATTTCATCTATTGAAAAACTACACTCATCGGTAAAAAGAACAGCATTATGAAAATTACGGTCATTGCGTTCTTCTAAAACGTACAATAAAATTGCTGTCTGTACACGAAACGGGTACAATAACTGGTCATGAAAAAGATTCCAAAAAGTTTTAGATGAGATACCAACAACAGCAACAATTCGTCTACTACTTGTATCGTTGTGCAGCTGTATACTAACGATGTGCATTAGATGTATTCTGTATAATATCTCTTAGTGATTTCTATTGCGTATTGATGAAATGTTAATAAAAGTTTTGGTATGGCATTAAAGCTGCACTCTTCTTTTCCATATAAAATAGAGAAACATATCTTTTATTAGTATATATGGTGCAGTCAATAAGGTCATAATTTTTCGATTACGTTTTGATGGCAACGACTGTGACATGATTAGGAAACCTTGTAATGAAGAAGTATCGCACAGGAACACTAAAATGTGCAAGAGTCCTGTCTTGCATGAGCCATACATTTTGGGGTATTTGCAATGGAACTTCATCCAGCAACGGTTCGAGTTCTTCCTCTAAAAACAGCCTGTAGTAGTGACTATTAGCACTCCTTGGAAAAAACAACGATCCCAATAGATAGTTGTCAACTATGCCGGTCCAAACGCTTTAGGAAAATCTCTGTTGATATCGAGTTTGTGCTATTTCATGCGGATTCTCGTCCGATCATCGATGATTATTACGATTATTCAGTATTCCATCTATTGAAAAACTACACTCATCGGTAAAAAGAACGGTATTATTCAAAATTACGGTCATTGCATTCTTCTAAAACGTACAATAAAATTGCTGTATGTACATGAAGTGGGTACACTAACTGGTCATGAGAAAGATTCCAAAAAGTTTTAGATGAGATACCAACAACAGCAATAATTCGTCTACTACTTGAGTCGTAGTGCACCTGTGTACCGATGATGTGCATTAGATGTATTCTGTATAATATCTCTTATTGATGTCTATTGCGTATTGATGGAATGTTAATAAAAGTTTTGGTATGGAGTTAAAGCTGCGCTCTTCTATTCCGTATAAAAGAGAGAAAGATATCTTTTATTAGTGTATATGGTGCAGTCAATAACGTCATATTTTTCGATTACGTTTTGATGGCAATGACTGTGACATGATTAGGAAACCTTGTAGTCAAGAAGTCTCGCACAGCAACACGAAACTGTGCAAGAGCCCCATCTTGCATGAACCATAAATTTTGGCGTATTTGCAATGGAACTTCATCCAACAACGGTTCAAGTTCTTCTTCTAAAACCAGCCTGTAGTATTGACCATTAACACTCCTTGGAAAAAACAACGATCCCAATAGATTGTCAACTATGCCGGTCCAAACGCTTTAGGAAAATCTCTGTTGATATCGAGTTTGTGCTATTTCATGCGGATTCTCCTCCGATCATCGATGATTATTACGACTATTCATTATTCCATCTATTGAAAAACTGCACTCGCCGGTAAAAAGAACGGTATTATGAAAATTGTGGTCATTGCATTCTTCTAAAAGCTACAATAAAATTGCTGTCTGTACACGAAACGGGCACAATAACTGGTCATGAGGAAGATTCTAAAAAGTCTTAGATGAGACACCGTCAGCAACAAGTCGTCTACTACTTGTATCGTTGTGCACCTGTATACTAACGATGTGCATTAGATGTACTCTGTATAATATCTCTTATTGATATCTATTGCGTATTGATGGAACGTTAATAAAATTTTTCGTATGGAGTTAAAGTTGCACTCTTCTTTTCTATATAAAAGAGAGAAACATATCTTTTATTCGTATATATGGTGCAATCAATACCGTCATATTTTTCGATTACGTTTTGATGGCAGTGACTGTATATTGATGCCTACCCTTGATTTACATTTAAACACTGCATTCTCTATATCGAAAGAATCTTCGCGAACTAACAACATCTGCGACTACATTTTCAAATACACGCAATGGCATTTAAATCGAAAATATTACTAAGAGATTTTGCTTAACAATGTATTAGTTAAGATTTTTGTGCATTTTTGATCAAATTTGCTGGCAACCGCGCAATTAGCATCCATTGCAAAACAAAGAGAAACTCTAAGTTATCCTAGCTTAACAAAATTTAAAAAAAAACATTTTTTATTCGAGTTCTGGGTATCACACTTCATTATGTTGGTAATTATCGAGATTATTTGTCCAACATTTTGTAAACTTGTGGAATGTATTTTCCACTACCACTATCAGTTTTATCAAGAACTCAGAACTCTTTAAGGTGCAAAAAGAACTCTAATTAAAAAATAAGTTTTTTTTAGAAAACGAAACGAATTCGCACATATAGTACAAGGAAGAAAATTTGAAAGTCAAACTATGTTATTATTCAACACGGTCTCCTCTTAAATAGATATACTTATTACAACAAATCTGCAACGCCTCTAGATCTTTCAGTTGAGGAAAAGCATAATAGTCAGACAGAGCCAGATCCGGAGAGTGAGAGGGATGTTCGAATAATTCGTAACTGTAAATCACGAATTGCTTGCATGAAAACATGTTATTTGTGTGCAAGGGCATTGTACAAATTGTGCAAAATCAAAACACCTTTGGACAACTTTCCGCGTCTTCTCTCCACAATTTTTTTCTCGTAGAGTGCGTCAGTAACGTCAAATAATAATTTCCAATTATTGTTCCGCCTTTATCCAGAAAATCAATAATGATTACTCCAAGGCAATTCAAAAATACTGAAGTAAGAACTCTTCCGGCAGAATTTTGAGCACAAAACTCCTTAGAGTGTCTCCATTCCATCGATTGTTGCTATGTTTCGTAGAAATGTACCCAAGTTTCATCCATAGTAAGAATACTGCTGAATAAGTCTGCATTATTTTCAAATGGAGTACAGATCGAACGTGATGCTTTCCCCTTTGCACGCTTCTGGTCAAGATTCAGACATTTGGGAATCTATTTCGGAGAAATTTTTCTCATGTCCAAATCGACGTGAACTATATTATGGACGCGTACATATGAAATATGGAGTAACTCAACTATTCGTTTTAGCCCAATTCGATGGTCTGACAAAATCACATCATGAACCGCACCATTTGCGGGAACGGATACAGAAACTAGCCTTCTCGATTGGTGTTCATCTTTGATGGAAAATTTATCCTTTTTGAAGCAATCCAATTTTTCACAGTCGTATATGAAGGATAATTGATCGCCAAGGCTATTAACAATATCTTCATAAATGATGGCTCATTACTCCAATTTTTCGATTTTCATAATTTTGGTCGACATCCTTTTTTTCAAATTTTATTGCGCAACGTTGGTTTAACTTTTTGACGTGAAACTTTATACTGACATTTCTAATAAGTTATTTTTCGTAGCTATGGTATCCCAATATTTTCTTTATCTATGGAACCGGCCTAAGCTAATTGTCTTTATAGCTGCTATTTGAGGCTAATCAAATTTATGTGGAGTTTCCGGGTAAGTGCATTTCACATGTTTGCTACGGCACAGAATAAATGCCTGAATTAGAACGGACAAGTATAGTGGTTGCGTTGAACTTTCAGATTTTCATGACCTTCAGCTATATTTCTAGAGTGTGCAATTGCGCCAATTTTAAATTAGTTGATAAATTTATTGATTTTATAACAAATATGAACCCGCCCTAGCGAGATTTACTGTACATGAATATGAAAGCAACATTAAAAAGAAATATTTAAGCTAATGTATGCCTTAAAGCTGAATTGGGAGAACGTAAAGGCAAAAGTCTACTATTGCCATTTAACATAACTTGTGCAACTGTTCAACCTATTTCTATACACATATTTGTTTTGCCCTTCCAATGTATAGCTATTTCTACAGATATCTTGATTTCAGTTCTCTTTGAATAACTCTACGATAGCATTATTAAGTTGGTGAATACATTCCTAACATGTGTCATGATGTGAATGTGATATTAAGGAGCATACTCCAGGAAGATGACACCGTTCGATCGTATAAACTGATATATTATCTGTTTTAATTTAGGAATCTTTGCTTCGCAACTTATGTGTGAGTGTTCCTAATGTTTGCGAAAGGAGAAAGTTATGACTAAGCTTAACGGGAAAAGTTCCCAACAAAATGTGTAAATGTGTCTACTTAGCACTGATAAAATTTAGATTGTTTATATAAATCCCATGAATCACAATTACATTAACTGCAGATAAATTGCTAGTCTGCTTTAATATATTCAATTTCTATTGTTTGTATTTGAAAAGTACATATAGAATGTATATTGTAAGACAATAACTAATAATTATAAATGAACTGGATTATAACTCTAGAGTTTAACTGATCTGTCACCATTTAAAACTTCTAGGTCAATACAAACGTGACATGAGGTTAAATCACCTGGTTTATGCTTTCAAAAATAAAATATTTTTTGATATTCATTTTCGGAGAGGGATGTAGTTAAGTATTTAAATATTCTTTCCAAATTTTTGAAAATATGAGCAGTAAAATATTAATTTTGTATGGATTAAATATTATGTATATTGTTCAAAAGTTTTTTCATGGTTGTTCTGCGGCGAATTATCTCTCAAGGTGGATTATAGTTCCCTCTTCAATAGCACGCTTTATTGCTGTTGCCTATCGACGTAAATCTCCTACAAAATTCTCTTTGATGTTCGAACGATTCTGTTCGAATATAGTGAAGACTGTGAATGTAACGCGTATTAGAAATATTCATATTTTGAATTCATTCCAGCCATACACCAATGATATCTTAATTAGTTATGGAAATTAAAAGACTTGTGTTACATAGTATGTTAAAAATTTTAACGATTCTTGAAAATGGAGTATCTGTACATGTTTCAAAACAGTTTGTCTTCTTGTGCACTGTATTTATAACTATACGAACTAAAATTAAACAGCAACAACAGTTTAGTAGAAATTTCGTGATAATTCGTTGATATTGCATTCACTTTTCGCCGTCAATATTTGGATGGCCATGAGTTTTTTTTCATAAAGTTGGGGCTCTAGAAAACTCCACGCAAAAGTCCAGAGGCCAATTCTGGTCACCAAAACGTTGAGATCACAATCAGCGAAAGACTGGTGCAAGATTGTTAATGTTTCACGGGTGGTACAGCACATGGAGGCATCCTGCCGAAACGAAATCTCCTTAATAACAATATTTTCTTAAGCAACAAAATAAAAACTGGGTTATCATGTATGCATAACGTTTGCTATTCTCCGTTGACATTTTATCTGCCTTGTTTACTAAGAAAAACTGTTTAGTGATTCATTCTCATTACATAGCACACCACGCATCGATACTTTGGAGATGCATTTTTTTTTCACATGAATCGTTCGTAGATTTCCTGAATACCAAGGCGGTACTTGGCTAGTAATGAAGTCCGTTGGGACAATTTGTGGAGTCAATTGGATTTTGTAACCAAGGAGAATCGCGGTCTCTGAACCTGCGGCCACACTATTGCAAACTGTTGTAATGCGTTGTCCTTCACGACTACTACGAGCCCATGAAAGGTGCATTGTTTTGTTAATTTTGGGGCACTCAACACAAAAATGACAATGAGCAGTTGCAGTTTTCAAGAACAAGTTTTTCTATTTTATTTTTAACAAAAAAATAAAAAATACGTACTTCTACACATGCCTGATTTAGTGACTAAACCTTTTACAATCATTAAATCAGCTGTTTGATATTCTTTTGTTAATTATTTCTGGAGCTCTCTAACAAAAGCCCAACAGTAGTCGGCAAGCATGGAAGCATTTCACTTTCCCTGGCACCTTTTCTCCTTTATTATGTATACTGAAGGAAGAGTTGCCCCGCTCATCACTTACAGCTCCACAGTTTCCAGGAAACAACTTCCGATGTGAGTGTAGGAAATGGAGACATATTGCAATTCATTTTTTGATACGATGGCACCACATTTTTAATAAGAGTAACGTAATTGTTAGCTATTTGCTATTTCTGCTGTAGTTTTGATCCTTGTAACTCTGCCTTACTTTTTGGAAGATCCAGATCTCTCACGAGATCGTTTAGTTTGGTGTTTCTGAGTTATTCTGTGCGCTTGGCGGTATGACGCGCTTGGTGTGGAATCAGGATCTCTTGATATTCATGGCATATCTTCTTGACAAATCGCTGTATTGCTATTATTTGATTCTTAAGTGAATGTTTCTGGGAATTCTGGAATAGGCAGTTCCTCATTATGGCGCACAAGTCTTATGGTAGATGGTATATGTGTATCGTTGATAACCGACTTTTTTATCTTGGATATATCTGTGCCTTGCTAAACACGAGGTATCATAAAGAAATAGCAATCATTAACATGTTTTATAGATTCTCTCTGGAGCATTGGGATAGCAAACCACCGAGATCGTTTTTTATTACTTAACTAGTTTCTGAGCCTTGAAGCGCATGTATTGCATCCGATATGTGGCGCTCAATGTTCGCCTTGATCCTTGATATTTTGCAAACGCCATGCCTGGTTTGTCAGTAGAGTAGGTTTGTCAGACAGCTTCTGAAACGCAAAAGTATCTTCACCACAAACATAACAGAAGTGATCTAGATTGTTTACACCCTTTCGAAATATCTTACAATGTTAACTATTCGATTCGACTCACTAACTTCGACTGACTAACCTCTTTGCTTTGTTGTTGCGCATATACCCAAATACTGCGTCTAAATTTTTGGAGATTCGACAATTTTCTATTCAATTTCATAGTATTCGCGATAGTGGCGTTTGTCATTTGTTTGTATATAGGGGCCGGTCAGTACAAGGCAGTGTAATTCAACTGGTGGTACTTTTGAATTTTTCGATTATTGCTTTTACAGTTTTACAGAAAATAGCGCACGATTCAAGTCTCACTCTTATTGATTTATGTGATTCTAAAAATATTAATAAACAAAAACAATAAACACAACCAAATTAGCCATTCTTTGTAATTAGTTGATACCAATTATGTTGCATGAAACTAAAGCAATTATTTATGGTTCTTTCTTTCATGTATTAATTAAAGTAGCTTTCAATCAAATTAATACATAGTAAAACTGGAGTTACTGCATCGTAGATTTTTATTGTAAATAAACATATTCTAGATCTACAATAGATAACTATATTCTGAACATTTCTGGTAGCGTTTAGTGCACTAAACACATGATCTATATTACGTCGTTTGTTTAAACAGGTCAACCCAGTCAAAAACACAATGCGGTTGTAATGCGGGCGATTTTAAATTGTCCTCGAAATAGATTGCAGACGAAACCGACACTGAGCGGAAGTCATGAATTACGGCGTCTCTTTTTTCACACTGACTTCTTATCGTGCTTAGATGTCACTCTACTATGATGTATTTTATTCTGTTCTTCGTATCCCATTATAATACATCCCCGCTCATAACACTCATCAGCGTCTATCTACATTTCAAAAAGTTTAAACATCAAAGGGGACAATTGATTTATTAAACTTAACTCGTGCTACGCTTACGTAGCACGAGGCGGAGAACAGTATCGTGCTAATTGTATTTTGGTGTCTTATGCGAGCCGTTACAGATCTTGTCTTTGATTATATTTATATAGTATATTTAAAAAAGTTTTGGAATATCTTGAATAATTCAGACGAGAATTGCTATCTTAACTTGATCAAGTCCTTTGATGTTTAAACGAGGATATGCCTATGTCTTGGTTTTCTTATAAGTAAATGTGAATTTGTACAGATACCTTTTCTAACCCCTTCATGCAGACATCAGGACAAACTTGTGCAAGTTGTGTTCTGGCATCACGGAGGACTTTTGTGTTCTTGTATTGCTCTTACTTTCAATAATTTTTTTTTGCATAATTTTGATCAACGTGATTTTTCGTTCGATCGAGTGGGTTAACTCTTATCTTGTTCTCATCTCCTTAATCGTATCCTTTTATTATTGTATTATCATTTAAATAGATTATTTCCATATTATCTGGACAAATTACGATTTGGCTGGACATCTTAAGTTTACAATCACAACTTTTCTAACTAAAATAGTACTATTATTAATAAATCTGATTTCCATAGCAATTTTTTGAATTTGTGCCATATTTTTCCTGCGTTTTTCGAATTCTAACTGGATGTAACTTTGTAACATATTTTGCACTATCTTAACTATGATACTATATATTGTAGTGAAAAATCTAGTTTTAATTACTCCTTGTGCTTATCATTGGCCGAAGATTGCTTTAAATTAAGCCAACGTCAGCTTCAATGTCCTTTGTATGTGCCCATCAAAAATTGAATTGCAATAAATTTTCCATTGAAGATGAACACCGATCGAGAGGGCCAGTTTTTGTATCTGTTCCCGAAAACGTTGATGTAGTTCATGACATGATTTGGTTTCAAAATGCAGACTTCTTAACCCATATTGTTACTGTGGATTAAACTTGGGTACATTATTTGTATATTAATATATTATAAATTGTAGTAATTGTGATTGATTTTCTAGATAAGGGTGGAACAATGACTTAGAATTATTATTCGACGTTATTGACTACTCTACGAGAAAAAAATATGAAGAGAAGTGGTGAAAAGTTGTACAAAGATGTTTTGTTTTTGCAGAACAATGTCCACGGACATAAATCGAATATTGCCATGCAAACAATTCATTTTTTATGGTTCGAATTACTCGAACACCCTCCTTATTCACCAGATCTGGCTCCATTCGTCTATCATGTCTTTCCTCAAGTGAACAAAAGTTTAGAAGGTCGTAAATTTTCTTCTCTGGTTTGTAGAGCAAGATAAAAATATCATTTTGAAAGGTCTGGACACGTTGCAGATTCGTTGTAATAAATGTATCCAATTAAGAGGGGAGTGAGTTAAATAATAAAATATGTTGACTTTCAAATTTTGTTTACTTCTTGTATCGTAATTATACGTATTGAAGTTCATACATATGTAAAGCATGGGAGTAATTTCATTCGTTTCTAATTGGGTTATATGTGCGTAATAATAGCTGTTGAAACATTGCAGTTGACGTTCAGGTTTATATTTTTATCTTGGATTGTATATACGTCTCTGTTTTTGATTCGCTACTGCTACTGAATCAATTGAAAGAAGTAATTCATTTATGTTTGCAGTATAATGAAAATGTACTATCATAAGAGATAACCAGATCTAAATGTTTGGACTGATTGAGTGTATTGATTGCAGCTTGGATTTTAAAATCCTGTTATACGTATCATCAGGTTTTGTAAAGATTGATCTGCATTCTAAATAAAATAGATTGCTGCAATGCAGATAGATCTTAATAAGAATGTCGAAGAAATAACAACAATAAAAATTATATTTATCTATCTGTGGTATGTATGTAATTACTTTTATATTTATGGTTTCACATTTTTTTTAGTGCTTCTACTTTCATTTACATTACATTCTAGAAGTGTAGTAATTGCTTTGCCCGCATTAAAAATTTAAATACAGGTGTTTTGAATTCCGACAATCCAATTTGCTTTTCACTATAACTCAGTATATGCAAAAATTGGATAACATCTCGAGCATGCAATCAATTCATTTCTCGCTGACATCACGTAATGGAGTTACGACTTGGACAAATGCCATGGTAATATGCGGCAGGGGTGTCCTTATTCCAAACAAAGTATATTTTATTTCGCCTTAACTCGCATGTTTGTTACGTTCGAGGGCGACGCCACCACTATAATATTCTCTAGGGTAACGTGTGTAAATTGATACGATGTCATTTCGGTTGCGCATTCAGTTGGTTTCAATTTGATTTGACCACAAACAGACGTTCGATTTAGTTCACTGCAGGTGTCTTCATGGTATACAACGTGGATCGATGGCATCATTGTATCAAATTGAAAGCGCAATGTACGCTCAAACGTAAATTACGCAGTCAAAGCTTCTGTGTCAGTGAAGCTCACGTAATAACGTCATTTGTTATTTATTCTATACTGTCTTAATATATTGGCACTAACCTACTTTCCCAATTTTCTACTGGTACTTCGTCGATGTCATTTTGCTATGAGAATGTTAGATGCTATATTTTGTTTGAAAAGAAAGGGCTCCTGGATACAAAGACTTCAAATGGAGATTCGTATTGTTGAAGTAGTAGAAGTTTGCAGTAGCCAGTGGCAATAATTTAATCTAATGTAGTCTAAGCCTGATACGCTTTGTTCTATTTCAAGGTGATATTCATGTAACTTCTACTCTATGAGTGTGTTGTTAATGTGATAAATCTTATCATATGCACATACATCATTCATGTATATATTCATTTGAAGCTTCAAAGAAAATATAAATACTATGTATTAGAAATAATCCTTCTACTAAACGTTTAGTCAACTCTACAATTCACTCACGATTCACATTTCAGTCTGCCCCAGATTAAATCACACTGGTCTAAAAAGAATACAAGGTGTTTATTACTTTGACTTTTTAATCTTCTTTATTGAAAATAGTCTCTTTCTGAGTCAATACAGCGGAGGAAACATTCAATAAATTTTTCGAAACACTTTCTATATTCATCGGCTAGAATGGCGTTTAGTATGCCGGTCGAAGTCTTTTGGATGATTTCTTTTTATCGACAATTTCAGTTTGGGAAATACGGTGGATGATGCATAACAATGATGCCTTTCTGGTCAAGAATTTAAGTACCATGATGGCTTTGTGCGATGGTGCATTGCCGTGCAACAAAAACCAACTGCCTGGCTCTCGATATTCCGTTCGAACTCGTCGAATTCTGCCTTCACCGTGTGACCTTCTAGGAAGAATTTACTGTGAAGGATTCCCTTGAAATCGAAGAAAACAGTCAGCATTGTCTTCATTGCCTCTTTTGGTTTCTTTGGAAACTTCCATGCCGCACTCTGACGTTGTTGGCTCGTATTGAAAACACCATGTTTTATCACAAGTTACAATGTGCATACATGCTTGCCGGGTTCCTTTGGGGCAATGCTAAACTCTCCAATCTTTTTGGTTGTCTGTCAGAGTCTGTGCCACAAAGCGCGCACAGACTTACCTTTTAGTATCCCAGTTTCCTCTTCGATGAGTCTCGCAGACACGCGATCGCTTCGAAGAATTTCTATGAGTGCAAGTGGTTTTTGACGTCGCTGCTGCGTAATCGTCTGCAGGATCCTCACGACCGTCACAGAATCAACCAAACCAACGGAAAACCTGTGCACGGGATATGCATTCATCCCCTTACACATTTTTTTTAACGTTTCGTATGTTTCTGCACCACTTTTACCTAATTTAAAACAGAATTTAATATTCGCTCTTTGTTGCATATTGGTTTTTTCGACCGAGGTATACGAAATGACATTACATAAGATGTCAAACCGCAGTGAAATATCAACCGAATTCGCTTAAATTTTGAGTTTAAGGAGCTAAAGGATACAATTCACCTACTATCATTCACTCATACAAGTCACTACGCTAAGACCTTTGTTGGAACCAGTTTCATCTAATCTGAAACAAACTGTGTATATCTTACATAATATGATCCACAAATCCTGCGTTTACCACAAAGTTGTATACTGAAATTTTCAACTTGACACACTTAATACGAAGTGTAGCCTCGAATACTGTGTGTATTGGACGAACTCCGGTTAATTCGTCCATATGCACTCCATACTTCCTTGCCAGAATTGTTATTCCTTTTTCGCATGATACTCTAAAGTGAAGGTAAAATGCTTTCCAGCAATTATAAACATGGCGTCATTACTGCCAAACTAAAACTTTTGAAGATCAAGTATTTCGATCTAAACATATTCGTATCAGAAATGTGAAACAATGTTCAGATCTCATTTCCTATGATTTGAGTGACACGTACTATAGAAAATCAATATACCCTGTAACGTACGAATCGATTTACATTTTACTGCACGTATGTATATGTACCGGAAAGCAATAAAGGTTTATGGTGTTGCCCTTATCTTTTTATGAGAAAGCATTTTTCGATTTCCTTAAAGTAAATGCAATATCGTTCAGGAAGAATTTGCTTATAAACTTCAGAAAAAATTCATGCACGAGTAAAACACATAAATTTCATATAGTATATAAGCTACTAGCGTGATGTAAACGAAAAACATCTTATTTTAAAATAATTCGTGCAAATTTACAACTTTTTGATACAATCAGGTAATTTTATAAAACCAATTTACTTTTTATTATTATGTTGTAGTACATTCTATAAACAGGAAAGAAGTTGCAGCATATAAGATATTAACGTTGTAACAAGTTTCTAGAAAGTAATATATAAAGTAAATTATTACAATTTATTGCCTCATAGGTCAAGAACAAAATACATAAATAGAATTGCTGAATCGTAAGTATTACGCTCCTTGCAGTTTATTTCTTGTTGAGGCATGAAATGCAGTCTTCCTTTATAATTTTATGAAGTTTGGCCGTAACTATCGCTTTTCAGAACCAAGACTGTTGCCAAGCGATGTTATTATATCCAAAGCTGGAGCTATAGATACTTTCCAGTGCATAGTTTAGAAATAATTGATTTTTGAACCAAGTGATAGGTTCTTGAAATACGATAGAACATCGTTTATTTGAAACTACACGTATCTAAAGTTTGTATTTGCAGTGTAATAATAGTATCTTACCGAGATAGTTAAATTTAAATTGTAATTAATGCAAACATTAATTTGTTTATTTTACTAAGTAAGTAGTATGCCATAAATTGTGGCTATGTTGATTAGACGAGTATCAATAACTATCGAAAATAAATCGCGGACTTGTCTTGCACATACACTGCAATTGCTTTGGTTAATTGCATATCTGACAAAAGCAATCAGATGCTTGTGGTGTACTGGATGAATGAGATTTTCTTAATGCAGTAAAATGTCGATATTTGATCCAAGACCTCATATCTCCAATTGCTATAACTATTGCCACTGCCTTTGTAAAGGCTTTAATAAGTGACTGTAGCACGGGCCTTCTTTCAGGTTTCATTACCACAAGTGAGGAAGATACATTTAAGGTTCACTGCACACGAAGCTACGTGTTCTAGATTCGTAGTAGACGCGACTGTAGGAAGATGTACGCTTGTATGCACCTCACTTAATATTAAATGGACATCTGCATCGAGCGACACAGCATCACTATTTCGTCTAAGGTTACGTTCATAAGGACACGATGAAGGGAGCGACTAGCGACAAGACTATAGTAGCGACGAAAAGAAGAGCCTACAGTCAAAGGTCAGTGTATGTAGTGCTAGAGTCGCGATTCCAATATAATAACAAAGGGCATTATTAGGCGGTATTCATCTCAGGGATGCTCTTCTATACAACCTGATAGTTATGCAATAATTTTGCCAATACTATTATTACTTAACATTTAAAATTCGCATTCCAAAACCAATAATAAGTTTCAATCCATAAGTAACCTGTTAATGTATTCTCTGTTTCCAATAACCCTCCACACTTCCATCATCTTGATAATGTTCCATGTTTCAAATCAATTAATTGTTACTGGTTACTGAATAATTTATATAATAAAATCTCCTCAAAATGCATTACAGTTGTCAATTTTTTAAAGTGTGGTGGGTGCTTAGTTGCATTACTTGTCTGGCTCTGACTGCAACTCTCGTGGTGTAATTTTGTGTGTGTAACTTGTGTTCAAATGGCCTTGCGACAGCATCATATCGCCTTTTATAATGCCGCGCTGTTAATCACTTTGCTCCCAACAGCAAATGGTGAGTCGATCCTGATTTCGACTCTCTGAAAAAATGTTATCGTCCCTCCAGAAAATTGATTTCCGACTCCTGTCATTGCTCGCTTAGTCGCTTCACTATAAACGTATGTACGTAAAATCACGTTTATAGTGACGCGACGGAGCAACAGTGACAGGACTAAAGTAGCGACTGAAACAACGTGTTGGAATTTCCAATCTAGCAGTATAAACGCTAAGCTTTGACTGTAGGTTTTTGTTTCTGTTGCTACTCTAATCTCGCCACTAGTCCCTCGCCTCGTTGCCTCACTATGAACGTTACCTAAGAATACTAACTGCAATCCGCCTAGCGTACGGCGGTGTTAATTACTTGCAGTACTTTTATGTTGCAGTACATGTTTTCAATTAAATAATTTCTTGAAATAGAGGATTGAACGGTCAAATTTGTGCAGTTTACACACAATTAACATCAGTTTCTTAAAAGTGTCTTTAAGCATTCTATAAAACGTCTAAATACCCTTTCACGGCAATAAATTCGTATTTCTATGTATAATAGCAATAATAATAGGAATACACCTAGGATTTCCTACATTTTTTCTTTTTCTTGTAGTGACGAAGATAATTTAAAAAACGGTCTTCTTCTTCGCCTAACTTCTTAGTAACCACTAATAAAATACGATTTAAAATCTTATATCATTTGCGAATATTAAGGAGTAGCAGGATCGTCGCTGCAGGATGAATCTTGTAAGTATCTATCACAATAAGATCCGTATGCAGAGAGCCTTAGCCTCCATATTACTGAGATATCTATTTTGAGGTCTATGTATTATTCCGGTTGACACTATTTTGACATTCACATTACCGAGTTAACAGTATTCCGCCCTATCTCGACAATATTATTCCGATATGCATTATGTCTGATGTTATTATTAGCATTCTTTCGGTGCTTTCCAAAATTTTGGAGAGAATTATGCATCAAAAATGCAAAATGACTGCCTTTTTGGAGCGCCTAGGTGTAGCTACTGACTTCTACTCAATTTGGTTTCAAAAAAGGCCATAGCTGCGAGACTGCTCTATTGAAGATAACCGACGACATTCTGCAAGCAATGGATCGTGGTTTTGTGACAGCATTAATCATGCATAATTTTGCTTTATTGGTGAAAGAGTGTTCCTCTTCAAACAAACGTCGACCTGTTTCGGCGTTTTTTCGTATTTCTTGACGTTTTAGACTTGTATATTTTTGTCAGACACCGAACGATCATTCACATTATGCAAGAATATTTTTAGAGTATGTTGCAAGTACCTCGCATATTTAGATTGTTAATATTTCTCTCCCTAAACACTTCAACCCACAAAACACCAAAAAACTTTGATTAAAAAACCGACGCGTTTCGACAGCAGAGCTGTCATTATCAAGGCGATAATAAATCTAATATTTCTCTCCCAGGTGTTCTTGTTTGATGTATTATGAGTGCAGCTGCAGTGCTTTACAAGCTGTATTGATTGTCGGACCACTACTTAACAACAACAATACCGGAAAATATATTACTTATTACTATTTATTCTATTGTACTAATTCACTGTATTTACTGTATACCTTTCGTATATCTACTTATTGACTTCGCAGCTCCTTTGTTTGATGCTTCTGCGTGCTATTCTAATTTACTCGCTTTATTCATGAGTTACTATTTTGAAAAGTGTCGGGGTTGAAGGTATTTCCTAGTATTATCAAAAGATAAATAAATGCAAAGTTTCAACGATAAATAGAAAAATATACACTAACTGCGCGTAATATTACAGGTCGACCAGAATCCCGTGGCAGTTGCGCTTAAGTCAGAGAGGTTGGGTAAAAGTATGGCGTTGCAGCACTCGGCTGTGATTGGCGCGCTGAAGTAAGAGGCGGACTCATGCGTTGGGGGTATATAAGCCGATAGCGTTCATTGACCCTTGTTATTACTAGATGGCGCTTCAAGATCAACAAGTCGAAGTGCCAGGCTGTCCGCTTTACCAGACGTCTTCGTCGTGCTTGAAACCACTCCTTTATTGCCGACTATCGCCTCATTTGGTATACACCTGTTTCCTACCTTAGAATGACCCTTGATAGCAGGCTGACTCTTTGTCAACATGTCAGTAGGGTGATCGATCGCTTCTGTGCCGCCAGGCCAATTGTTTATCCAGTTCCTATATATTGTATTTTCCTGCGTCCCGTTCTTACTTAGGTTGCGCTAACTTGGTCGCTAACTGGCCAAAACACACTTAAAAAGATTGGAGGCTCAACAAAATAAGAAGTTGAGGATGAAAAGCTGAGTATTTATGAAATCGTGTCTTTGATGAAAGGATGACATTATTACTGTTTATTAACTTGTCAGAATTGTTATAATCTCCAAAACATTTTATAATAACTAAATATTGAAGGTGTGATGAACTTTTCAACAAAAGTATTCCGCACTTTTTCGACATGATTTGTAACTTCCTTTGATTCAACATTTTAATTTCAATCATCATACTAATTTGTTTTAATTTAGTTATTTTAGAAAAACTGTCTAAATATTATTTAAACATAAATGTAAACATACTGTCTAAGTTAGGCATAACGATAATAATATCCTGTGGAAAGAAACGTACACTACGATCAATGCAGTGTCTACGTTACAGCAAAAAAAATCTAGATAATTAGAAACTAGAACGTTTCTATTTCTGCCCATTTTCAACATTAGATGTGGATGTCTCATGTCAAATTAAATATAATTTATCTTTGTAGATTGCTGTAGTGTCGTTTGGCATTTTTCTCTTTCTTACTATTTATCTATCGCTACTGCTACTTATAACATGATAATATTCATTTATTGTAATGGTCCATTTTTACAGTGTAACAGCACATACAGGTATATCGCGAACGCATTCCTTCCAATAATGGTTTCAGCAGATTGTAACGAAATATGCAAACGCGGAAATAACCCTCGGCACGTTTATGGATCTGACAGACAGAGTGATTGAAAGGTTTATGGAGGCGTGAAGAATTCTAAAATGTAAACTTGAAAAAGTACCAGTCATCTCTAGTATGTTACTAAACGCTCATAGGGTATTGAAAATCAATATGAAATATACTTTAATATTTGACGGGGCCGATTCTACTGGAGAATGCCAGAGGTGTTAAAGATGAGGGTGGCTAGAAAAAAAAACGAATTCTGTCTAAGTCGTTACATCTCCGGAAGGTTTGATTTGATTTTAGTTTTTACTTTATAAATTGACATTAACATTGTTCTTGCTAAATTACTAACGAATGATAGTTAGAGGGGAAGTAACGGCTGTCACAACGTTAACTAAACGTAATTAAGATGATCGTGGAGCTAGTGGGGTTAGCAGCCAATGGAAAAATCCTTATTAAAAGGAAATAAGACTCATTTAGCTAAACTTTAAGCTTTATTAAAATCTTCTTCAGAAGGTAATTGATTAGAGTAAGAAGCTAGCAGTCACAGAACAAAACTTCATAAAACGCACCATTAATACTAATTAGTCATACTAGGCGCTTTTTTAAACCAAACACATGTTAAAACACAAAATGCATTGTGAAATTAATAAAAATGCGGTGACAATTCACCAGAAATAGACCGCAAGGTTTAGATAAATGAGTCTTATTTGCTTTTAATAAGGATTTTTCCATTGGCTGCTAACCCCACTAGCTCCACGATCATCTTAATTACGTTTAGTTACTAACGAATATTAAAAAAAAAAAACAAAGGAATACTGAACTACAGGAAATTAATTACATGTTAAGGATATCTTAAATAGACTATAATTGTCTATTTTGTATGCTGAACTCTACTTATAAACATGTTGTATGGGGCCTCCATTTTGTAAATTTGCAGCTCTTAATCTATGTTTGAACTGCAAAATAGCTTGGAATAAAATATGGCGTGTTTTCTTGTAAAAACTGTTGTGTCCTTGTGTCCCTGTTCCGTGGGATGGAGTGCTGTCCTGGATCCATTTTCGGTAGTAAATAGTCCCGCATATGTCGTATCTAATTATCAGTGATTGTTTTTGTTAAATTAAGACTTTAATTCAGAAAAGTGGTAAGTTCCAAGAATTTATAAACCAGTATTTTTATCTAGAAAGGTGTTATGTGCCATTGAGAATAAGATACCAAATGGGTCAAGTGCCAAACGTAATATTTTAGATTTTATGGCGCAAGCTAGACTGCGCATCTTGTAAGTGTCTCCACTGCAAGATAAAAAACAGTGCTAAGTGCCATATCCTCAGCCACTGAAGAAACGTGTTTTCTTGTTAGTGAATTCTTCGCATAATCAAGTACATTGTGTTTGACGGAACTTTTCAAAATGGAGAACAATCAGGAAGAGAAAACAGAGAAAGAGAGGTAACATTTGCTGAAGAACAAAAGAGACTGAAGTTTACCGGTAAAGCGTACCTAACCTATAAAAATGAGAGAAAGTTAGAAAAAGAAAAACCCAATGAATTGGTAAGCTCGAATTACTGTTTGGGCATTAATAATTCTCTACTTTTTACCACAATGTTTTTATAGGTCACCTGTAAATGCGAGTTTAAGTGCAAAACTATTTCACCAGAAAGCAAATTACAACTGTTTACTGACTTTTATAAACAAACCTTTGAAATCCAAAGTACTTACCTTATGGGATTAATACACAGCATGCAGCAGACAGCCGAAGTGATATAGTGTCCCCAGTGGAAAAGACAACATTGTTCAAGTGTACAAGGAGAAATTCATGAATATCTTTTCTGTTACACGTAAAAGGGTTGATGGACTCATTCGAAAGAAGACATTTGGCGATACCACTTTCAAAGATAAAAGGACAAGAACGGCTCCCAACAAATTTCACGATGCTGACAGGGAACTGATAAGAAATCATATGCAATCCATACCAAGGGATCTAAATCACTATTCACGAAACAGAACGGCCAAAGAGTATCTGAGTCCGGATTTGAATATTAGTCACTTATGTAAAGCCTTTAAAGAGAAGCATCCAGACAGTTTGATTACTCAGAATTTCTATCGCGAACTTTTCGAACTTGTCGTTAAAAAACCGCGGACAGATACATGTAAAACATGTGACAAGTCAAGCTGCACAATCCAACTTAAGAATGAAGAAAGTATAGTCACTAAATAAAAGTTAGAATTACACCATCGAAAAAGCGAAAAAGCACGAGATTTGATGAAAGCAGAAATATCTATGTTTCAAAGGCCAGGTAGTGATATCTGCTGCATTTCAATGGACCTACAACAGATGCTTTTTGTACCAACTCCTACCCATTCCGATATCTTTTATCTTGGGTAGTTATGTTTAAATTTTGCCCAGTCAATTATGTGCATGTGGAAAGAGAGTATTGGCAATAGTGGCGGAACTGAAATATCCTCTTGTGTGCTGAAGGTTCTAAATCAAGAAATAACTAATAGCAAAGCATCTGGTCATAGGAAGCAATGACTGCTGCGGCGATAATAAAAACCGTGCCTATGGCAGTTTATCACATTTTTTTGAGCTGTGATCGTGGTTTCGTTCAAATTGAGAAAAGGAAACAGGTAATAAGAGCTTTCGTTTCGTCAGATCTCATATCTATGGTAAAGTTTGCAAATGTTGAAAAACCATTCCGAGTAATGGAAATGAACCAACAAGATTTTCACAACGTGCAAGCAGCGGCAAACGAAATCATCAATATTTCTAATTTAAATATAAGCAAACTAGTCGCTATAAGATACGCATGCAAAGACTTCCCAAGATATCTGAAGGGTGGTTTTAGACCGGCCACAAATAAACCAATATTGGACGAAAAGAAACGAAATTTGCGCTGTGGTGGACTTTTTACAAGGCCAACAACAGAAAGACTTCTATTTATAAGTGATTAACATGTGGGTCTGTAGCTGGAGCTGGAGTGGGTAATATAGAAAGTGCTGGTGCTTAATACCTTCGTAGTAGGTATTGGCACTTACCACTTTTCTAGATTTTTTAAAGTATTGATTTTTTTTTTGTAAAATGTATTTTTAAGATTTTAACTAAATATGTTTTAGCGTAACGTTTAACATGTCCTTTTGTTTAATTTTCTTGTTCAAACTATATATACAGTTAGATAAAAGTTTGCCTTCGATAACTCAAATCTTTATTTTTGGCACGTACGACCTTTCTTACGTAAGGTCTTCAAATGAGGATCAGTAAAAAATAAGCGATTCTTTCCTTTGACACATAACACCATGAGCTTCTGAGAGAACCGCGACTTGCTGTGGTACAAATGTTCTGGTTCAATAGCGTTCCTTCTTCTTGGTTATCGAATAAACCCTTATTTTGTCTATTTTGGGGTACTTGGAGCTTTAAGTCCTTTTTATTTGGAAAAATTACACGGCATAGGTCAGTATTGCAAAACCGTCTGTACAATCGCAGAGTTCTTGTTGATCGACGATCTTTTGTATTAAGTGTAAGTGCTGCTGGCATGCAGCTTTTTGTACATTTTAATACCTATATGTTTTTAAATAACTAGTCTACAGACCTGCGACTAATTCTTAGCCTGCTTGCTATTTTATGCTGAGATAAATGAGTTCCCGGTTGACGACAATACGCTTACGATTTCTGAATTTTCATCAGTTGTAGCAGTTATAGCTCTTCCGCTGCCGGGTTTTCTGTTAACAGGTCTGGTTTCTGCAAGCCATCGAATAGGACGATTTATGCTGGAAGGTAGCCATCTCTTGCCTGAAGCACTATCACAATTCTTTTGCCGCCCCAATTTTTTTTTTCTATAACACAACAATTATGTCTAAATCGGACGTTGTCAAATGAGGTGCCATTATTACGAGAGAAAGTACTTTATGTAATTTGTACGAAATGTTACTATACAAATTGCAATGTGAGAACTAACTTTAAATGGCACTCACAACCTCATATGATTTAACAAAAAGTTTGGTTAACTTTAAACGTCTCGAACATACAACTATGATATTTTCACACATAATTTTCAATCCTTTGTCTGCGAGAAGAAAACAAAATATCGATGATACTTCGAAAAACATATGTATATACAGGGAAATACGTTTAACACGAATCTAACGGGACCGAAATATTTTTTCGTGTTAATAGATTTTCGTGGTAAAGGATTTTACAAAAAGTGTATTACATATACTCAAAAAAATTTTTGTTATCAATAAAACAAAAATATTAACAAGAAGTTACTGAAATTTAATACTTACCTAATTTGCAATTTAGGAAAAAAAAAACAAATAAAACGTTTATAACTTTTTTGAAAAGTAATCTGATATATTTTTTGTATTGTCCTTTTTAGATAAACAACATTGTATCCTCCGCTTTGATTTCAAACCCCTCTTAATTCTCGCCAACGTTGCAGCTGTTTTCATATTTTGTTCATTCCGAGAAACGATATCTTTTCGTGTTAAGCGATTTTTGTTTTGTATTAAGAGAAAAAAAATGTATGCAAATACATAGTACTTTTTCGGGACCGCTTTATTGTTTCGTGTTAACCGATATTTCTTCTTAAACGTTTTCGTGTTAAACGTATTTCACTGTATATCATTATATGATCAAGGACAACGTTGCTGTATTAAGCGAAACGTCATCGTGTAAGGTTATTACGTCACAAAATACATTAAAAGAACGACGAGAGTAAGGAAGTGGAAATTTGATCTCGACGCATTTTACTAGTTTCCTGCACGATGTGACGTAACGGATGAGGTCATTCACCTTTTCCGACGCCATCCGAGATCCTCGGTCTGGCTATGAGCGGGGGTGGTCTATTCTCTAAAGGGAAATGGGTCATCGATACTACCTTTTCGAATGTGTTTGTTTACTGGATCGTTTTAAAGCAGTAACAAAATAGTTTTAATGCGGTATCTAAAAATGGCAAACAATAGCACCGTAGAAGAAACACAAACTGGAGATGTTAGATTGTGCAGTATAAAATGTCTCCTGAATATATAGGACAATGATTAATGGAATAAATGTTAAGCAAAACTTTAGCGCATAATCTGATTACATACACATTTCTAAAACAATACACTTAATATAAACTCATATTTTCACTGTCCCGGTAAGTATTCAAAAGTACGCTTTTACTCTGTGTTTGTTGACTAGTATATCCATCTTGATGGTTAAATAATATTCTATTTAATATTTTAGTGAATAGCCACAGCTTTTGAATTGTTAATTTAAACTTTCCATTGCTCAGGTGCAAATTTCCTTCATTCCATGATGTAGTCTTCGGTTCAGTAGGTCATCAGTTCTGAAGAATGTGTAGACAGCCGTATCGTCGGCCCATGAGAGATTACTGAGTGACGATGCCCAGATGAGGTCTTGTTGTGGAAAGGCAATTGTCTTGACGCATTGAAACAGTTCCTTTCCTCCTATCAAAAACTCTTTGAATGCCCAAGAATATTTCTCCTATGGTCGCTCTGGCTTCGTGTAAGTGCAATTTGATGGAGTTGGAAATTTCTTCAAAGACCTTCATGTTAGCTTTCGTGAAGGTCTTTCCACAAACTTTGATCGTGTTGTATAATTTGCAACATGAAAAGCTCTTCCTTGAGTTTTTGAAGTCTTGCAACCGTACAACAGCTGCGAATAAACGTACACGTAATACGAACATATCGCAGCCTCCACACAAATTCAATCTGGAACAACTCATAAAGTATAGAAATAGTCTTCAATTTGTTGCACGCGATATTCAATGTGAGTTTCGCAATCCAGACTTCCCTTTATCTTTAATCCCAGAAAGGTGATCGATGACATAGGTGATTTTTCCCTTGTAATTTATGATAATATTGGAGAAGAACACTATGTTGGTGTAAACTACTTCCTTTTAACTATTCTTCTATTAATGTATTGATAAATTGAGAACGGAGGGAGATATCGAGATGCAGCTTTTAGTCAATATAGCTGATTTAAAGCTGCTTAAGAATCCCAAAAATATGTTACCGCTGCAGAAACGTTGTTTAAAGTCCACACAATTATCTTTCAAACGAGTCCAGGATAATTCAGATAGGTTGAATAGTAACGGAAATATTACTTTAAACATTAACAAATAGATGATCTTCCCTTTCCTTTATTATGGCAGATACGAAAAATGGCCATTAAAGAGAATTATCTACATAGTATGAAAGGGGCTTTCAGGTAATGATATGAATGTTATGCGTCATTCTGCGATTTTCTGAGGTAATAGAAATTTTAGATTTGAACATAGCAGTTATGCCCCCTAATGGTGAAATCTGGAACTTGAAATAATTTCCAGCAGTTTCTCTTGATCACTTTTACTATCAATATGCTTTCTTGCAGAACCTAGGATAAACACTTTCCGAGATACAGCCCTGTACAGTTGTAGTGCATGGTCTCCCTTTTCTATATGCACTCTGCTTTGATGATAAAATATTTTTATTGGTTATAATATCCGGTGAAATATTGTCTCAAATGTTTTACCAACATTTGATAATAACGCTTTGAACCTGTAATTTGCTAAATCCTTTTTATCGCCTTTCTTTGTAGATAAGTTTAATAACTGATATTTTAAGTTCTTCTGGAAATATACCAGTAATTATCATTATGTTACGCTAGTGGTGCTTTAGTAACGCTAGCCTTCTTTGTGAGAAGTGCTTCAGATATTTCGTCATATCCTCTTGTTTGAGTATTTCTCAAGGAATTAATTATTTTAAAAACATGTGTACGGTTACTAGGAAGTTTGACTATATTGTAGTTGTGTTATAATGGATGTTAGTTAGGCATTTTCGTTGTGATTTTTTTGTTTGCATTATTTTGACAGGGCATAGTTCTTCTATCTATCTAAGTATACATAACAGGCAATTATAATTGCTATTAATCTCACCACTACTTAAGCATTCCGACCAACCACTGCTATTAAATTTGTCCATTAGCGTTTCTTTCATTAAAACAGTTTTGTTTATATACCTAGTTGCGACTAAGGTTATTGGTGCTGCAATTTATTTCCTGTGCCTTCTAATCTGAAAACGCTGTGTTAGTTTTTTAGTTTTCATATTCTGAAATATATTGTGAAGGTTATATTAATACAATAAATTTTTGTAGTCCTCAAAGAAGCTCTAAGTTGGATTGGTACGAGAGAGCTGCAGTACCATCAGACGACAGAGTAATATAGATCGTTTCCTCATCAAGTTTTGGCAGATAATCAAAAAGATTAAGTACCACCACGACAGTACCTTTATCTGTCCTTTTAGTTTCTAAACAGTAATAGATCAGAAATTGTTTGGTTCATCACGACCGAAATGTGTAGCGAGTATACTTGTTTCCTTTAACAACGTCTGCTAAGAGGCCATTCTTGATAAAAAGAAAACAGGAACTCCAAGTTACTCTTGTATGAAGTCGAATTCTTTTTGAATCTTTGCGGATTTTTTGACATTTTGAAAACATTATTAAATTTAGTTAACAAATGTGATGCAAATTCATTAATAATGTGTCGGGTAACAAGAGCGTTGATTGAATTTTGTAGAAATGAAATGTTATTGGAGGCAGTAGAAATTTCAAAGTGAATAGTATGTTTGTTTAATCTATTATTCAAATCCTGACTTCTTTGTAAATAGTGCGTCTCTTCTGCATCCGAGCAAGATCTTTTTGTAGATCTTACTTGCTTGCTTGATATTAAAATTGTTCCACTACTCTTATACTAGTCAATATTTTCAAGTCTATATCGACTTGAAGATATTTCTGTTATTACAACTGGAAATAAAGACAGCAAACTTTTCTGGGAAAAGTATTACATACAACTCTATCATAATACCATAAATTTCAGACCAGATGTAATAGCTGTAATGATAATTTAAGCGATATGCACAGTTTGCTTTTTAATTTTTTTTATGTGTGATGGGTGTTTAGTTACAGTGACTCGGTAACCTGTATAGCTTGTATGGCTATCACAGCAATTTTCGCGGTATAGTTTTTGTGTGTAATTTTTAGAAAATGAAATTAACATAGGTACCTGTAATTATGCACGCGGAAAATTTTCGACTTATTATTGATTTTGTTAAACATTGCATGCTTTCTAGTGTATTAATTATGACTGACATATCTTAAAGATCTGGTAATTTTCCAAGCGCTAATGGTATACTATCATGTGCAATTAACGAAATAATTCTGGTAATTATGTTTTACTAGAAACTTTAAACTCATAACTGATCATTATGGTAGTTTTCTACGACTTCGAAGATTGCGTCATATTAGAATTACTGTAATCAGATGATCGTATCTGCTTCAAGAGCAATCAGAGCTTGATGTTCCTTCTTAGAAAGTCCTAGTTTCGTTTTTTTTTCACTTCTAAGAAAATTTCATAGTAATCAACGTTTTCAAAGTTTATGACAATTATTTATGTATATATACAAAATTATAGTCAACCGTGAATAATATCAGCTACGATGCAATCTAACGCAATGTTATAATTATGCGCATGATTGGATAATAATGGAGAATTGGAACTTGCTGAAAACATCTACGAGTTTGCGAAATTATGTCAGAAGTAGGTCGTTTGAGAAAATGGATTAGGAGGGTGTGACAGCGATAAAGTGTAGAAAAGCCAATATAATGTATTATATTAGGATTTTTACTTATATAGTATTTTAGTTTGACAGAAATGATGGAAGAGATACAATTATCCATGGTATTGTACTTAACGCGTGGCAATTCATTGAAAATTTCCTCAGCGCAACAGACGCTGTAAAAAAAAACCTACAAGTAGAGATTATCGTAAACAATTTTGGTTGATATACTATTATACAATACTTGTAAAGCCGGACTTAATGTCGCTTAGCTTTGTTGACTATTTTGTTTTAACCCCTACTAGCCCGAGAAGTTGAGAAGAATGTTGATTGTGAATGACGAGCTGAAATTACAGCAAGACTGGTGGAGCCCTATCCTAGTCGGACTCGGCCATACTACTAACCAGGAGATTTAGACAAGAGCACGCGTCCAAGAATTTTACGTGATAGCTGAATCAAAAAAGTATTTAGTGATGGCACCCCGACAATCATATGCTGTTGATCGTTTAGTACATACCAGAGAGCCCTTTCAATATTTTTCGTTAAAAGTTTTTGATACCAAAATAAGCCCAAATATAAAACTTGAGTTCCTCCACGGAAGTGTAGAGGAGTATTTCTTCAAGAAGGATGTTGCCTGCAGCCATAGTTAGCTTTCAAATAAAGCATGTAATTACTAGTTTAGTTTCATTGATCTGTAACTTTCGCTGCAACCTGTTCCAAGCCAGTGCATCACAAGAATAGAGCTAAACAAACCACCACCACCAGGGACACCAGCCAGAATAGACTTTAGGGATGAATGTCACCATGTTTGATTAAGGTGTCCTCTTATATATGAGATAATCAGTTTAACCGAACAGATGTTGAAACGGATTTTCAATATTTCATATATGAGGTCTTCATGCCAAATGGTGTCAAAAGCACTTGTTCAGTTAATCTGTGAAGCTGGAAGCTTCTGTTGACCCAGTTTCCTCGTCTTGTAGCATGCTCCTAAAAATACTTGTACTAAACTTATAATTCTATAGTAGTGGATTGTGTAACCACTGTTGCCACTCTTGATTCCAACGTATAAAATCTATTACTAATTATGATTCTATAACTACAAAGAAATTTATTCTTTTTTTATGTGTAGTGCTGTAGTGCTGTGTATTGCTTGTCTCACTACTGCTACAACACACGCTGTGTAGTTTTGTGTGTGTGTAATTGTGATCAAATTACTTTGTAACAGCATTCTATCGCTTTTTTTAATGCCCGCCTGTCACTTTGCTCCGAATGGAAGATGATCGGAATCGATCGGAATCCAACTCTCAAAGAAAAATGCCATTGTCCTTCCGCAAGATTGAACCCCAGCTCTTATGGTTCCGCCACAATACCTAACTACTGCGGTTGTCGACCCATTTTAAAATTATTACTAATTGTCATAATGACAATATCCGTTATTATTTTCCGAACCAAGGGCAAGTGTTGAAAGGTAAGAAGGCAATACCAAGTGTCAAATTCATAAATATCACTTGAAGCTGCCTCATCTTTATCCCACACTTACCGTAGCATTTAGTTACTCATCAGTATTCATACACAGTTAGCAACTATTGTATTCTCTAAATACAACTTACAGTTGAGTTAAAAGTGAGTGACGGTAAACTTGAGTCAATAGCTCCCTCATGTACGACTCAGGTAATTTTTATTGTGTTTGTTTTTTGTTGATCTTATAACAAGAATGAATTATTAAAACGATGACGCTTTTGAAGACAAAATATTACAGTGGCATATATGTACATATATATCTATATATCCAAATACAAAATTATGTATAACATTGTCAACAGTATTTGCTATTTCAATACTGGTATTATACAGAGTGTTTCCTAATTGAATGTCAATATTTTAGGGGACGATTTTTTGGTCCATTCTAAAAAGAAAACTTCATATGAACGTATGATCTAAACGTCTTAACTTTTGAGATACAGGGTGGTAAAGTTTTCAAAAATACCTGTATTAATACCTGTAATACCACTTCAGTTATTTTAATGAAATTTGTCATAAATGTACTATGTATCAAGAGGCGTTATTGAGTGCACCACATTTTTTTTTAATTCCACCAGTGGCGTTCGTACGGAATTTTGACAGACATTGATGGTACGCTACTGATTTCTGTTAAAATTAAAATTATTCCTAAAATCCCTAATGATTTCTAAGCAAATTTGGTCTCTTGAATTTTTTCAATTCGATGAATCGTTTTTGCTTAAAAAATAAAAACTTTTTCTCTGCATGATTCATAACAAAATCATCATGCGGAGAAATAGATTTTATTTTTTGCGTCGAACTAAAAAATTCAAGAGATCAAATCTGTTTATCAACGAAGACAGATTTCAATTTTTTTTATTTTAAGAAAAGTCAGTGGCGAGAATTTGTTTTTTTTTAAGATGTCATAAAGTCTTTAGTTACCAATCAGTGACCAAAACCACAGGATGTAAACTATTTTGTTAGAAGACTGTTATTTTTCAAATGATTATACTTTTACACTTTTAATGAAATAACATAATATTCTTTAACAACAATACATACATATGTATAATTAATCAATAATTCTTATTAAAAAATACCATACCTACTATTAATAATTTTAACATAATTATAAATCGTCTGTTAATAAATTAACAGCAACCTTTGTGAGAGAACAAAACAAAGACTAGATAAATTGTTGAAAATGTCCTCCACCTTGAAAGGATACACGCTTCAGCTCTTTTCCTCATATTGCCACGCGCTCTTTGAAGTATACCTCCAGTAGTTCTTATTAAATCGTACGAAGCTCTTACACGATCCTTAAGCTCTTCTAATGTATTTACTGGCGTGCGGTAAACCAGACTTTTAAGATGCCCCTTAAGAAAAAATCCAAACTATTTAAATCTGGGAACCTAGGGGGCCATGGTTGAAGCCACGACCTACCCTTCGGTTATTAAATGTGTCATTCAAATATTCTCTTGCTGCGACACTAAAGTCAGAGTCATGCATTCTGTTTCTAATTAAAAGTGGTACTTCTTCTAGCAATATGGGCAAATCCTCCTCTAAAACCCGGCGATAATTATGGCCATTTAGCCATTGTGGCAGCAAAAAAGATCCAATTAAGTAATTTCCAACAAATCCAGCCCAGACATTTACCGAAAATTGTTCTTGATGGTTAAATTCTACAACTGCGTTGGGATTTTCGTCTACCCAAATATGGTGGATGATCTGTCAGACAAAATAATAACAACCGGCTTGACAAAGGAATGAATCATTCTTACAGACACAGCTTACGACAATGATAAGTAATAGTTCTTTTTTAGTTAGGTATGGTAATATTGTCGTATTAACGTTTTTGTGTTTTTGTTATGAATTATAATCATGCAGAGAAAAAGTTTTTATTTTTTTAAGCAAAAGCGCGTCATCGGATTGAAAAAATTCAAGAGACCAAATTTGCTTAGAAATCATTGGGGATTTTAGGAATAATTTTAATTTTAACAGAAATCAATTCCGTACGAACGCCACCGGTGGAATTAAAACAAAATGTGGTGCACTTAATAACGCCTCTTGATACATAGTACATGTATGATAAATTTCATTAAAATAACTAAAGTGATATTACAGGTATTAATGAAAAACTATTTATTTTTGCCTCAAGCAAAAACTTTACCACCCTGTATCTCAAAAGTTAAGACGTTTAGATCATACGTTCATATGAAGTTTTCTTTTTAGAATGTACCAAAAATCGTCCCCTAAAATATTGATATTCAATTAGGAAACACCCTGTATATCATTGTATTTCATAATCTTCAAGTGGTGAAATATGTGAGCGGCGTCCTTTCGCCATGTGTTGTTTTTTTCTTCGGCCAACCCCTTCTACTATTTTTAATATTGTCCCAGCATTTGTTTAGTTGTTCAGTAATTGTTATCGATAGGAATAATGCAAATGCGCATAAAAAAGCCCTTTGTTTATTAGGTACATTGATGCTATCAGTTTTTTGCATTGAATTACGTCTTTTAATTATTTACGATATCTTTTTAATAAATCTTTTTGTCGCAAATAAAAAATGTTCGTTTGAATCTATCACACGTAGAATTTATTTGTAATTGTAGACGGATGCTACAAAAATTCAAATGCCAGTTTCTAATTTCTGGGAAAAATGTTTTATACAGCGATACTGCAGTGATATTCAAATATTCGGTTCCATTTGCGTTCTAAGCAATCTGCTATAATTGGTTCGATAAAGGAAACGTCATAAGTATGGCATTAAAACTCTGAGGTATAGTTCGATGCACATTGGTTCTTTCTCATCTATTCCTCAACTTAGCAAATCACGTACTGATGATTATGAATAATAAAATTGAGATAAGACTTAGGTTTCATCTGATGAATGAGAGATGAGTGTTAGATAAGATGCGTATGAGCGTTACTTACGTTACTTAGAACTATGAATTTGGTCCTAATTAAGTTGCAACAAAATCAAAAATAACCATTGTAGATGTAGCGAAAGCCTTTCATATTTACGAATTTAAATAGTATACTTCGCGAATGCAGGTGAATTTCTCAATTAAATCTTGCTAGCCTGGCAGAACACGAAATACCGTAACATAGCTTTTTTTATTTCACGCGATAACATTTGATTCTGACGTAAATGTTTACATGTACTTGTTTGTTTCTGTTTGGAATATCATAAAAAAGAGACGACTTATGAGCCCACGATTATGTATTTTTAAAATAGGAAATTATTGTTTCTCATGTCATGTTCACGACTCCATTAAGGTATTTTATATACAAAAGATAGATTTTTGTATTGGATGTGTTTACATTCGTCGGGCTATAATTGACGAAACAAAAACGAACGTGTATACGTCTGTTAAACAGCGTTAAAAAATAAACTCACGATTAGGCATATGAATTACAATGACGACCACGACCTCCAGCAATAATAGATAAACGAAGAAAAAAGTACGGAACGTAAAAGAAGGGAACAAATGTTTATTCACATAAGACGTCCGATTCCACGTTATGGTTTTGTGGCAGTTCTCCAACAACTTCTTTGTTTTATCTCTGGCTGTCACTATGTAATTAGAAAATCTGCAATTAGGATTTCTTTTATTTATGCCATGCTGTCTAAATGCTCTCTAAATGTGACTTAAAGTACTAAATACGTAATGCTAATATCTTCCTTTCTATACAGCGATTTAATTTGTTCTGTTACCTGGTGTTTCTCTCTTATTGTGTATGTATTCCTACCACTGTGTAGTTTGCCATTTCACTTTGGTAATAGCTTGGATAAGGCGACATTCAAGCTATAGTAAAATTGATGAAACAAGATTTGTTTTAGACAACGTTTAATTACGTATGCAATTAGGCGAGACCATTCGCAATCTCTGATATCACAAATATTTAGAAACGTTATGTGTTGGGAAACGTTGGGCGTCAGGCAGTAACATAATTATAGAAAAATAAGCCGTCATTGGAAGTACCGTATGAAGAAGTGACCTTAATTTCAAAGTGGCGACGAGGAGATCAAAACACATTCCATTAAGTAAAAGTATACGACTTTTTGGAAATAATTATTTTCATGTTAATTTCTATATTTCAGGTTGATCGTTTTCAAAAGATCACACCGTATATTGCTCCTATTATTAGAATATATGTGAAAATCTCCATGGATATATAATTGATTAGCGTTTTTAAATGATCTAATATTGTTACACAATCTGTTTATCCTTTAAAACATCCATATTTCAGTAAAAGCTTTGTATGCATAACAAAGTATACGCGATTTCATCGCATATTAGATAAATTGCTTCTCTACTGCGATTTTGATTATAATTGCTATTAAAAACTCTTGAAAAATGTACGAGATAAATACCAGTTGTTCACATGGTTAATATATGAGAGTTATAGTACCGGGAAGTGTCATGATTATAAATTATTTAGCAGCATATGCTACAAACAACCACTTAAACAAGTACACTAACCTGTTAGCGCATAAATATGTCCTAGCGAAGTTAGCTAATGATATCGATGTCATTAAGTAAAGGTCTCCAAACTTTTAAAGGTCATGACATAACTATTTTGGCAAGGTGGCCAGACTAAATTAGTATAAATACTTTATTGTGCTTCAGATATACAAACGCATTCTTGCTCAACATTTGATAATTTTAAAATTTGCATATGAATTCAGAACATTTTCAGAACTGTGATTGTTGTGTGTTTCTAAATTTCGTTAACATAAAATAAGAAACAAGATTTTTCTGCAAAACACTTCAGTCTATTGCATTCAAAATAAAAATTCTACAAGTTTTTAGATCAAGGTACACATCATTATGTAAGATGTGGCATTGCATTTGACAAACAAAGTTAGCAATAAGCGTTTAATTTTCAACATAGATTCTTTTAACGTAAATGTTTTACGAACGAAAATTTCTCAAATTTAGTTTTTTTTAATGGTTAATAGTTTGAGAAAATCTACGTTTGTCTATACCTAAAGGAAGAAATCTGGAATCGATGTATCGATTCCGTGCAGGGTATCGATTCCGAGTACTGGAATCGGTTAAGCATTGGTAGGTATCGATACTTGGGAACAGATACCTTGAATCGATACCTCAAATTGATTCCTTGAATCGATACTTCGAATTGGTTCGTTGAATCGATATCTTGGTAACAATACCAATAACATATCTACGGTATCAAATGTACAATATTATGATACTTTGACTTTTTTTATAACAATTATTATTATTGTAATATGAAAACTAGTTCCATAGATATTCGTCTAAAAATGATTTTTTATGATACCGTAGTTGTTACCGTAGTTCGTTGGTATCGATAGCTAGGTATCGTATTGGCACCGATACCCAGGCATCGAATCCAGGGTATCGATACCGATGTTATCCAAGGTATCCCCGAATCGATACCAGTAATGGTATCGAATACTGGACGATGTATCGATACTTCGCCTAGCCCTAGCATCTTTGCATTTAAAATACCACACCACCTTTTTGTGAATATTGTCCTTTACAATTAATTATAAAATTTGGATTCTTCGCTGCCCATTATCTGCAGTTCTGTGATGAAACTACTCCGTTAGTGGTGAACGTAGTTTCATCAGTAAACATTATTTTTGTCAAAAATTCTCTGTCCTTGGCACCGTAAGCAATACTCCATTCATCTATGCAAATCCCATTCTTCAAGAGTGTGCAAGAATGTTGGCTTGTGTGTGTTTGACATGTATACCTAGAAACTTTATAGGTCTCTTCAATTAGCTTTCCATCGCTTAGTATTTGAAAACCAGCATTCACATTGCATGAATTTCTAGATGAAACAAAGTTTGTTCTTAAGATAAAGATCGTTACAACCAAATCATTGTAAGATTTCACTCAAAAATTTATTGGCTGAAATCTCTGCCTTATTGGAAATAAGTCCACAAGTATCATTGGCACACTTTAATGTGGTAAAATTTTTAGTAAAATCAATAATGTCATTTATGAATAAAATAAAAAGAACAGGCCCCAAGACCGATCCATACCTATACTGGTAAACAACTAGAACGAAATTTCTGTGAACGATTTGGGGTAGAACTGCGCCGAATCGACAGCAAGCCGCCTCGATACTTTCCCCACGCCCCGCTCCTCCCCTTCCCATAAAGTGAATAAGTGCTTTAAGGAAAGGAGAACAGTGGGGTGTGGTAAAAATGTCGAAGCGGCCCGTTCTCGATTCGGTGTAGTTCTACCCCTGCTCTATAATTTATTTGTTCAAATTGTGATCTGTCACATAAACGCCATGCCGATTCAAGTTTTCCAATAATCAGCGATGCTGCACGCAGTATAACGCTCGGCTTAAATTACAAAATATCTCGTTCTAAGCTTGACCATTTTCGATATTGTTCATAATAGTCACGTAAAAGTAATTAAATGTCGTGATTATGGAGCAATTTTGGCGGAAACTATGTTGCTGCTCGTGTAAAATATTTTTTCTAGGAAGGTGTTTAACTTATTCAACATTTTTGAAAATAAGAATTCAAAGCAATTGCTCGATAACTTTTCAGGTAAAATGCGTTACCCTTATTATATAATAGAGTAATTTAATGCGCTTCGCGACAACAACAGAGTTTGAGTTCTATTATTCCGCTATTGAATAAAATAATTTTATGACCCGAAAAAATAAAATCTATAACTTGTAGGTCACGGCAAATAGCCATACTGCTATATACGAGGTGCGACAATAAAATAACCGGACTGATGGTACAAAACTTTTTATTGATCACCAGTCACATTTTACTATTTATCGTCTTCAATATATTCCCCTGCCGATCCCTACAACGCTCCATACGAATTTTCCATTGATGATAACAGTGCTGGAAGCCCTCTTCTGTGAGCTTGTCGAGCACCTCCGTCGCTTTTTCTTTTACCTCTTCTACACTGTCAAATCTTGTCCCCTTACGCTCTGATTTGATCTTGGGGAACAAAATAAAGTCACAGGGAGCTAGGTCGGACGAGCACGGTGGGTGTTCCAACACGGTTATGCCGTATTTTGCGAAGAACGCCTTCACAGACAAAGCGCAGTGGGCGGCTGCATTGTCCTGGTCTTCGTCGCCGCACTCGTTCACGAAGGGCAGTCAAAACCTGCTGATTCACAGTTTGACCTTCGGGTACCCAGGGAACGTAAACAATTTCATGCTTGTCAAGCTTGTCAAAAAACACAATCATCATGGCTTTGAATTTTGATTTGCTCATTTTCGCTTCGACGTGGTGAGCTTGGGCTCTTTCAATGCATTGATTGGTGTTTTGTTTCAGGACCGTAGGTGAAAAACCACGATTCATCAGACATTACGTCCAGAACTGTTAGAGTGATTACCACTCTAACAGTTCTGGATCGTTATCAATGCTGTTTAAAATGTCATTGTAAATGTTCATTCTGGATTCTTTTTGCTCCGGAGAAAGGAATTTTGGTACCATTTTTGTACAAACTTTAAGCATGTTGAATGATTCAGCAAGATCTCTCATGCCTAAACAGCACTTTTTCCGGATCATTTCACCAATTTTCTGGATGTTGTCGTCCGTTTTGGATGTTGAGGGCCGTCCAGGGTGCGGATCGTCTGCGATTAATTCACATCTCCCTTTAAATCTTTTATGCCACTCAAACACTTGTGTTCGCGATAAACAGCCCCTTCCGTACACTTCCTTTAACATGGCATCAGCTTCTGTCACACTTTTCCCCAGTTTCACAAGAAACTTGAGGTTCAATCGTTGCTCCATTTGATGTTACAAGCAAGTTCAAGATATTGTAACAAAGTTTTATTAATTATAAGCCTATTGCTGACGATGATAAGAGCTATTAAAATTGCAATAAGATCGTAGAAATAATATACAGGATGAAGTATTAGTTTGAGAAAGTTGAACTACTGTTTTGTAATGAGGGAAAGATGGAAACGCTGAAACATATACATGGAAGACTATATTTTAATAATAGGTACACAGGGTATCGCAAAATTGCACCGTGAAACTTTCCTTATTTTAACTGGAGTAGCTTGTTTATTTTTACTATTTTGGGTTATTGCTGGACTTATGTACCTTTATTATAGTATAGGGCTTTATTATGTTATACACGTTACTTTAAAAATACGCGAAATTTGCATTAAAACCTTTGTAATATGGTCTATTTTCGTCAGAAATTAATGGATTATTGGAATATACTGGTACGCAGGAAAAGTCAGAACGTGAATTGTTTATTTTCTCACTTCATTTGAATAGAGCATCCTATATTTTATTACTGTAATGAATTCTTCTTGCATACATAATAGCAACGATTAAAAAAAACCTAGGCATTTACGCTTTAAGAGTTCATCTACTAAGCAATACTAGCGATATAATAAATCATAAATTAGTGAAAAAGATATCAATGTCTCTTATACTTTCGATAAATCTTTCTTTAGAGAGTTTAGTTGTTCTGTAGTGGGAATCCCTTTTACCGATAAACAATTCCTGTATTACTGAATACCAGAATAGTACAGAAATAATACTAAATATTATTATTATTTTCTTTTGATTACACCATAGAAGAATCTTTCTATTTCCATACGTGATCTTAAGTGAAATTATAGCACACCGTTTTTATTTTTTATTTCAAGCTTTTTTGAAGTTGCTGCCTCTAATGTTAAAATAAACATTAAAGCAACACGGGAGATATTTCCTTCATCGACTAAATAAGAAAAAACTGCCGTCTTATTGCAGCAAATGCGACGTGAAATCGAGAAAAATGATCATGTCGACGAATAAAAGGGAAGTGCCATTCCATGCCATGCAACAGCTCCAATAAACGATACATTAACTGAATCAAATATTGTTTTTGTCACTGGCTAGTAAAAGTCAAAACAAAATCGAGGTAATAAGCGATAAAAAGCAGTACCATGCTTGTTGGAAACAATAAAAGCAAATCCTGTTCCTGCTTCAAACAATCACGTATGTATATCAAACGCATATAAAGAGAATTTTGAGGTGTATAAACACTGGCAACATACACGCTGCTTTGTTTTTATAGTTAGTACACAGTTCGAAATTGTGTTCGTGTTGGCATTGAATTTTAAATTCACTTTCACGTAACAATATTGTATTTTCTAATGAAATTGTAGAGTTTGAACTAAACCAACGAAATAAAAGACAGGTCCTTTATACATATGTACATATGTACTCTATGAAAAGTTGTATTTTTAATATCCGCGCAGCACGTAAAATCTTTGCAACTATATTAGTTTGGTTATCAAAGTATGTGGCATAGAGTACTGCAGCAATCTTATGAATACGCCTACCATCTTGTTCACATCAGTAGTTTTGTATATTTATATGCATTGAGTATGTATCCAGAAGATTGATTGATTCAGAAGTACATAATATTAGGACAACCTTTCTTTGGAGCTTTCGAATGTATTTTCATTCTTTATCAGAAGGATAAAGGATATAATAATCATATCAGAAAGCAATTATAACGAGCTACATAGTATAAACACTTACATGAATTGAGAAGTTAACGGTGATTTGAAAATTAGCATAGGTAGTTCAAATATTTAAGATAAAGCGCTGCGTATTGGAAGAAATGGTTGTGTATCAATCCGGATTAACCGTTCTTTGATCTTACAAAAAATTTTTAGCTGCATGACCTAATTTTGAAGTAAACGTTGTGAACATATTCGACACACTTAGCGAGCGGATAACTTGTTGAATTTTCTTTATTTTGAAACATACTAACAGCGGACTGACGTTTATTTTCGAGTTCATAGGAGTTAATCCAAGATTCGTCAACACTCACAATGCTGTAGACATTTTTAAGTTACCAATTAAGGCAATCGAAGGCTATAAACTTTCAAATATTTTTGGATTTTGTTCAACATATCTAACAACAGTGTTCTATTTGTCAGTACAAGTTTGGATGTGGTTTCTGCGCAAACCAAATGTTTTAAATAATCGCAAATATAAAAACTGAAAAAGTTAGTGCAAGAGATC
>CM043023.1:6606212-6806842 GCA_023690525.1 Holotrichia oblita
TGATATATGAATTTAGGCTGTTAAAAGAATGTTAAATGTTCATGTTCAAGTCATATCTTCATCAACTTGAATACCAATTTCAATTTTGGATACAAAATTGTGAATCAATCGGTTAAAGAAATCTGAATCTACTTCTATAGTTTCTTTTGGACTGCGGTCATTTAGGTCCCCAATTGTTGTAAAATGCCTTGCAAAGATCTTTGCTTTTAAATATCTCAACAGAAGAGAAATCAAGCGCCAAGAAAATTATCATATCGCGAAATTATACAGTTGTTAAAAACTTTTCACACAATCCTCATGGAGTTCCTGGCTATGTAAGCTGTTGCGTCATCTTTTTAACATAACAGATAATCGCTGTCGAATCAGTTCTAGAATAAGAAATATTTGTAACATGTTTATGTAGCGATTGGAGTTGATAGGTACAAAAGGATTGTTTTCATTCTCAAAAAATAAGAGCCAATAATATCAAACGATCCTCGACTATGCTCTGTCAGTGTAGTGATTCTCGATAGCTCTCTACAAATTCTTGACAAAATGTTAACCTTGCTTTCCTATTTCGATTATCAAAGTGCTATGAGATTTAGTATTTTGTAAGGATATTGGATATTCATACAGCAAGTGACTGCACGTCTAGATTTTCTAATGGATATATGGACATCATTTGTACGCCAGTAACGAACCTATGCCATTATCGTTTTGTACTTTCAAAATGTACGCCGAACTTCTGCTATTGAACCATTTCTAATGTAGATTTCTACAGTGAACTGTGGAACTGTTGCACTAAATAATCGATACTAGGTCAAAAAAGTAAAACATCAAAAAATGAAAAAATCTATTGAAGAAGGAGTTGTTTAATTTTAATTTTGCGATAGAGACAGTTGAAGTCATGCCTTCAGCGTACCATCTTCTGACTTTAAAAAATATAGAATTGCATTCTTCGTATATTAGATGCATGTAGATCAATGCATTAAGTGTGTCTTGGTTGTATGACGTTTTTGCAAAAAGATTAGCGAAAAATTACTAAGTTCTAATACAATAATTTCCTGTTGTGTCCAGGAACTAGTTTAACAAAATGTTTTATTCAACTACTTCTTTGTGGTTTTTTTTCTTATTTCGGTGTTTACTTTCAATTATTGTACTTTATCGTAAACTTGTTTTTTGATAATAATTCCAAAAAAAGAAATATTAATTTTTAGTGTCAATTCCTACAGTAAATCAAATTTGAAATAATGTTTTTTCACGGCACAACGTATTTGATTTAATTTATTATATCATTGGTAAACACTTTTGGAGTTGGTATTAAAAATAGATCAGGGAAACTTAGCAGTGTTGGATGAAGTTACATTATTTTGCTTGTGTCTCAGTTAACAAACATTTCAAAGAAAATTGTTATAGAAAAGCCCATATTATTTTAATACACAGCCCTCGCACACGATTTTTTTGAAGTACAAATGAGCCACTGTATGAAATAATAATACAAATTTTAACAAATTTAAGCACATTTTTTTCTAAAACTTGTCAACATACTCGAGTCCTAACACTTCAACAGTATTAGCATGTACGAAGTGAATTCTTTAAAACGATCCAACTTAAATATCCCAAAATGAAAAGAAAATTAAAAAAATTCAAAAACACGTCTACTTTTAATTCAAGGTGCACGCAGAGAAATATTATCTTGAGTTAAAACAGACTGTTTCAGTTCAAAACAATCCCGTATTTGTACCGCAAAAGTATATTGTGTTATCACAAGAATATTATTTTCTAAAAAAATTGTTTTGACGCAAATCAACATTGTTTTAATGTAAGGATATAATGAATTTGTAAGACTTCCGTATGTCGACCACTGAATTGACAATTTATGGGCAATTTAACGGAAAGTACAGGTTTTACTGAGTCCAAAACGGCCTCCTTTTTCTTGCGGAGCTTAGTCTAAGATACCTAAAAATTCTAGCATTAAAAATATTTGTGTAAAACAGTATATTTTCTTAATTCAAGAACATTTTTCTCTGTGTGTGGAAACCTTACTTTATTAGGATTATGGCGTTGTATAACTTGTTTACTTCTTTTTTGTTTAGTACCGAAAAATGATCAGTTTCGGTCTATGTAATGGTATAATCAGCTGGGCGACAAAACAAAATATACTATTGACGTTATCTTTGACAACTGTCAGATTAGTTGCTTTCGTTCAATTTCACCTAAATTACATAAAAATAGTGTAATCTATTGCTGACAGGGTGGAAGTTATTTACATTTAGGATGCGTTCGTGGTACAGCAAGAATTTTTTATCAAAGACATATAGATAATAAATATGGTCGTGCCGGAGATACAAGTATTCGGAAATTTTACTGTGCATCCAATGAGCTCTTTGCGTCAAGTTGCAGCATTTTCTGAACTTTCTTACTGGTCCGTACGTAAAGTCAAAGATTAATAAATGTCACCGCTTCAAAATGGAAATAGTGCAAGAGCTTAGTGGAAGGATCAGCGGGCTACTAACGTGTGGAAATATATTCCGCAGGGTACTTTTGAAAAAGTAAGACAGGAATTTGAAAACCTACTTACTCTTTGTGTCGTTGTTTTTACGCTTTTAGGTCCAGCTGATTGTATAATACGAAGCTGATACTGATCGGTACTAGATTTAAGAAAAAGCGAACAAGTGATACAGTACCATAATATTAATAAGGTAAGCTTTCATTTGGGGTACTATAAAACTTGTGGGGCGGAAGTGTAAATATTAAAAATGTAATTCATATGTCAAACTCTTTTCTCCTTGAATTAAAAGTAGACGTGCTTTTGGAAATTTTTAATTTCCTTTTTGTGTTATACCTGAGGTAGGTCGTGTTCAAAAAATCAACCGGTGTAGATGGAACTTCTGACAGTGTCTATATCTGTATATTATCCATTACATATGGATAAAAATGCTTCATATTCTTTTCAAAATTTTATTTAATTGTCTACAAAAACGTTCATTAAAATAACTCCGCATAATTTCGACTTATAAAACAATGTAATTAGAACTACGATAGCTTATTTAATTTTGCATCAATTACCATTTTCCGTTTAGATTTTTTCCTTTACCTTATGAGATAATTCAAAAAAGGTTTTAATCGTTGGATGATTAGCATATCTATTGCTTTACAGTCCTAAGCAACTTATAGGACGCAAAGAAATCTACTGACAGTAGATGAAAGTGACGCTTGATAGTCAGTCAGATTTCGTTCAGATATAACCGACACAGTTCAAGCTATGAGAAGTAGCGAATGAAGTCAGATAACTGAGTAATACATTCAATAACTACAATACTTTCAGTTGTCGATTTTATTGGTCTGCTGCCATCTCGTTTTCGGGAGACTGAACCTCTCTCGCAGAATTTGTTGTGAATTGTCTATCGCATACTATTATTAAGTTAGTATAAAATGTTCCTGAATTTATCTATAGATGATATCAAATACTATATAAATATATATACGTGTAAAGAATAGTAGTGAAGTATAGATGCCGCCTATAGCTGAATTTAGCAGATGCGTGAGACCAGACAAATATTGTCTATTACTAACCAACTACTGAATGCAATTATTCGTTTTGGTCCGCTAGTTGTTCGCGTGCGTCTCTTGCTCTTCCCTTTAAAACTCTCACGGCTCTAAGCATACGGTAGCGCCGCTCTATACTTCCCTAATGGAACTACACTTCTTTGACTATATTAACACTAGCATTATATTTGATGATATGTATATGATTTAACTAATACAGTAATAAATTATTATTAATAGTATTATGTACAATCTAAGCGAGTTTCATATCTATTTTTTAAATTTGAAAGAGATCAAGTGAGGGAGAGATCATATGTATGCTAGACCGGTTATTTTACACTTTTATTCACTAATATGCTGATTAGTATCTTTTAAGAGCTAATATATAGAAACGTATGTCTGTTTCTTGTCATTTAAGCTTACCTACCAATAGTGATCAGTAGAGATGGCATTATGATGCCATATACATAGTCGGAAATATTTTGTGCGTTATCGGGTTTGTGATCGACAGTTAGGTTTGTGAATTGAATTGCAAATTAGTATACAGTTGTGTCGTGTACAAATATGCCACGATCAGTGAGCTCGCTTAACCGTCCAATGTGGAATATAGTGCGCAAATTTATTGATAATTTTCTTCTAAAATACCATGGACATATGCTACTGGCATGTGTATTGAATTTTCCATCTCTAGTGATCAGTAAAGCCGGCTTACATTACAAGAGGATGATAAAGTTACTATTTTGAGTAGGCGCGACGAAAGTGTGAAACTGGTTGTATATCTCATTTATATCAAAATACCGTTTAAAAGAGATTGTGCGGTTGCAGTAATCAAATACAAGACCAGCGATTTCAACAGATTTATGGATTATATCTGGTTCTATCAACTGTTTGAACTAATATAGATATTCACTTGAACTGCCAACTCGTAGAAATGATCAGACGAAAAGGCGATTTTTTTGGTCTCTTCAATTTTTTTGCACTCTACCCATTACTTACTATCGTATTAATTCATGAAACTGTCTCTTATTACAAAACCTCTTACAGTAGGACTTTTGTTTCCAAGTAAAGAGATCCCTTTTGTTCAGAATTTGTTCACAACCTGGCTTGGTTTATAAACTTTCTGTGACTTTCATGTATTCAACCCACTTGACACATAACGTTATTGCGATGTCACAAAAGCTCTCAAACATATCGCATTTCAAACATTGTATTGTTTATATCGAAAAGATGTTACATAGATGACAACAGTTGAACATCTCAGTGCAAACATTGCTTATACATTACAAATTTGACATCGCAATATTAACATCTTTCAAATGTACTTAATGATAACATATTTTAGATGTTCATTTAAAAAACATTGCCCAAATATCATCTTTTGGACGTATCAAAATAAACATTCAGAGAATAATCAAGAAATCATCACATCAGTAATGAATTTCTTGTTTTAATTATTTGAGGGTATATAAAATTGCTTAGATTTATGTATATCGTTTTATTAAAGATAAAATATTGGTCTGATATAATTTAAAAGTGGCGGGCTTAATAATGCATCGTTTATTGGCTTGTACGACTACTTATATGCTATGCTATAGTGTAAATATAATAGGCAAAATCATATTACAACCTTTTTCAAAATTATCCTTTCACGTATTTTATCAAATATGCGATACTGCCGTATCAACGTTCTCGTCCTCCGCATATAGATCGTGTTGAATTCTGGAAATGCGTCATAATCAATTATAATAGGCGCAGCCCGTAATTTTACCTTACAACTTTATGTATTGTCTGTCTCGCGCGCGCGTGCGCATTGAAGTCTTGGTACATAGCGCTATCCCGTTTTGATTTCGGACTTTGTACGTGTATCTTCGTTTTCTATATGATTTTCACCAGTATTCGCTTTGTCGGGAGATAGTTCAGTCTGTGGTTCAGTGGTTCAGTTGTGACCATTACAGGTATGTGTGAAGTTTTTTGCATTCCTTTATAATAATTTTGTGGGCATTCAAAAACTTTATGACTGTTTGTTATGTGTACGTTGAAATGGTTGCATTCGTTGCATTGCTCTACAAAAAGAAGCGAGCCCCATTAGCAATATATAAATATATATATCTTGCTAATGTTGAAAGATATTATTGAAAAACCAAAGTAATATCTATTTAAATATTTAATATTACTCATTCCCTAGCATTTGTATTGTGATATATATACATATTTGTTTACAGCGCTATAGCGGCTATAACCAAACAATTACCATTAAAACAAAAATGGCGGACGGCAATGGAGAACATAATACAGAGGTAAGAATTATTCTAATTTAATCACCCGTTTTCTTATAATACAGTAGTAATCACATTTCTAAATACATACATAATTCGCAAAAAGCATGAGATCATAATAATTTTACTTTTGGATTGCAAATATACATATTCCGATAAGACGTCCGTATGTCGACCACTGAATTGGCAATTTATATGCAGTTTAAAGGAAAGTAGGTACATGTTTTACTGACAAGGGAACACCGGCGGATGTACCTCTCCGATTTCGATGAAACTTTACAGATCGAAATAGTAGGTACCTTAAAATAAGAGACACGTATTTTTTTATCGGCGTATTCGTACGATTTTTGGGTAGGTACAGCCCCCTCCAAAGTTTATTGGACGATTTTTCAATTTTTGCAAATATTTCCTAAATTATAAGAGATATTAAATTTTCTTCTTAACATAATTTGCAGCATATTGCACGGCGCTGCATCGGAGGGGTACACCCGCCGGTGTTCCCTTATGAGTTCGAAACGGTCCACTTTATTGCGGAGATCAGTCTAAGATACCTAAAAAACGATCTAAAAAGTGCTATTTCTAGGTTATATTTCTGCCAGCATTTTCAGTGGATATCCAGTCAGAATTACGAAATACCGAGCGGCAATTTTAAAACGTCGTTCGGGAATAAAAAAATATCATTTACATTTTCTAGTATCTTTTAATACAATTAATAGATAGTTCAGCAACTAAAAAACATATCTCTTCTTGTATTTTATTAAATTTAGTGCAAATACTTATATAAAATTGGAACGTATCTAAAGAATTAGTTTAGTTTTAATTGCAATTAATACCATTTAAGAGACGTTTGACAAGATGTTAAATCTAATATTAAAAATATCTTCAAATTTAGTCAAAATAGTATCTAAATATTCATAATTTTCTTCTTAATATTAACTTACACATTTAATTAATTGTGTACGACACGTAAATAATTGTTTTAAAAATAAATTTATTTTCACTGCGTAAATTTAATAAAACACAAACAAAGATATCTTTTTTAGTCACTGAAATATACTTATTAATAATTGTATTAAAAGATACTGAAAAATAAAAAATGATTATTGTGTTTATACGTATTACTGAACGACGTTTTTTTTAAAATTACCGCTTGATATTTTGTAATTCTGACTGAATATGGGGGACGTTTTGAATTCAATACAACGTGTACTTTCCGTTAAACTGTATGTGAATTGCCAATTCAGTGGTCGACATACGAAAGTTCAGCTCATATACCTATGTATGATTGTTACTTATTATGCTTACAGAGCGTAATAAGGAAAAGGAAAAGTATAACTAAAATATCTGATCGTGAAATTCGAAGAAGAGCTAAAGATGAAATGCATGCTTTTTTTAAAAGTATTGTTCCTACTCCCATTTCAATAAGAAATATTAATTTAGAAAAAAACATGCTGTACCCATTAGTTCTTCTGTTAATAACACTTATACAGGTGCAGCTCATAAAACAGTTAATAATGATTTGAAGGAGATCATTTAGATATGAATGACAATCACTGCTTATTTGACGGAGGGGATACAACTAGTCCAAGCAATAATAAGTCTTTTACAAATAAAATAGCTTCCTGGGTAGTAAAATATAATATTAGTAGAACAGCAAGCAGCGAACTGCTGTCAATTCTAAGAGATGAAGGGTTTCATCAATTTTTATCAAAAGATAGTAGAACTTTGGTAAAATCTTCACGTTCATTGGCGTCGATAGACATGCATCCAGGAAAATATTTTCATTTAGGACTTGAGGCTGGAATTCGGTATATTTTTGAAAAATATTCATATAATCATAACGAAGAGTTGATCTCTATTTCGGTAAATATTGATGGGCTTCCTTTATCAAAGAGTTCGAACAGTCAGGTGTGGCCTATTTTAGCGTCAATTAACATTGACAATATAGGTGAACCTTTTGTTGCTGGCATTTATCATGGGTTTAAGAAGCCATCTGATCCCAATACTTTCCTAGAAACATTTATAAACGAATATCATAGTTTAAATGTCAAAGGAATGGTAATTTGTAATAAACTATACTATCTTAAACTGAAACATATAATTTGTGATGCGCCTGCTAGAGCTTTTATTTTAGCTGTTAAAGGTCACAATGGTTATCATGGTTGTAATAAATGTATTCAGGAAGGTCACTACATAAACGGACGAATGACGTTTCCTGAAATGAGAGCAACACTGAGGACCAATGAAGATTTTAGAAATAAAACTTGTGAAGACTACCATCTGCCTAATTTAACAACACTATTAACTACAACAGAAATTGATCTAGTCAAGCAGATTCCACTCGACTATATGCATCTTATATGTTTGGGTGTTGTCAAACGTTTGATTCAATTTTGGGCCAAAGGTAATAAAGAACAACGTATGTTTGATGAAAGCATTAAAAAGTCAAATGAGATGCTTCTATTATTTAGGGAATTCTTACCAAAAGAATTTAGTAGATTACCAAGATCACTAGACGATATTGCTTTCTGGAAAGCCGTCGAGTTTCGTCAATTCTGTTTATATACAGGACCTATCGTTTTAAAAAATAATTTATGTTCACTGATGTATCAGCACTTCTTATGTTTATTTGTAGCGGTCCGAATATTGTGTTCTACATTATGCAACAAAGAGAACTTTTTAGCTTATGCAAAATCATTGTTACATTATTTTGTCGAGGAATATAAAAGCGTATATGGCGAGTGCTATGTAACGTATAATGTGCATAATATGTTGCATATCGCAGACGATTGCAAAGAATTTGGACTTTTGGATATGTTTTCCGCATTTAAATTTGAAAACTATCTCTCCAAAATAAAAAAAATGACTAAACAATCTCGTTATCCACTTCAGCAAATAGTAAATAGAGTTACAGAAGAGAGGAATTTTTCTGAAAAAGGGGCAATACCAAATCGTAGTCCACTTTTAAAAGGAATTAATTATTGCAGTGAAATAGCAGGGAATAGTGGTGTTAGTACGTATTTTTATAGTGTGGTTTTTCAAAATATAGAAGTAGATGTTAGATCAAGAAGAAATTCTTATTGTATTTTAAAAGATGGCACGATTTTAGTTCTACATAATATAGCCAAATTGATAAACGGGGATATTATTCTAATCGGAAGAAAGTTTTTGAAAAAGAGAGCCGTATTTTACGACACCGTGCTTGTCTTCCTTGCTGGATATATACGTAGCTTCATGTTTATGTGAGTCTACTGTAAAATATTCGTATACTGAGCTGAAATACAAGTGCCTGTGCTTTCCCGTTGAAAATAAATTTATTATAATACCTTTGTTACATAAAGATTGAAATTTATTTGTATTTGTAAATTGTAAATTTATTAATAAAATAAGCTAACATAATACTATAATGCTGATCTAATCTAATACAATTAAATTTCACGGTTCTGTGATTGAATTGCGCCATTTCTCTTCAACATATGTGGTTCCCAAGGTATTTATTTTGCCAGTTTGCATTCCATGTACATATGTTCTTTAATTTCAGTCTTATGCAGTTGTTAAATTCGTTGAATCACCAGATGATCAAAATGATGAAGAACTGATATCTGTAGTTCCTACTAATTGGATAGTACAAAACCGCTATTGTAAATGGCCACCGAAAAATATTAAAGAAGTAAGAAAGATCATAATTTAAAAAATGCAGCCGGAGACAATTGGCTGCTCTATCCCTGTATAATTCTTAAACGCTTTGGTAAATATCTCATTGCAATGAAAACGAATTGCTTTTATTTTAATTTCTAAATAACTAATTGTTTTAATTTTTAGATAACTATAATCAAGCCCTTATATATGAAAAACATAAAACAGAATTTGATTCGTCCTCTACCGATGACAGTCATATGCACAAACGCCGTCGAATACGACAAAGACTCGATAATGATTTTGTTTTTAGTTCGAGTCTGCCTCCACGTTTTGAGAGTAATCCTGAACATGAACTTGCAGATACTATTTCTTTAGACGGTTTGTATACCAAAATTTGTACTACATTGTAATATTGTTATTCTTTATATATTCAGAAGAGCATGATGAATTCCAAACTTCGCACATACTAAAATTAAGAGATATATCACCAGGAAATGGTAAAAAATACCGTATTCTTCATTTTAGCTACTTTTATATAAATATTTTTTATTCCATTTAGATGTAGATAAGAATCTGACCCTCCAACCTACAACTTACAACGAAAACGTTTCCTTTGGTATTGTATTTAAGTTTTTTATATAATTAATGTTACATATATTTTTGATTGTCATTTTCAAGGAGAAGACAGGTCAACGCCTACTTCATCGCAGACCACTTGCAGTCGAACGTTACAGTCTGGGTCTAACAACAGCATGGATGCAAACTCTGTTATTCTGCAAGGTGGTACATTTAATTCTTAGATGTATTTTTATTTTTGTACTCTATATTTTACAGAGTCTTTAAAACATCTTATTGAAAGCGTCAATGTTATAAAAGCCAAATTGACAAAAATAGAATCGAGGCTAGAAGAAAATTGCCTTCCGGTGGTTGATCAGGCAGGTGGCTTTTTCAACTCAGAAATTTCTTCAAGGCTTCCTCTGAACTCTTCTGATGAACTTGAATCGTTTGAAACCCTATGTAATGAAAATGATATATCGAGGCAACAATTGGTATATATTTTACACAAAGATTACACTTATTATTAACATATATATGCATGTTTTTCAGTCAAGGTTGCTGGAGATGATTGGCGGAAGAGATGCTAGAAAATGCATAAAAAATATTTTATCCAAATTATTTACAAATGCACTGGCTGCAAAATGCTCGTGGACTGGTGCCAAAGGCAATTATAAATTGCAAGATTTAAGTTTAATGTGTGTATGCAAGTGTAAGTATTTATTTTGTGCTAATGACGCATACTACAAGACAAGCCATTTTAGCAGCTGTAAGAAAAATTTTTCCCGGACTGAAAGACGAAGACTTTAAAGACCATTTGGCGAACTGGTTTCGACATGCTAACCAAAGGCTATCTAGAGATCATGGACGTTAAGTTTATTTACAATTATAAAAGACATACCGTTATTTTTCTTTTTTGAATAAAAGTTGAAAATATAAAATATGTTTGTCTCTCACCGCCGCGATTCTTTGTTTTTAAAGCAAGCGTAGTTTTTATTCAATGCTCCTAGGAATTTCTTAATGTCGCTTCTGTAAAGAACATGAAGACTCTCGGAACGGACCAATACGTCAGCTACATCTCTGGAGTACGTATTACTGCAGAATTAGAAATTCACATATACTTAGAAGCGCCATTTTCTTCAGAAACTTCAGTTACTTATTTGACACTTGTTAATAATAACTATCAGAAATAGCGCGCAAGCGTAAATCGTTTACAATAAATTCCTTTTATCTAACTAAATATATCTGCAATTTTATAAATACGTAGGTAAATTCTACAGTTGCATGGTGAATTTACGTTACTTCTATCTCTAAAACTAATTAGCTTTGGGCATATAGATAACGCAAATTTATCATGGAAGAGACTGTAAAAATTACATACGTATGCATATAATCAAACAACGTTCCTTATGCATACATAGCAAAGATGTTGCTTCTGCACACATAATGGGGATGTTGTTTATGAATACGTGGCGGAGATGTTGCTTTTTCATACGTGGCGGAGATATTGCTTTTTCATACGTGGCGGAGATATTGCTTTTTTACACGTGGCGGAGATATTGCTTTTTCATACGTGGCGGAGATATTGCTTATGCGATGTCCATGTGTCCTTAATTGCGACGTTAATACGCTAGGCGATTAACATACCTGATACATTAAAAAGATGTTTTTGGCACTTCAAAACGAACATCGCACGCGGAATATGAACATCTCTTTGATATCGCATGTATGTTATTTTGTCATGTGGGAACGTAGCTTTAACTATAGATTAATCTTGATTGTGGGTGCACCCGTTATAATGGTAGTTACTCTCATCTGTCGCAGTTTCTTTGTTGCGCTGGTAACTATACACAAAAATCTCCAGCACACTAGTAACGATCAAATATTTTATTTTGATCTATGACTTTGTATTAATTAATGTGTAATTGAATTTTATCTGTTACAAAGGAGTTTGTGGGATAAATGGTAATATATCAAACTTTAATATCCATAGTTTTGTCGAAGCTTCAAAAATTAATTAATCTAAAACTTTTTAAATCTTGTTATTCCTATATCTTCGGTTCCGCTGTTACTATATTAAAAAAAACGATCATATGTGGTATATCACAATTGAGATGATCGTAATTTACAAAATATAAAGATTATACGCACTATTCTTTTTTAGTATGTATTATATTAGACGGGGATACATAGCCTTAGCCTCGATGTGTAAAAAGTAAACTAAGAACCGTCGTGTCCTTCAATTATATTTCGGAGACACAACATTTTCATATTAAACTACTTGTTTAAAAAATATATAAAACGAGAATGAATATAATGAATTAGGCCGTGAAGATAGGAATGGAGTTCATAAAGCGAGCAGTTTATTACGAGATTTTATTTGATTTAGTCCTGCCGCATGAGAACTGTAGTTAGATTGCTGGCAATAAAAGCCGGTTTTGACGCGCTATAATAAAATTATGTATTGTATTTTAATTCATCACCACGTATTATTATAAAACTAAGAATTTTATTCTAAAAAAAAATGAAAAATGTAAATACTATTACGGGAAAATACCGTGCACTTTTGCTAGAAGTGGTGAATATTCTACGGAAATAATTTTAAATTTATAAGTTGTCAATATTAATTCCACAGGTACTGAGATGTATAGGCACCATAAATGCGGCTAAATAGATAGTAAGACTGTGAAATAAATTAAGAATTAATCGGAGGTAGAAGTGTAGTAAGTTTGTGAATATTATTTAGCATTATCCTGAATTCGACCATCCAGTCAGGCAGATGCAGCTACAAAGCTTTCCTAAGGATATTGTTATGTCACGGATGACACAAATAATGAAAACTATCAAAATTTTGAAAATAAGAAATTATAATGTGAATCACAATTACAATGAATAAATTAAATACCACCCAGCACCCTTACCTCTTTCCCAATTCTGTGTATGGGTATGTCCGTGTAAATTTTGCTCCTTCTCTCCTGTGGTCCTTGCGCTCAATCTCCTTATGCTTCCATTCAATATCTTTCTTTTCTCCTGTTCTTTGTTTTTCTTCTCGATGTTCGTTTCCTTTCTCTAAATTTTTTCGTAACTTTTTCTCTTCTCAACGGTTTATTTCTTCTTTTTAAACTTTGTCACTTTTTTTTTCTTGTCAATCTTTTTTCATCTATTTTTTTATCTCTCCCTACTTGATAATTTAAAACATGGTTTTTTTTTTTTAATTTGTTGTTGCTATGTCGAAATGTATGTGATGATGTGTATTACAATAATTTTGAATTTTCACATTATAATCAATTGAAATGGTCACTCCGAAAAGTCAGTCAATTATAACCAAGATTAACATAACCGATATTGCTTGTCAAGACTGTTGCTGCAGTTGTATGCACGTAATGTGTGCTCTGTGATTATTATGAATTAATAATTCGATTACTTGGAATTTTTTCCTCGTAAAGACGGGTTTACATTCTTATACGAGAAACCAATTCGTATACGAGATCGTAAATGTGCAGTCATAACTCCTAGACTAGGGGATGTATGTATGTACTTATATTGTAAATTGCATTAAATGTAAGCCTGGCGAAATTTCCGAATAGTATTTCAATTAAGAACTTTTAAATTCTGACCTTAATATTGTGTGGGAAGTAGATTGGAAAATCTAGATATGTCGATGTTAGACCTAGTAAAATGACAGTGAATCGTCGAAGTTGTGTACAATTTCTTACATGGTTGGAAATTAATGGATTAAGTCAAGGTATTGGATTGACAGTTTTTTATCAGAAGATTAATTTACTATGCAAAGTTTTTTGGTGTGCATAACTACTGCCGTAGGATTTTCTCAAAATTGTGGTTGTATGCGTTTGGTAACTGAAGCTCGAGTTAGAACTTAGCACAAGAAAAAATATAACTCGAATTTTTAAGTAGCATTAAGCATGAACACAGCCCAAAATAATAATCATAGCTCAACAAGTGCTAAAGTACAGAATTCATAATCATATCGCTTATCAAAAGCTTAAACGTATGCATCAACAAGTTTGGAAGATGTGGTGAAAGTTTATTACAAAATTTACCAATACCAAATGGAAAAGATCTTTCAAATAGAGTGATGTGGTGGGCTGACAGTGTGATATAATGCGGAAATCTAATATTAATATTGTGTACTGTCTGTTTCAAAGTACATTAGCAACTCCGATATGATTATAATTCGAATAACAATTAGTATAGCTGGTAGTGGTATGTTCTAATTCTTGAGTAAAGAGAACGTATAGTAAGGACGGGATTAAAAATTAGTATTTAAGACCAAAGCTAAGTTTACTGTATATAATAAGTTTGAATATTATAAAAATATATCTACGAAGTGTTACTGTATTTACTATTTCAATTTTTTTATTATTTCCATGATTTGTTCTTTAGTTAGAATTGCAGAACTTTGCTTCCTTTTTTCTGGCACCAGTTGTAATATCTTACGTTTTGTATTTCAGGTTTCTCTTGCAGATTTAAATTCGATATCTTTAAAGGGATCTAATTTTCTACTAAATTCGTTGTAGTACAACTCTTGCATTAATTTGGCGATTTTATTCCACATTGTTTTAATAACGGCTTCTTTGTAATCTTCCCCATTGCACCTTTTCATATGAAATCCCCAGTCTTTCAAAATGTTTGCCAGTTTTTTAACTGGTGTATTTCCTTCTAATTTGTAACCCTATTCGTCGCAAATGGAATTGTTTCCATATTGAATTATTACTAACCATAGTATTTTTGCACCAATTTTCTTTAATCTGTGCGTTTATATCTTCCACTGATAATGAACTAAATCGCTTATGGTTCATTGCTTCCAATTTGCAATAATACTGGTGACAGATGTCAAAACTAGAAAATACGTTGTCAACAAACAGAAACAAAATACTAGAAAATATTCTCGGGAGAATAATGTACCAAGATTATTCTCACTATGATAATATTGTGATTGCACAGAATTAAACACGTGTTCCCAAATACTGCTAAACGATTTGTTATTAAAATTATTAAAAAATAATCAATTAAAAATTCTTGTATGGTTTCCTTGGTATAGCTGGTATTGGAAATTTTATTTTCTAATCGCGAATAATATGGAACATTGTCAAGAATAATCACATTACTTGCCTGCAGATTTTGGTATAAGTATATTTTCAAACCAATTTTCAAATAACGCGGCCAACCTGTTCTCATGATTATCTAAGGAGTAAGTTTTAATATTTTCTGCAGATAATAAAGCATCTCCTTTAACCCACGCATTTGCAAACCCATAGTGTAATATTATTTCTTTTTCTCCTAATTTGTAAAACACTGACTCTCACAATCCTTCTAATAGTTGTTTGCGGTATTGGAGTTAGTTGCGAAGCCTGTACCTCAGCTGCTGAATTTGATAATTTTTTCTTTTTCACCAAACCTTTATAAACAGTTTGCACAATCTGTTTCGCATCTTTCGCCAAATATTGTCTTTTCTCTTCGTTATCAGTGCAATATTATCTATTTCCATGTGCATTACTTCGTTTGCATCACCTGCAGCGCTGTCTGAACATTATAAATTTTTCAATTATCGTCTGCACACCATGGCTGTTTCAAATAAAAGTGCACTTTAGCAGTAAGTATTCCTTGAACCGCTTTTCGAAACATATCTTTGGGGTGCTTAGGCGGTCTTAGGTATCTACCATCTACTCCCTACATCTCCCGTTCCCTCATACATTCATGGATGAGGATTAGGAGTTCGGTAGGTTGTTGTCATAGGTCTTCGTCGCAATGCCGCCTGCCTTTCTCTCTTCAATTTCCTTTACCTTCATGATGTCCTTTATTATTTTCTGTATAATGTTCCATTTGTCCTCCGTAGATATCATGAAATGGATTATACTATTCGGCGTAATTGGTGTGTCAAATGTATGAAGCGTAGCAGTTCGTATCCCATCTTCAACACACAAATATTATGTAGGCCACAATGTCTTTTTCTTCGTAATATACGCAAATATCGTGATTATCTTTTGCAAATCTGCGACCGTAGGCACTAAAAACGCAATGCTCTCCTAGCATCTGACTAAGGTAATAGTCATTCCTCCTAAGCTTGCCGTTTCGCCGGGGTTCTGAGTTTGGTATTAGCCGTTTAGTCAACTGAGCGTTGCTAGTGTTTTCATTCCATCTCGTTTGCCAGTTATTTACTGTGTTGCTTGCAATATCTTTGCACTCAACGCGTATCATTTTTATCTATGTACTTTCTTTCGCGTGCCAAAGTCTGTCGGTGGAATACCGGTGATCACTTGGAGCGCCACCATAGACGTAGTGCAGAAAGCTGACGCAAACCTAATTAAAATATTTCTCTGTAGTCGTTCTGCAATGTTGCGATAAACCTTCTTATCTAGTATTTTTCTGCTAAACCGGTGCATTATTTTGATGATATTTTTTAATGGATGGTTTTGGATTAGTGACTAAGTGTTTATTGTTAGTAGGTGTGAATGTTATATGAATGTCTGATTTTTGTGTGTTATTGTATCACTTAAGTTGTTTATGTATAGTGTAGTGTGAAATATGATATGATTGGTTTTTGTACCTATTAATTTATCATAGAATTCTTTTTTTTTTCCTGATATTGATCTAATATTGCTTGAACGTTCTTTTCTAAAATCAGGATGTGCTAACTTAATAGCCTGATCAACTCAACAATTAATTACAAAATTAAGCATTGCTAAACGATATTTATTGTTGCAATCTGCGAAAGTAAGATTTACAAGGTAAATACAAAGTTTTTATTGCTGGTCTGTGTACCTTTATAGCTACTCCTCCTGTCTAATTATTCAAATTTTGTTCTACTTTTTGTTACGGTAGAGGCTATTAAGTCGACGTTAAATTAAAGTAGTAATTTGCGACAGAGAGAACAAATAATGTTCATCGTTACTTTACGCTTGATGTTTGAAACTGTGGAACTTATTTCTAAAAGAACTTTATACACACAGTGTAAAAGAGAGGAAGAAACTTTTCCAATAAATTTGCTTTATCTCCTGAATTGTAGGTCACTTTTTTAATTTTCGGAAATATTATTGTTTTGAAAGTTATTTGAAATATTAATTCTGAGAAACTTTTTTTTTTATTCACGAGAAATAATTTAAAGGGATGTTATGTTAAAACGAAAAATAACATATACTTAGAAGTTAAAAACTACAACTTTCTGTAATTGAAAAATAACATTTAAAACAAGAGATAGTAATTAAGCATGTGGCGTTCTCGGAAAATTGGGTATTGTTCAAAGTTCCTGAGTTTGTAGTTACGTGCTACATCTAAAAATACTGATCCTAGAAATTATTTGTTTGCATATAAAATGTCTGCTTATTACATACATATAAAGAGCTGCAACTTAATATTGTACATAAATTATATGCGCATATTAATTATTACAAGTAACTATTACCTTTACGTTTTATGTATTATTTAATACATTCCAAAATGGTTTGGAATTAATTGACAGTAAGAATTTTGTCATTTAACTTGATGCCAAACTATTTAAAGGCTGTAAGCAACAAAGGTTTTAGAAATTGAGTTTTTTTCTTTCGACCACGGAGAACATGGAAACACTATTCTTTTTAAGTTGTTTTTAACATATTTCTATTAATACTGGGTCTAGGTTCAGTTGATCATACTGCTTTAGTTGTAGTGAAATCTGTTGGTTGTCAACTAAACTTTTCACCATAGTTGCCAGTTGATTGTTGAAGGTTATACTAACATCTTCAAAGTAAATCACTTTTGTTTTCTCAATTTTAACGTTATGTAATTATTATTAGTTCTTCATTATTTCGTAAACTAGTTTATGATGTTGGCATTGTGAAAAGGGTTGTTACCTTGTTAGATAATCAATATATTACTATGTAAACTTTCATTGGTAATTAAATTCTAGAAGGATATTACGCTTACTAAAATGAGACAAATCGCTTCCTTTTCGGATATAATTTCGTTCAAAACGCAGTACCGACATTTCCTTTGACCCATATCAAATCTGTCAGAAAACAAATAACCTCTTTCATCATCCGGTGGAGGATAACTATTTTTACCATTACTACGTAATATTAATAAATAGGTCATGTTTAACTTTTCGGTATAAATAATAATAATAATCCAGAGAATAATAATACTTTCGATTGAGTAGTTTTTTAATATTTTCTCTAAATTTCTGAATGTAGGATAACTTATAATATGACTTAATGGAGACGTACAAACATGGGACTCCCGTCACTGAATGCCAACTTATGTTTACGCATTTCTAATGTCGAAGAATTAGCGGTGTTGTATGTATGATAGTGATTCAGTTTTATAAATTTATGTTCGTTCTTTCTCGCATAAAACAATAACTGAAAAAGGTAGATACTGAATATTATATTCTGAATTATATCCATTTGTTAAAAAAAACTTCTACAAGATGTTTGGAAATTTCACCATTCAGTATTCTCACAGCTTTTTTTGAAACTTCAAAACCCTAGTCATTTCGCTCGAAATTCCCCAAACAATTCTTCAGTAAGATATAATAGACTGGAATTGGAAACATAATAAAGTTTAATTATCGAGGGATTTAACTCTTCCTTCAGTCTATTGAAAAGAAAACAACGACGTCAATCTACTATATAATATTTCTGCCCAGTTACATACATATATAATCAACCAGTAAATGTAAAGGCTTCGTGGAGTTTACTCGAGGAATATTTTTATTATTGAAATTTATATAATGGGAAGGATCCCTATCAACAGTAGTTGCTTTTATTTAATTCCAAAAATACTGATTTCTAACAATCTAGAATCATGTTATTGTTAAGAAAGTAGGTATTAAGTATACTTAGCTTTTCATGTATTTACCATTTTTGACACATCTCTGATTCACATCAACTAACAAGGATGTATCATCCGCATACATAAAAGATCGTTCCCAAGATAGGATATTAACATACGGAATATAAAGAAATGGCCTAAGGACACTTTCTTGTGGTATTCCACGTTTAAGAGTGAGATATTTAAGGTCATATTCATAGTTCGTGGTTGAGGTTGTGTCGATGCTTGAGCACGCCTTTTATAAAAACATTTACGTCAAAATCTTGTGCTCAAGCATCGGCAGAGCTTCTAGCACAAATTATAAATATGACCCTTAGATGTTTTGTCTTAGATTTCAATATAATGTATCTTATCCGACAAATAACTTTCAAACCATGTCAATGCCCTAATTCGATAATTGTACAATTTACTGAGCAGGAGCGAGTCCAAACTCCTCACTCAAATCAACGAAAACCGCAATACACGCATCACCTCGATTTGTGTGTGGTATACATTTTTTTAAATTCGACTATATCAGCAATACTGCGGCCTTGTTTGAAATCAAATTGCGACGGATTTAATAAATTAAAATTTTCTAAAAATTCTATTAATCTTATTGTAAAAACACAGATAAAATGAGTATTGAACGATAATTTCTAATGTCTAAATTAGAGCCACTTCTTAATACAGGCTTAATTCTTGCAATTTAGTTCTGTTCATTGCAAAATTATCATCAATGAAGCATCTTTTCAATATTTGTTTACAGAACTGAATTCTTGTATAGAAGTCGTCCTTGTTCGTGGACTAGTTGAAGTTTGTAGGGATGGAATTGTTCTCGCTTCAAAATATTTCGAAAGAACGTCGTTAAAATTCTAGGAGATCTAGTGTTTGTGGATAGATGGCACGTCAAAAGTCAACAAGACCGACTTACAAGATAACTCGATAATAGTGTGCACTCACTGCTTTATGCTACATGTCAATGTTGGTCTATTGATAGCCTTGCCTTCTTAATACCTTGAACTTATGGCTGCGTATCAAATAGTAGAGCTTTGCGTAGCACACTGCCGAACATATAAAACACGTATGTACACTAATATAAAAATTATCGACGTAAATCAGGCTTATCAAATTTACCATATTTTATCTGAAAAGAAGTCAAGATGTTTAAACTGGTCAAATTTAAGTTAAACAATATTTATACATTGCTCGACGTATTAAATCTGTAAGTGTTTATATGCGATCCGTCTAATCTATTCAAATTGTCGCTAATTTGCTACTTCATAGACTTTATATTTGACAGATTATAATGTCTTTCATAAAACAAATTTACCATTTCTAAATTTCAATAACACTTCAAATTATATTTTTAAACAAATCTACTTATAAACCAACCGACGTTGATGTCACAAACTATTCTCAATTTATAAATATTTAAATGGAAAACTGCTAGAAAATGAGGTATGTATGTGGTCTGTATCCTAAATAAATAAACTCTTTGTTCAAATTCTCAAGTTTTCGTTCTTTATTTAGAACTTCTTCGGGTAAAAAACGTCGGTAAACGAAAGTTGGAAATTCTCCAGTAGATTGACCATATCATCAAATTTTATAATTCTAAACTCACGAACTAAAATGGCGTTAATGTCAAAATTAACTAATATACTAGAATAGTAATTTCGTATCATATCCATATTATCAAATTGGTATTGTAGAAATTGTGTCATAAAGTAACTGTTAAGTATTATATATAATATTTTATTTATAGTTTTCGCATTTAAGTTCTTCACTATATTTGTGACGTCAATTGAGGTGACATGGAAATATGTGGTAAAAAGAAAGCGGACGAAATTTCTTGTCTAATGTATCGTGACAGTTACATCACGCGATTAAGTATACCTAACCTAAACGACCACATTCTCGAACGTGGGATAGAAGAGTCAACCAATACGTAGATAAGTACTAACAACGCATTTTAGATCTATTGGTCGTTTTTTCTTAAGATGCATAATCATAATGAGTCGATAGCTAATAAGTAGCAAATATTTTCGAAAAAAGATCAACTGCTAGTCTGACGGCGATCGTGAAACACGAAACAAATGAAAATTACTATAGTGACACATTACCATCTTGCTTCCTTTCCTTTATTTTGTATCATTCTTCTAGGAAAACACATATCTGGAATCAATTACATATATTGGTATGTGTGACTGTAGTTTCCTATGCGACAACAATATTTACGCTATAATTTAAGGATATTATGCGGTTAGATAACTGTTATGTTCAGACATTCATTACAGCTATTAATTTTGTCTAACTTATTCTTGAAAAGTAGGCAGTGGTGCATCAGACGTTATCTCATATCTATTGGAAACAAAACCAAAATTAATCAATACATGTCTTATTACATACAAATTTTCGTCATAAACTTAATATAAAAGAAAACAAAGAAACTAACGATTCAAATATCACTCATTTTCACTACATAAATAAATTCTTGGTTGAAATGTTTCCATATTGTCAGATGTTGTTTGTGGTGCATATGTTGTATACAATATTTTTCATATATCCTCACAACAAAAAATCTGGACTCTTTAGGTCTAGGGATATTGCAGGTCAGTTCTGTGAATTACCACGTCCTACTTACCTATTAGGGTATTGCCTATGCAATTAACTGCAAAAGAAGGAGCACCATATATCTGTAGCCGCATCTTTTATGGGATTTTCAGAGATATGGTTTCCAAAAGTACGGGTGAAACTTCTGCAATAAATAAACATGGCATGTTTGTACCACATACGTAGCGGGAGATATTTCAAACGTTATCTGCTTTGCGATTGGCCAACTAGCCGTATGTATGCTAGCAGCCTTAAACTGCCGATTAGTGTGCAGTCGTATCGTGCATAAATATTCCAGGGTCGGTGAGATCGCTTAATCATCCAATGTAGATTTATTTGTGAATTGAAAATGACAGACTTTAATTTGAGTGGTATTTGACACATTAGTTTCTTTTTTTTTGTTTGTTTTCTTTTGTATCAAGTTTATGATGAAAATGTGTATGTAATAAGACACATATTGGTTAATTTTTGATTTGTTTCCAATAAATATGAAGCAATGTCCAATGCACCACTGCCTACTTTTCAAGAATAAATTAAACAAAACTAATATCTGAAATTATTGTCATGATGTCAAAGCTGCCTTGATTTAACCAAATTTTTTGTACAAAATCGCCATTTAAAACACTAAATTGACTTTTACAAAGAAACTATAAGAGATAGGTATAGGGAACCTTAATAACATTTAGAAGAGAAATAAAATCAAAATCGAATGACGATGTTAGATACAGGGTGTTCCATTTAAAATAAGCAAGTTATTGAGCATTAATGGTACCCACAGTTAGAGGTAAGATTTTAACTATCCTGTATAATTTTTAGAAAACATCTTTATTTTAGGATTAGATGTAATGGTTGTGCTAATGAAATAACACAGCTTGAAACACGTAACTTAAATACGTACGCTAGATACTCATTCTAAATATTGATCTATATTTTCAAAAATTGTTAAAAGAAACTGTTGAACCTAGGTATAGGGAATATATCAGTAACTTGCCTTTATTTAGTCTTCGTCATCGAAATATATAATAATATACATGGTGTTCCATTTAAATTTTGATAATTTTGATGTGTAACTTTCTTTTGGGACAGCCTGTATATATCAAAATAATTTTAGAACGTGCTCCCAATGGACCTACACATGCTCCAGCAAAAAGATTTTAAATATGTGTTACGGTTTTTTATATATGAACCGAGGCGAATGTGGTGCCCCACCCTGTATACTGAACATAACAGATATCTAGCCGCATAATATTGTAATAAATCAGGATCGCCATGTAATAGAGGATCGTCTCAGGTTCAAATATCTTAACCAGGTTGTTATGGTTAACAATATATTTCAACACTTAAATTAATATCACAGTAGGTTACATACTTATACTAACACTGGTGACTATATACTAGAGATTAACTGAGTACTGAGTGTAACCGTATTGACTTCTGCCTTTCTTTGCTGATGAGTGTATGCTCCTAGCGTGGAATACTGGTTTCGGGGTATTCATTTCTTCATCTAGCGCTCCTTGAATCGCTGCACTAAGGTTTATGTAGTTTCTTGCTTTTATTATGGTCCTCAGTTCACCACTACTAAGTCCATTTGCAAACGAATTAATTGCAATTTTTTCATTTACTTCATTTAAGGTTTTTGTCTTGTTGTCATCCTCATTTGCTTGACTCAATGTGAGATTGATCATTAAGTCCTCAATTGTTTTGCCGTAGTCAGATATAGATTGTGACCCTTGCTTGATTGTATGCAATTTAGCCGAAAGAGCACAAGCTGATTGTTTAATGATACAATATGTTTTAAGGTCTTTTACTAATTCTGTATTACTAGAGTAGGTAGATTTTAATTTTATTTTCGCAATTGAATTCAAGCGCGTTTTCAAAATGTAATTAGTTAATGAATTTTTGCCGTCCTTGTCCAATAAAGTATCATACAATTCTATACCTTCAATTAATTGGCGCGTTTTACTTTCTGTGCCATCCATTATTGGCAACAGAGTTGCAGCTACTTTTAGATCAAATTTCTCCATGTTTAATTTAATGTTCGTTATTTGTAATCTTAAGTCTATAATTGATTTACAGTTTGAAAGTACTGAATTAATTTTACTTATAACTAATTCTATACCACTAGTATCTTCAGTTTGTGTAGCACTATTGAAACTTTTTTGCAAGTTTTTAAAGTCACTAATAAAACTAAGTAATTGTTCGCACTTACTTTGTGTGATGTCTCTATTTTTCTTCTTTCTTGAGTGTCCTTTCCCAGATTTCGATAGAAGGCGTTACATTCTTCTAGAAGTTGCTCGAAGTCCCTAGCTGCCATGGACGTCTTACTCAGTGCATGGGTCTTTATACGGGTAGAGCAGCCGATACCTTTTGAAGTGTCCGCTTTTCAACGTGTCTGGTGTATGTTCTGGTGGCTTTCAGCAGGAACTGCATCATTACGACAGCGAATAGTATATAGAACAGTACCATTACGTCTGTAGACAACCGCAGCTGGGTCTCTTGCATCACTATGTTAGCGTTGATAGCCCCATTTTCTGTTAACGATTGTTCGTTTGTCGTGTCCTTGCTGGATGAGGTGCCCATTTTTCGATTTTCCCCATTTAATGTAATTCGATGAGAGCTGCCATATTTACCTGGACTGGACTGGCAGGGTTACCTGGACTGGCAGGATCGCCATGTAATAAATCAGGATCGCCATGTAATAGAGGATCGTCTCAGGTTCAAATATCTTAACCAGGTTGTTATGGTTAACAATATATTTCAACACTTAAATTAATATCACAGTAGGTTACATACTTATACTAACACTGGTGACTATATACTAGAGATTAACTGAGTACTAGACTCTATAATATTACTTACTATTACTTCCTAGATCTTATATATATGAATGGTATGCTTTGTTTATAAGTATATTTATAAATATGCTGTGTAAACTTTAACAAAATGTTTACATTGTTTTTGTGTTTGCTTACAATTACATTATGTTTATAAACATACTATGTATACTTTTCATTGACTCGTCCTTTCATTGAATCGAAGGTTCTGTCGTGTATATCTATTTAGTTTTTTAAAAGGCCAGATGATAATCTTGAGATTGTTATATTACAATATCCTTAAATTATCGCGTAAATATTGTTGTCGCGTAGGAAACTACAGTCACATACCAATATATTATAATATATATTATTTGAAATACGCGGTACTTATGTAAACCGACAATTCTGTTGCTATGCGCATAACGCGTTTACCCTACACCGACACTCGTATCCTAAATATGGTAACCGACGGTTGGTAGAGGTAAACGCTGCAACATTTTCATATTGTGTAATAATACAAGTTATATCTAAAGTGTGTAATTGTAAGTTTGTACTTCGATGTATTGTATATTCGAAGAATAAATTCGTTTAGTTGAAATATTTAATTCGAATCCAAAATACACCACAAGTGGCGACGAGGATGACCACAAACGATTTAAACGAAGGCGGAGTAATATCTTCCATAGCAGCAGTACCACTTCGAAGAATATACCGATGAAGAAGAATTTACGTCATATGTAGAAAGGTTCAATTGTTTTACGTCAATATCTACATAATTTACCAAAGGATCGGAAGGTTAGTTATTTTATTGCATGTGTCGGGTCTAAAATGTACAGCCAATTAAAAACGTTATCCACATCTAAATTACCTATTGAGTTATACTGAAAGATAAAAACTTCGATACAAGAAACGAGGTGAAAATGAATTATGAATGTATTGAAACAATTATCGTTAAATTGTGGATTTAAAGGGAAGGAAAGATTAAACGAGGAACTCAGGGATCAAATTATATTTGGTATCAAAAATGAAAATACACAAAACTATTTTTTAATAACTCTTAACCTCACATTAGACGATGTAATTAAAAAAGAGTCTTAGTGACGAACAAGCAGCTTATTCAAATGGAAGTAGATACGAGTTCGGGATTCCAACTATACAAATATTTTATGATATAAAAATTTCATCTTCGGGCGCGAATAACCATTTAGAACAACTGGACAATTGTTTTTCCCGCTGTAGAGAAAATAATATTACACTAAAAAGAGAGAAATGCACATTTTTCACTGATAAAACTTCATATCTGGGATTTGATATAAAACCAGAAGGATTATGTAAAAATGATACCAAAATCAAAGCAATCATAGATACAGTAAATCTAAGCAATGTAACCGAACTGTAATCATTTTTAGGAATCGTGACACATTATGCACGATTTATACCACAATATTCTAGCTACTCCATCTATTTTGTATGTATTTTATTTAATCGTCAAACTGCTTCTTACGCGCCAAATTTTCACATGCATACAGTGTGTTTTTTTAACTGTTGCCATAGGGAATTGCATTGTAAAAATTCAACACGTGTTAACCTTTGTTCTGATGAAAATATTTAAATCATTTTTGGAATAAAGCTGGAAAATTCTTTAATCTATCGGATAGATTACAATTCAATATTCTAAACTGTCGAAAAAGTTTAGAAAAAAATATTTTTGTGAAAACATTTTCTTGCGACTATCATTTCTAGCAGGCGTTGTTTTAAAAAATAAATAGCGAAAGCTTTTCGAGGCTATGACTAATGTGCTTTTATAAGACAGAACATGTAAACATTTATTTATAAAAAAAAGAAGAAGTAGAAACCATTAAAGCACAAATAATTCAACAAATTTACAAAGATTATCAGTAATTATCAAAGGAATTGTTCAAGGTGTTTTCCTTCAACTGCTAGACAATGTCCCAAGCGATCTTAAAAATTTCTTCGAGTGTTTTGTAAAGTTCGCACTGTAATGGAATTACAAGCTTCAATTATTCTTGCCCTCAGTTCCTCCACACTTTCTGGTTGACCTCTTATGAGGTCGTAAACTTGTCCCCACAAGAAAAAATCGAGTGGTGTTAGGTCAGGATTTCGAGCAGGCCAATGGAATGATTCACATTAGCCAATCCAACTATCAGGAAATGTTTTGTTTAAAAACTCTGACGATGGAAGCCGATTGGACTGGTGCTACATTCTGTTGAAATATTATTGCTCCGTTGCATCTCAAAGCATGCGCCTGCGGGCCTACCTCCATTTGAAGAAGATCTATGTATTTACGCTGGTTCAAATTTCCATCAATAAAAAAATAGCCCTAATCATTCATTTCCTTAAACTCCTACCCACACGTTAACTTTATCACGATATTGCGTATGTTTTTCTTGTGTTCTCTTGTGGTCTAACTTCATTGTCTTCATTCTTTCATAATATATTTTATTACTCAATGCATATATACAGGGTGAGGCATTAGTGCGTCAAAGCTCAATATATCCCTTAATATTGAAGATATCAAAAAACTTTATGTACAAGAATCATAGACAGTCTTAAGCTACACATTTTAAAATTACTTTCATATATACAGGGTGTTTCATATCGCTAGGGTGAACCAAACATACATTTTCTTAAATGAAACACACTAGGTATATATTATTTCAAATTTGGATTAAGCCCATCTTCCTCGTTCTTTCAATATAAGGTTTCATTGAGTTATACCGAGTATTTCAGAAGTTTTTCTGCAAGGTGGATAGGAAGAGGAGGACCAACTACATGGCCAGCCCAATCTCCAGAGCTAACTAAAATTGACTTTTCATGTGGGGTTATGTAAAAGACTTTGTGTATAAAACACCGGCAACTACGCAAGATGATATGAAGAATAGAATAAGACAAGCGTTCCATAGCATTAATATAGAAATGTTAAGAAATGTAAGACGATCATTCTAAAGACGGCTGCAATGTTGTATTGATGTTTTTGGGGGATATTTCGAGCAATTATTGTGAACCTTATTGTATTTAAACTTTGGCTAAAGTGGTAAAAGTATAAGTATAAGTTTTTTATTTTGTAGTTAAATTTAATAAGATTATTTTAATTAATGATTTAGCATTTTTCTAATGTCACTTTTTCATGGCTAATGTATTATATTACAATTATTGCCAAAATGCTCACATTTCTATAAAAATCATTAAATATCTCAGAAACTAACCATTTTAGATATAGGGAATAGTTAATAAAAATGAAAGTATATCAAGTATTCTTTCCTTTTTTTAATATAAAATACAGGGTGTTCCATTAAAAAAAATTAGAAAATAATGCATTTGTGTTTTGAATCACCCTGTACACAGTTTTCGTAATATTGGGAAAACACCACTTCGTTATAAAATTGTAACAGTATAAAAAAGTTATTCCAGTAAAAAAATAATTTCAAGCTGTTTCGTATGGAATTTTAGTTAGCTCTGGGGATCGGGCTGGCCATGTAGTTGGTCCTCCTCTTCCTATCCACCTTGCAGGAAAATGTGTATTTAAATAATTATGAATCGGTCTAGTGTGATGTACCGGATCCCCGTCATGTAAATACCACATATTTTGACGAATATTGATGGGAACATTTTCCAGCAATAATGGTAAATGGTTTTCTAAGAAGTCTAGATAAACCTGACCATTCATTCAGCCTGTGAAAAAATGTGGTCCAATTACGTAGTCTCCAATTATTCCACCTCATACATTCAAAAACCACCTATTTTCCTACAAAATAGGGATTACTTGTAGCATAATAATCAAAATTATGGCGATTTACATTTCCATTTTTATGAAATGTAGCTTCATCTCCAAAAGGAACAAAAGAAATCTCTTTGGTTGCGGATTTGTTGTTGAGCCCATTCGCAAAAAGCAACTCTACGGGCGAAGTCATCGTCGAGTAACTCTTGATGCAATCGCATACGATATGGATGTAATATATTTTTACAGAGTATTCTTCGGACAGCCTTTTGACTACAGGACGTTAAATACGCAACGATTTTCACAAAAAATTGACCATAACTTCTGAAATACTCGGTATAACTCAATGAAACCTTATATTGAAAGAACGAGGAAGATGGGCTTAATCCAAATTTGAAATAATATACCGGGTGTCCCAACAAGGGTAACGAGGTACGGTATTAGGGAAACGGATGTACCTAGAAATTTGAAACAAAAAACTTATTGAGTAAATCGGCTAAGAGAAAATGCTGGAAATTATTTTCGAGTTTCTGAAATGCCCTCCAGGGGGCGTAATTGCCATCCTGAATTTTAAACCCTGTTTTCTGCAAAATTTTCTTATATTAATGATAATCATAGTGAATACAATTTTAAAGCTGAGACAAATTAATTTTTTTTTTGTTAAATGCTTTTTGCTCTATCTCTGAAAAGAAAGTGGTGGGGGGCGCTAGAATATTTTCGGAAATAAATGTCGATAACTCTAAAAAGGCTTAACGTATCTTAATCAACTTGGAGTCGTCAAAAAGGGAGTTTCCTAGACTATCAATTGAACTGTGAGTGAGGTGATTATGTTTGCATACCTTGCCGCTAGATGGAGTTTTTTGACATAATCGCAAAAAAAATAACTTACTGCAAAAAAATTAAATGCAATGATATCACATTTTTTACGTCATTACATAGTCAATCAAGAGCCTAACAAGCCAGTGAAAACCGCATCTCAATATCTTTATCCTAACCTATGATATGAATAAAGAAATTTATACTAAAAAAAATTACATCTTGGGAAGCATTTCCACTTTAAGGTTTGTTATTAATGTCTAATTCCTAATTTACCAAATAAAATGCTAATTTATTATTTGGGATGACAAACGATATTTTAAATCGAAATAAAATTTTGTTACTTATCTTCGTTACTTTTTTTTACAATACCTTCGAAAGCCAACAGCCAAAACAATTATAAAATAATAAGTGTGGGAACTGTAAGGAAACTAACTTAAAGTCCAACGAGCCGCAATGCTTATAAAATAATAATAAATTATAGAATCTATGAAACTAATAACTTGAGAACGATAAAACACAACAAGGTTGATTGAAAGGAAAATCAAAAAGTGTTTATAAATGTTCAAAGTGCCTTCCGTCATTTTCTTTGCAGGAACTTATCCTGCGTCGTGTATTTAATACGGCTGTGCTGGTTTCAGCTCTTGAAATATTGGCTACAGCATTTCGGATACGATCAATCATGTTTTCTGGGGTAGTAGGGCGAGTCTGATAAACAATATCTTTTATTTTACCCCAAAGGTAAAAGTCAAGGACAGTAAGGTCTGGAGATCTGGCAGGCCATGGAAACAAACTGCCCCTTCCTATCCAACGGTTTGAATAAACTTGGTCTAAAAAATTCCTGACTTGATGAGAAAAGTGTGCAGGGCATCCGTCGTGTTGCAGCCACATATCTCTTCTCGTTTGTAAAGGCACGTTTTCTAATAAAATTGGCAAGTGATTTCTTAAAAAGTACAAATAAGTTTCGCCATTAACATTATTATTTAAAAAAATGGTCCTATAATTCGATTGCCTAAGATACCACACCAGACGTGCACACTCCAACGATTTTGATAGTTTACCTCACGCATCCAATGTGGATTTACTGGCGACCAATAATGCATATTGTGCAAATTGACTCCTCCATTGCTTGAAAAAGCAGCTTCATCGGTCCATAATATTCGAGATAAAAAATCGGGATCCTCATCTATCATAGAATTCAACCAATTACAGTGGTCTAATCTCCTATCAAAATCAGTTTCTAAAAGAGCCTGATGTAGCTCAATATGATTAGGGTGTAGATAGTGATCTCTTAGGATTCGTTGTACCGATGATTTACTAATTCCTAAGTCCAAACTTATTCTTATTAAACTTAAATGTTAACATAAGCAAGAACATTAATGACGTTTTGTTCGTTCCTAGCGTGTCGATTTTTCTAGGCATTGGATTAGGATGAACCCGTCCTGTTTCGCGCAAACATCTACTTAAGCGTCTAAATACCATTCTACTAAAATGTCTTCTATTGGGATAATTTGCTGTGTACACACGCTCAGCCACGCAAGCGTTTTGATAAGACATTTTTAATGCAATAAACACAATCACAGTAAGACAATTAATTTAAATATTAAAATTTAAACCGACTATTTAGAACAGGATATCAAGAGACTTTGACACTTTGACAAGCATCAAACAACGACATGAAAAACGCGTAGAGTTATGTCAGATATAAACGACATTATTTGTTTTCATGGCAATCTTGATGATTAGAAAAGAATGATTTCTGTCAGAGGATTTTATTACTTACATTACGTCAATAATTAATCAAATTGGTACTCAATAATCGATTATTGACTAAAAACCTAACTTTTAATAAAAAAAAATGTGATAACACTAAATATTTAAAATATCGTTTGGCATCCCAAATAATAGATTAGCATTTTGCTTGGTAAATTAGGAATAACTAGACATTAATAACAAACCTTAAAGCGGAAATGCTTCCCAAAATGTTATTTTTTTTTTTAGTATAAATTTCTTTATTCATATCTTAGGTTAGGATAAAGATATTGAGATGCGGTTTTCACTGGCTTGTTAGGCTCTTGATTGACTATGTAATGACGTAAAAAAAGTGATATCATTGCATTTAATTTTTTTGCAGTAAGTTATTTTTTTTGCGATTATGTCAAAAAACGCCATCTAGCGGCAAGGTAAGCAAACATAATCACCTCACTCACAGTTCAATTGATAGTCTAGGAAACTCCCTTTTGACGACTCCAAGTTAATTAAGATACGTTAAGCCTTTTTAGAGTTATCGACATTTATTTCCGAAAATATTCTAGCGCCCCCCACCACTTTCTTTTCAGAGGTAGAGCAAAAAGCATTTAACAAAAAATATTTGAATTTGTCTCATCTTTAAAATTGTATTCACTATGACTATCATTAATATAAGAGAATTTTGCATAAAACGCGGTTTAAAATTCGGAATGGCAATTACGCCCCCTGGAGGCCATTTCAGAAACTCGAAAATAATTTCCAGCATTTTCTCTTAGCCGATTTACTCAATAAGTTTTTTGTTTCAAATTTCTAGGTACATCCGTTTCCCTAATACCGTACCTCGTTACCCTTGTTGGGACACCCGGTATAGTGTGTTCCATTTAAGAAAATGTATGTTTAGTTCACCCTAGCGATATGAAACACCCTGTATATATGAAATTAATTTTAGAATGTGTAGCTTAAGACTGTCTATGATTCTTGTACATGTTTTTTGATATCTTCAATAATACGGGATATATTGAGCTTTGACGCACTAATGCCTCACCCTGTATATTTTTAATAACCATTACTGTTCATGATGATAATATGTTTTTTATAATGTTTTCTTAATTTTTGAAGTGAACCAGTGATCTGAAATTAATGGCTACCATATTAATTTAGTTCCATTGCCAGAATTGCTGACCGCTAGTGTTAATTGTTAGTGCTACGCAGTGTTGAGAGATGATATTGTGTTGATGTCGCTAAGTAGACACGGAAAAAAACACTAAAATGGCAACATCGCAAAAAAATCACCAAATATTTTATTTTGCTAAACTTATCTAAAAGTAAATCAAGGTGTTCTACTGAATTTAAAGAGCAGTGCTCTGCTATAAAAGCTGCAAGTTTCAATTCGGCGGTCTTTCTTTCTTAAATAATTGATTTTGGGAAAAAAATTGTTATTTTTGATATACTTGACACCAAATTAGACTTGCGAAGATATTCAACATGCTTGGATGTATTAGCATGTTTTCCAAGATCTGTTTTGGGTGCGTTTAAACTACATTACACGCTCTGCAGATGTTATCTCCATGGCATAAAGTGAGCCAACCTTAGAACAAAATTAAATACTTATTTAGATGTAAATACATGTATTTGTTATCAACTGCCGAACTATTAGGGTGTGATTTGTTAAAGTTATGGCGGGAACGGGAATACATGGTGAAATAGAGCATACTGCATTTAAATCATATTAATTTTAAATTAAAGAGTAAATTCTACAAAAGTAAATGTAATAAACAGATGGATATAACTTATAGGAAGGCGGGCATCTACTTTATACTATAAATCAATTGGCTACTACAGTAAATTAATACGAAAGTCAATGGTCTTTTTAGTTATATTAACATACCTTTAAACATGTTTCCAACAAAATCACTGACAAAAAATTACCTTTAAATTTGTCGTTGATGACTTTAAAAATCTCTAAATTTAGCGAGAAAATCACCGATCTTCCAACACTGGTGCTAAGCATCCAAATATCTCTAGGGCTACATGCTTTCGCTGACGCTTGCGCAATACAGCTGTAAACCAATTGATGATAAATCTTTAGTTATATTCACAATGAATTTACCCCCAGCAACATTTGTTAAAAAATGGGAAAGAATCCTTTTGACGATATACAGGGTGCGGCACGAAAACTTTTTAGCGATGCGGTCATAGGGGAAATGTAAAATTTTACTACATTATGTTGTCGATAATGCTGATTTTAAACATAATACTTTCACGAATGATGATTAAAGTTTAAGTATTAATAGACAGGTATTTTAAAATAAATATGAAAAAAAATATGCTGCATTTTAGTTGTCTATGAATTTTAATTATACAAAAATTGTAGGAGTTTATATTTCAAACTTCTAAATATTGAGATCATATTTAATACGAATTTTAGTAATTTTAATATAACAAGTATAGTTTGCTATATTAATTGAATCCTATGTTGTGCAACAACAAGAATCTAAAACGCGGTTGGATGCTAGCGTAGGTATGGGTCGATTCCTTTTTTCCTCTGTATACATTGAGTAATATTAAAAGGGATGCCAGCTGTGACCAATAGGAAAGAGGTCAAGATTTCAACATCAATGAGCTAACAGTAGTAATACTTTGCAGAAAGTTTCAATCAGAGTGTGAAATTGACAAGAAATGAGTAGGTTATACGCTACCCTAGTATAGTATACTATTTAAAATAATAAAGCTAAAATAAAATTGCGCAGAAAATTTAAATTGCGCAAAAGTGACAAACAATTAAAAAAGTAATATAAGCAAACAATGCGAAGAAATAATAATGTTAACTACTGCCTGCTGAAAACATTAATTTTAACCCCTTACATGTCTGCAATCAAGATCTTAAATAATATATTCAGTATTTTAAACAAGCTATATAACTCACGGTATGGCCTCTGCGCTCCCCTTTCTCCAACAGAAGTTATTAAAATATTCCTTTTTATTTCTTTTTGGGAAGTAAATTTCCCAATAGGGCCTGTTCTGTAACTGTATTCTTTATATCTACTGAATTATTATTACCTTGTACTTTTTGCAACGCCATTTTTTCATCAGAAAAATGTAGTATTGAAGCTGTAAAGACTGTAAATAGTTCTTAATATGATGATGAAACAAGTCGTCGTAAAACACTAGTTGCCGACCCTTACTGTTACTATCAGTGTGATACACAGAGAAGAGAAGATTTTAGAAATATTTCTTTTTGTGGCAATCAAAGCACATAGTTTGCTTATCTGAGTAATCGTTACATTAGACTTTTAACAAAAATCTTTTTCTTGGTGATATAGCAATTTTGCTAATTATTTAAAAATTACAATGCAAAATAATATAAAACGGAACCATCTTTTCGAGATTTCGATATTATTATTTCTGTACCATCTTCAGGAAAAACTTCACACAAATTCTAATTATGATATATTTTTATGTTATTTAAATAATTAGATATTTTTTGTCGTTATTTAAAATGTATACGTTATATACATGATGTTTCCGATTAACTTGGGCAAACTTACCAGCTTACCAAAATAATAATAATAATTCACATTTAAGGAAAACGCTCCCTTAAATAGTAGTGATGGTTCTTTTACTATTGTTAATAATTTCGCAAATTATGGAATATAGCTTTATTATTGTAGTAGGTACTTATATCATTTCATTATTTTAACGATGCTTACTTTGGGCAATAACACAGGCCTCGCAGCGTTTTATCATCAATTGTGTTACACAGGGAAAAATTTCAGGAGTCTCGTTAATTGATTGAAAACCATGTTCGATACGTTGTCGGAGAATTAACGCGTTTTCAGTTGATGTTTGATATACGATACTTTTTATTTATCACCATAAGAAAAAATCACAAGGATTGCAATCAGGTAAGTAAGCGTGGTGGCCATGCAATCGAGCAATCGAATGTTTAGCAAACCTTGTAGTCAAGAAGTCTCGCACAGCAACACTAAACTGTGCAAGAGCCCCATCTTGCATGAACCATAAATTTTGGCGTATTTGCAATAGAACTTCATCCAACAACGATTCGAGGTCTCCCTCTAAAAACAGCCTATAGTATTGACCATTAACACTTCTTGGAAACAAAAGTGATCCCAATAGATAGTTGTCAACTATACCGGTCCAAACATTTTAACAAACTCTCTGCTGATGTCGAGGTTTGCTCTATCTCATACGGATTCTCGTCCGATCATCGATGATTATTACGATTATTCAGTATTTCATCTATTGAAAAACTACACTCATCGGTAAAAAGAACAGCATTATGAAAATTACGGTCATTCCGTTCTTCTAAAACGTACAATAAAATTGCTGTCTGTACACGAAACGGGTACAATAACTGGTCATGAAAAAGATTCCAAAAAGTTTTAGATGAGATACCAACAACAGCAACAATTCGTCTACTACTTGTATCGTTGTGCAGCTGTATACTAACGATGTGCATTAGATGTATTCTGTATAATATCTCTTATTGATATCTATTGCGTATTGATGAAATGTTAATAAAAGTTTTGGTATGGCATTAAAGCTGCACTCTTCTTTTCCATATAAAATACAGAAACATATCTTTTATTAGTATATATGGTGCAGTCAATAAGGTCATAATTTTTCGATTACGTTTTGATGGCAACGACTGTGACATGATTAGGAAACCTTGTAATGAAGAAGTATCGCACAGGAACACTAAAATGTGCAAGAGTCCTGTCTTGCATGAGCCATACATTTTGGGGTATTTGCAATGGAACTTCATCCAGCAACGGTTCGAGTTCTTCCTCTAAAAACAGCCTGTAGTAGTGACTATTAACACTCCTTGGAAAAAACAACGATCCCAATAGATAGTTGTCAACTATGCCGGTCCAAACGCTTTAGGAAAATCTCTGTTGATATCGAGTTTGTGCTATTTCATGCGGATTCTCCTCCGATCATCGATGATTATTACGACTATTCATTATTCCATCTATTGAAAAACTGCACTCGCCGGTAAAAAGAACGGTATTATGAAAATTGTGGTCATTGCATTCTTCTAAAACCTACAATAAAATTGCTGTCTGTACACGAAACGGGCACAATAACTGGTCATGAGGAAGATTCCAAAAAGTCTTAGATGAGACACCGTCAGCAACAATTCGTCTACTACTTGTATCGTTGTGCACATGTATACTAACGATGTGCATTAGATGTACTCTGTATAATATCTCTTATTGATATCTATTGCGTATTGATGGAACGTTAATAAAATTTTTCGTATGGAGTTAAAGTTGCACTCTTCTTTTCTATATAAAAGAGAGAAACATATCTTTTATTCATATATATGGTGCAATCAATACCGTCGTATTTTTCGATTACGTTTTGATGACAGTGACTGCATATTGATGCCTACCCTTGATTTACATTTAAACACTGCATTCTCTATATCGAAAGAATCTTCGCGAACTAACAACATCTGCGACTACATTTTCAAATACACGACATTGCAATGGCATTTAAATCGAAAATATTACTAAGAGATTTTGCTTAACAATGCATTAGTTAAGATTTTTGTGCATTTTTGATAAAATTTGCTGGCAACCGCGCAATTAGCATCCATTGCAAAACAAAGAGAAACTCTAAGTTATCCTAGCTTAACAAAATTAAAAAAAAACATTTTTTATTCGAGTTTTGGATATCACACTTCATTATGTTGGTAATTATCGAGATTATTTGTCCAACATTTTGTAAACTTGTGGAATGTATTTTCCACTACCACTATCAGTTTCATCAAGAACTTCAGAACTCTTTAAGGTGCAAAAAGAACTCTAATTAAAAAATAAGTTTTTTTTAGAAAACGAAACGAATTCGCACATATAGTACAAGGAAGAAAATTTGAAAGTCAAACTATGTTATTATTCAACACGGTCTCCTCTTAAATAGATATATACTTATTACAACGAACCTGCAACGCCTCTAGACCTTTCAGTTCTCTTAAATAGATATACTTATTACAACAAATCTGCAACGCCTCTAGATCTTTCAGTTGAGCAAAAGCATAATAGTCAGACAGAGCCAGATCCGGAGAGTGAGAGGGATGTTCGAATAATTCGTAACAGTAAATCACGAATTGTTTGTATGAAAACATGTTATTTGTGTGCAAGGGCATTGTACAAATTGTGCAAAAACAAAACACCTTTGGACAACTTGCCGCGTCTTCTCTCCATAATTTTTTTCTCGTAGAGTGCGTCAGTAACGTCAAATAATAATTTCCAGTTATTGTTCCGCCTTTATCCAGAAAATCAATAATGATTACTCCAAGGCAATTCAAAAATACTGAAGTAAGAACTCTTCCGGCAGAATTTTGAACACAAAACTCCTTAGAGTGTCTCCATTCCATCGATTGTTGCTTTGTTTCGGAGAAATGTACCCAAGTTTCATCCATAGTAAGAATACTGCTGAATATGTCTGCATCATTTTCAAATCGAGTACAGATAGAACGTGATGCTTTCCCCTTTGCACGCTTCTGGTCAAGATTCAGACATTTGGGAATCCATTTCGGAGAAATTTTTCTCATGTCCAAATCGACGTGAACTATATTATGGACGCGGACATATGAAATATGGAGTAACTCAGCTATTCGTTTTAGCCCAATTCGATGGTCTGACAAAATCACATCATGAACCGCACCGTTTGCGGGAACGGATACAGAAACTAGCCCTCTCGATTGGTGTTCATCTTTGATGGAAAATTTATCCCTTTTGAAGCAACCCAATTTTTCACAGTCGTATATGAAGGATAATTGATCGTCAAGGCTATTAACAATATCTTCATAAATGATGGCTCATTACTCCAATTTTTCGATTTTCACAATTTTGGTCGACATCCTTTTTTTTCAAATTTTATTGCGCAACGTTGGTTTAACTTTTTGACGTGAAACTTTATACTGACATTTCTAATAAGTTATTTTTCGTAGCTATGGTATCCCAATATTTTCTTTATCTATGGAACCGGTCTAAGCTAATTGTCTTTATAGCTGCTATTTGAGGCTAATCAAATTTATGTGGAGTTTCCGTGTAAGTGCATTTCACATGTTTGCTACGGCACAGAATAAATGCCTGAATTAGAACGGACAAGTATAGTGGTTGCGTTGAACTTTCAGATTTTCATGACCTTCAGCTATATTTCTACAGTGTGCAATTGCGCCAATTTTAAATTAGTTGATAAATTTATTGATTTTATAACAAATATGAACCCGTCCTAGCGGAGATTTACTGTACATGAATATGAAAGCAACATTAAAAAGAAATCTTTAAGCTAATGTATGCCTTAAAGCTGAATTGGGAGAACGTAAAGGCAAAAGTCTACTATTGCCATTTAACATAACTTGTGCAACTGTTCAACCATTTCTATACACATAATTGTTTTGCCCTTCCAATGTATAGCTATTTCTACAGATATCTTGATTTCAGTTCTCTTTGAAAAACTCTTCGATAGCATTATTAAGTTGGTGAATACATTCTTAACATGTGTCATGATGTGAATGTGATATTAAGGAGCATACTCCAGGAAGATGACACCGTTCGATCGTATAAACTGATATATTATCTGTTTTAATTTAGGGATCTTTGCTTCGCAACTTATCTGTGAGTGTTCCTAATGTCTGCAAAAGGAGAAAGTTATGACTAAGCTTAACGGGAAAAGTTCCCAACAAAATGTGTCTACTTTCAGCACTGATAAAATTTAGATTGTTTATATAAATCCCATGAATCACAATTCCATTAACTGCAGATAAATTGCTAGTCTGCTTTAATATATTCAATTTCTATTGTTTGTATTTGAAAAATACATATAGAATGTATATTGTAACACAATAACTAATAATTATAAATGAACTGGATTATAACTCTAGAGTTTAACTGGTCTGTCACCATTTAAAACTTCTAGGTCAATACAAACGTGACATGAGGTTAAATCACCTGGTTTATACTTTCAAAAATAAAATATTTTTTGATATTCATTTTCGGAGAGGGATGTAGTTAAGTATTTAAATATTCTTTCCAAATTTTTGAAAATATGAGCAGTAAAATATTAATTTTGTATGGATTAAATATTATGTATATTATTCAAAAGTTTTTTCACGGTTGTTCTGCGGCGAATTATCTCTCAAGGTGGATTATAGTTCCTTCTTCAATAGCACGCTTTATTGCTGTTGCCTATCGACGTAAATCTCCTACAAAATTCTCTTTGATGTTCGAACGATTCTGTTCGAATATAGTGAAGACTGTGAATGTAACGCGTATTAGAAATATTCATATTTTGAATTCATTCCAACCATACACCAATGATATCTTAATTAGTTATGGAAATTAAAAGACTTGTGTTACATAGTATGTTAAAAATTTTAACGATTCTTGAAAATGGAGTATCTGTACATGTTTCAAAACAGTTTGTCTTCTTGTGCACTGTATTTATAACTATACGAACTAAAATTAAACAGCAACAACAGTTTAGTAGAAATTTCGTGATAATTCGTTGATATTGCATTCACTTTTCGCCGTCAATATTTGGATGGCCATGAGTTTTTTTTTCATAAAGTTGGGGCTCTAGAAAACTCCACGGAAAAGTCCAGAGGCCAATTCTGGTCACCAAAACGTTGAGATCACAATCAGCGAAAGACTGGTGCAAGATTGTTAATGTTTCACGGGTGGTACAGCACATGGAGGCATCCTGCCGAAACGAAATCTCCTTAATAACAATATTTTCTTAAGCAACAAAATAAAAACTGGGTTATCATGTATGCATAACGTTTGCTATTCTCCGTTGACATTTTATCTGCCTTGTTTACTAAGAAAAACTGTTTAGTGATTCATTCTCATTACATAGCACACCACGCATTGATACTTTGGAGATGCATTTTTTTCACATGAATCGTTCGTAGATTTCCTGAATACCAAGGCGGTACTTGGCTAGTAATGAAGTCCGTTGGGACAATTTGTGGAGTCAATCAGATTTTGTAACCAAGGAGAATCGCGGTCTCTGAACCTTCGGCCACACTATTGCAAACTGTTGTAATGCGTTGTCCTTCACGACCACTACGAGGCCATGTCATACCTTTCACGTCAACAACAGTTGTTTGGGTGCATTGTTTTGTTAATTTTGGGGCGCTCAATACAAAAATGACAATGAGCAGTTGCAGTTTTCAAGAACAAGTTTTTCTATTTTATTGTATTCTATTTTATTAAAAAAAAATACGTACTTCTACACATGCCTGATTTAGTGACTAAACCTTTTACAATCATTAAATCAGCTGTTTGATATTCTTTTGTTAATTATTTCTGGAGCTCTCTAACAAAAGCCCAACAGTAGTCGGCAAGCATGGAAGCATTTCACTTTCCCTGGCACCTTCTCTCCTTTATTATGTATACTGAAGGAAGAGTTGTCCCGCTCATCACTTACAGCTCCACAGTTTCCAGGAAACAACTTCCGATGTGAGTGTAGGAAATGGAGACATATTGCAATTCATTTTTTGATACGATGGCACCACATTTTTAATAAGAGTAACGTAATTGTTAGCTATTTGCTATTTCTGCTGTAGTTTTGATCCTTGTAACTCTGCCTTACTTTTTGGAAGATCCAGATCTCTCACGAGATCGTTTAGTTTGGTGTTTCTGAGTTATTCTGTGCGCTTGGCGGTATGACGCGCTTGGTGTGGAATCAGGATCTCTTGATATTCATGGCATATCTTCTTGACAAATCGCTGTATTGCTATTATTTGATTCTTAAGTGAATGTTTCTGGGAATTCTGGAATAGGAAGTTCGTCATTATGGCGCACAAGTCTTATGGTAGATGGTATATGTGTATCGTTGATAACCGACTTTTTTATCTTGGATATATCTGTGCCTTGCTAAACACGAGGTATCATAAAGAAATAGCAATCATTAACATGTTTTATAGATTCTCTCTGGAGCATTGGGATAGCAAACCACCGAGATCGTTTTTTATTACTTAACTAGTTTCTGAGCCTTGAAGCGCATGTATTGCATCCGATATGTGGCGCTCAATGTTCGCCTTGATCCTTGATATTTTGCAAACGCCATGCCTGGTTTGCCAGTAGAGTAGGTTTGTCAGACAGCTTCTGAAACGCAAAAGTAACTTCACCACAAACATAACAGAAGTGATCTAGATTGTTTACACCCTTTCGAAATATCTTACAATGTTAACTATTCGATTCGACTCACTAACTTCGACTGACTAACCTCTTTGCTTTGTTGTTGCGCATATACCCAAATATTGCTTCTAAATTTTTGGAGATTCGCCAATTTTCTATTCAATTCAATAGGGGCCGGTCAGTACAAGGCAGTGTAATTCAACTGGTGGTACTTTTGAATTTTTCGATTATTGCTTTTACAGTTTTACAGAAAATAGCGCACGATTCAAGTCTCACTCTTATTGATTTATGTGATTCTAAAAATATTAATAAACAAAAACAATAAACACAACCAAATTAGCCATTCTTTGTAATTAGTTGATACCAATTATGTTGCATGAAACTAAAGCAATTATTTATGGTTCTTTCTTTCATGCATTAATTAAAGTAGCTTTCAATCAAATTAATACATAGTAAAACTGGAGTTACTGCATCTTAGATTTTTATTGTAAATAAACATATTCTAGATCTACAATAGATAACTATATTCTGAACATTTCTGGTAGCGTTTAGTGCACTAAACACATGATCTATATTACGTCGTTTGTTTAAACAGGTCAACCCAGTCAAAAACACAATGCGGTTGTAATGCGGGCGATTTTAAATTGTCCTCGAAATAGATTGCAGACGAAACCGACACTGAGCGGAAGTCATGAATTACGGCGTCTCTTTTTTCACACTGACTTCTTATCGTGCTTAGATGTCACTCTACTATGATGTATTTTATTCTGTTCTTCGTATCCCATTATAATACATCCCCGCTCATAACACTCATCAGCGTCTATCTACATTTCAAAAAGTTTAAACATCAAAGGGGACAATTGATTTATTAAATAAGCGTAGCACGAGGCGGAGAACAGTATCGTGCTAATTGTATTTTGGTGTCTTATGCGAGCCGTTACAGATCTTGTCTTTGATTATATTTATATAGTATATTTAAAAAGTTTTGGAATATCTTGAATAATTCAGACGAGAATTGCTATCTTAACTTGATCAAGTCCTTTGATGTTTAAACGAGGATATGCCTATGTCTTGGTTTTCTTATAAGTAAATGTGAATTTGTACAGATACCTTTTCTAACCCCTTCATGCAGACATCAGGACAAACTTGTGCAAGTTGTGTTCTGGCATCACGGAGGACTTTTGTGTTCTTGTATTGCTCTTACTTTCAATAATTTTTTTTTTTTGCATAATTTTGATCAACGTGATTTTTCGTTCGATCTAGTGGGTTAACTCTTATCTTGTTCTCATCTGCTTAATCGTATCCTTTTATTATTGTATTATCATTTAAATAGATTATTTCCATATTATCTGGACAAATTACGATTTCGCTGGACATCTTAAGTTTACAATCACAACTTTTCTAACTAAAATAGTACTATTATTAATAAATCTGATTTCCATAGCAATTTTTTGAATTTGTGCCATATTTTTCCTGCGTTTTTCGAATTCTAACTGGATGTAACTTTGTAACATATTTTGCACTATCTTAACTATGATACTATATATTGTAGTGAAAAATCTATTTTTAATTACTCCTTGTGCTTATCATTGGCCGAAGATTGCTTTAAATTAAGCCAACGTCAGCTTCAATGTCCTTTGTATGTGCCCATCAAAAATTGAATTGCAATAAATTTTCCATTGAAGATGAACACCGATCGAGAGGGCCAGTTTTTGTATCTGTTCCCGAAAACGTTGATGTAGTTCATGACATGATTTGGTTTCAAAATGCAGACTTCTTAACCCATATTGTTACTGTGGATTAAACTTGGGTACATTATTTGTATATTAATATATTATAAATTGTAGTAATTGTGATTGATTTTCTAGATAAGGGTGGAACAATGACTTAGAATTATTATTCGACGTTATTGACTACTCTACGAGAAAAAAATATGAAGAGAAGTGGTGAAAAGTTGTACAAAGATGTTTTGTTTTTGCAGAACAATGTCCACGGACATAAATCGAATATTGCCATGCAAACAATTCATTTTTTATGGTTCGAATTACTCGAACACCCTCCTTATTCACCAGATCTGGCTCCATTCGTCTATCATGTCTTTCCTCAAGTGAACAAAAGTTTAGAAGGTCGTAAATTTTCTTCTAACGAAGAGGTGATAGAAGCTGTGGTGGCCTGGTTTGTAGAGCAAGATAAAAATATCATTTTGAAAGGTCTGGACATCGTTGCAGATTCGTTGTAATAAATGTATCCAATTAAGAGGGGAGTGAGTTAAATAATAAAATATGTTGACTTTCAAATTTTGTTTACTTCTTGTATCGTAATTATACGTATTGAAGTTCATACATATGTAAAGCATGGGAGTAATTTCATTCGTTTCTAATTGGGTTATATGTGCGTAATAATAGCTGTTGAAACATTGCAGTTGACGTTCAGGTTTATATTTTTATCTTGGATTGTATATACGTCTCTGTTTTTGATTCGCTACTACTACTGAATCAATTGAAACAAGTAATTCATTTATGTTTGCAGTATAATGAAAATGTACTATCATAAGAGATAACCAGATCTAAATGTTTGGACTGATTGAGTGTATTGATTGCAGCTTGGATTTTAAAATCCTGTTATACGTATCATCAGGTTTTGTAAAGATTGATCTGCATTCTAAATAAAATAGATTGCTGCAATGCAGACAGATCTTAATAAGAATGTCGAAGAAATAACAACAATAAAAATTATATTTATCTATCTGTGGTATGTATGTAATTACTTTTATATTTATGGTTTCACATTTTTTTTAGTGCTTCTACTTTCATTTAAATTACATTCTAGAAGTGTAATAATTGCTTTGCCCGCATAAAAAATTTAAATACAGGTGTTTTGAATTCCGACAATTTGCTTTTCACTATAACTCAGTATATGCAAAAATTGGATAACATCTCGAGCATGCAATCAATTCATTTCTCGCTGACATCACGTAATGGAGTTACGACTTGGACAAATGCCATGGTAATATGCGGCAGGGGTGTCCTTATTCCAAACAAAGTATATTTTATTTCGCCTTAACTCACATGTTTGTTACGTTCGAGGGCGACGCCACCACTATAATATTCTCTAGGGTAACGTGTGTAAATTGATACGATGTCATTTCGGTTGCGCATTCGGTTGGTTTCAATTTGATTTGACCACAAACAGACGTTCGATTTAGTTCACTGCAGGTGTCTTCATGGTATACAACGTGGATCGATGGCATCATTGTATCAAATTGAAAGCGCAATGTACGCTCAAACGTAAATTACGCAGTCAAAGCTTCTGTGTCAGTGCAGCTCACGTAATAACGTCATTTGTTATTTATTCTATACTGTCTTAATATATTGGCACTAACCTACTTTCCCAATTTTCTACTGGTACTTCGTCGATGTCATTTTGCTATGAGAATGTTAGATGCTATATTTTGTTTGAAAAGAAAGGGCTCCTGGATACAAAGACTTCAAATGGAGATTCGTATTGTTGAAGTAGTAGAAGTTTACAGTAGCCAGTGGCAACAATTTAATCTAATGTAGTCTACGCCTGATACGCTTTGTTGTATTTCAAGGTGATATTGATGTAACTTCTACTCTATGAGTGTGTTGTTAATGTGATAAATCTTATCATATGCACATACATCATTCATGTATATATTCATATGAAGCTTCAAAGAAAGTATAAATACTATATATTAGAAATAACCCTTCTACTAAACGTTTAGTCACCTCTACTCACTCACTCACGATTCACATTTCAGTCTGCCCCAGATTAAATCAGACTGGTCTAAAAAGAATACAAGGTGTTTATTATTTTGACTTTTTAATCTTCTTTATTGAAAATAGTCTCTTTCTGAGTCAATACAGCGGAGGAAACATTCAATAAATTTTTCGAAACACTTTCTACAGTCATCGGCTAGAATGGCCTTTAGTATACCGGTCGAAGTCTTTTGGATGATTTCTTTTTATCGACAATTTCAGTTTGGGAAATACGGTGGATGTGAAGAATTTAAGTACCATGATGGCTTTGTGCGATGGTGCATTGCCGTGCAACAAAAACCAACTGCCTGGCTCTCGATATTCCGTTCGAACTCGTGGAATTCTGCCTTCACCGTGTGACCTTCTGGGAAGAATTTACTGTAAAGGATTCCCTTAAAATCGAAGAAAACAGTCAGCATTGTCTTCATTGCCGCTTTTGGTTTCTTTGGAGACTTCCATGGCGCACTCTGACGTTGTTGGCTCGTATTGAAAACACCATGTTTTATCACAAGTTACAATGTGCATACATGCTTGCCGGGTTCCTTTGGGACAATGCTAAACTCTCCAATCTTTTTGGTTGTCTGTCAGAGTCTGTGCCACAAAGCGCGCACAGACTTACCTTTTAGTATCCCAGTTTCCTCTTCGATGAGTCTTGCAGACACGCGATCGCTTCGAAGAATTTCTATGAGTGCAAGTGGTTTTTGACGTCGCTGCTGCGTAATCGTCTGCAGGATCCTCACGACCGTCACAGAATCAACCAAACCAACGGAAAACCTGTGCACGGGATATGCATTCATCCCCTTACACATTTTTTTAACGTTTCGTATGTTTCTGCACCACTTTTACCTCATTTAAAACAGAATTTAATATTCGCTCTTTGTTCGCTTAAATTTTGAGTTTAAGGAGCTAAAGGATACAATTCACCTACCATCATTCACTCATACAAGTCACTACGCTAAGACCTTTGTTGGAACCAGTTTCATCTAATCTGAAACAAACTGTGTATATCTTACATAATATGATCCACAAATCCTGCGTTTAGCACAAAGTTGTGTACTGAAATTTTCAACTTTACACACTTAATACGAAGTGTAGCCTCGAATACTGTGTGTATTGGACGAACTCCGGTTAATTCGTCCATATGCACTCCATACTTCCTTGCCAGAATTGTTATTCCTTTTTCGCATAATACTCTAAAGTGAAGGTAAAATGCTTTCCAGCAATTTTAAACATGGCGTCATTACTGCCAAACTAAAACTTTTGAAGATCAAGTATTTCGATCTAAACATATTCGTATCAGAAATGTGAAACAATGTTCAGATCTCATTTCCTATGATTTGAGTGACACGTACTATCGAAAATCAATATTGTAACGTACGAATCGATTTACATTTTACCGCACGTATGTATGTATATGTACCGGAAAGCAATAAAGGTTTATGGTGTTGCCCTTATCTTTTTATGAGAAAGCATTTTTCGATTTCCTTAAAGTAAATGCAATATCGTTCAGGAAGAATTTGCTTATAAACTTCAGAAAAAATTCATGCACGAGTAAAACACATAAATTTCACATAGTATATAAGCTACTAGCGTGATGTAAACGAAAAACATCTTATTTTAAAATAATTCGTGCAAATTTACAACTTTTTGATACAATCAGGTAATTTTATAAAACCATTTTACTTTTTATTATTATGTTGTAGTACATTCTATAAACAGGAAAGAAGTTGCAGCATATAAAATATTAACGTTGTAACAAGTTTCTAGAAAGTAATATATAAAGTAAATTATTACAATTTATTGCCTCATAGGTCAAGAACAAAATACATAAATAGAATTGCTGAATCGTAAGTATTACGCTCCTTGCGGTTTATTTCTTGTTGAGGCATTAAATGCAGTCTTCCTTTATAATTTTATGAAGTTTGGCCGTAACTATCGCTTTTCAGAACCAAGACTGTTGCCAAGCGATGTTATTATATCCAAAGTTAGAGCTATAGATACTTTCCAGTCCAGAGTTTAGAAATAATTGATTTTTGAACCAAGTGATAGGTTCTTGAAATACGATAGAACATCGTTTATTTGAAACTACACGTATCTAACGTATGTATTTGCAGTGTAATAATAGTATCTTACAGAGATAGTTAAATTTAAATTGTAATTAATGCAAACATTAATTTGTTTATTTTACTAAGTAAGTAGTATGCCATAAATTGTGGCTATGTTGAATAGACGAGTATCAATAACTATCGAAAATAAATCGCGGACTTGTCTTGCACATACACTGCAATTGCTTTAGTTAATTGCATATCTGACAAAAGCAATCAGATGCTTGTGGTGTACTGGATGAATGAGATTTTCTTAATGCAGTAAAATGTCGATATTTGATCCAAGACGTCATATCTCCAATTGCTATAACTATTGCCACTGCCTTTGTAAAGGCTTTAATAAGTGACTGTAGCACGGGCCTTCTCTCAGGTTTCATTACCACAAGTGAGGAAGATACATTTAAGGTTCACTGCACACGAAGCTACGTGTTCTAGATTCGTAGTAGACGCGACTGTAGGAAGATGTACGCTTGTATGCACCTCACTTAATATTAAATGGACATCTGCATCGAGCGACACAGCATCACTATTTCGTCTAAGGTTACGTTCATAAGGACACGATGAAGGGAGCGACTAGCGACAAGACTATAGTAGCGACGAAAACAAGAGCCTACAGTCAAAGGTTAGTGTATGTAGTGCTAGAGTCGCGATTCCAATATAATAACAAAGGGCATTATTAGGCGGTATTCATCTCAGGGATGCTCTTCTATACAACCTGATAGTTATGCAATAATTTTGCCAATACTATTATTATTTAACATTTAAAATTCCCATTCCAAAACCAATAATAAGTTTCAATCCATAAGTAACCTGTTAATGTATTATCTGTTTCCAATAACCCTCCACACTTCCATCATCTTGATAATGTGCCATGTTTCAAATCAATTAATTGTTACTGGTTACTGAATAATTTATATAATAAAATCTCCTCAAAATGCATTACAGTTGTCAATTTTTTAAAGTGTGGTGAGTGCTTAGTTGCATTACTTGTCTGGCTCTGACTGCAACTCTCGTGGTGTAATTTTGTGTGTGTAACTTGTGTTCAAATGGCCTTGTGACAGCATCATATCGCCTTTTATACTGCCGCGCTGTTAATCACTTTGCTCCCAACAGCGAGTGGTGAGTCGATCCTGATTACGACTCTCTGAAAAAATGTTACCGTCCCTCCAGAAACTTGATTCCCGACTCCTGTCGTTGCTCGCTTAGTCGCTTCACTATAAACGTATGTACGTAAAATCACGTTTATTGTGACGCGACGGAGCAACAGTGACAGGACTAAAGTAGCGACTGAAACAACGTGTTGGAATTTCCAATCTAGCAGTATAAACGCTAAGCTTTGACTGTAGGTTTTTGGTTCTGTTGCTACTCTAATCTCGCCACTAGTCCCTCGCCTCGTTGCCTCACTATGAACGTTACCTAAGAATACTAACTGCAATCCGCCTAGCGTTTCTTCAGTGGCTGAGGATATGGCACTTAGCACTGTTTTTTATCTTGCAGTGGAGACACTTACAAGATGCGCAGTCTAGCTTGCGCCATAAAATCTAAAATATTACGTTTGGCACTTGACCCATTTGGTATCTTATTCTCAATGGCACATAACACCTTTCTAGATAAAAATACTGGTTTATAAATTCTTGGAACCTACCACTTTTCTGAATTAAAGTCTTAATTTAACAAAAACAATCACTGATAATTACATACGACATATGCGGGACTATTTACTACCGAAAATGGATCCAGGACAGCACTCCATCCCACGGAACAGGGACACAAGGACACAACAGTTTTTACAAGAAAACACGCCATATTTTATTCCAAGCTATTTTGCAGTTCAAACATAGATTAAGAGCTGCAAATTTACAAAATGGAGGCCACATACAACATGTTTATAAGTAGAGTTCAGCATACAAAATAGACAATTATAGTCTATTTAAGATATCCTTAACATGTAATTAATTTCCTGTAGTTCAGCATTCCTTTGTTTTTTTTTAAATATTCGTTAGTAACTAAACGTAATTAAGATGATCGTGGAGCTAGTAGGGTTAGCAGCCACTGGAAAAATCCTTATTAAAAGGAAATAAAACTCATTTATCTAAACCTTAAGCTTTCGATTTTTATTAAAATCTTCTTCAGAAGGTAATTGATTAGAGTAAGAAGCTAGCAGTCACAGAACAAAACTTCATAAAACGCACCATTAATACTAATTAGTCATACTAGGCGCGAAATAGACCGCATGGCTAAGCGCGGGAAACAGGTGTTTCCCACCTGTTTCCCGCGCTTAGCACAACATGTTAAAACACAAAATGCATTGTGAAATTAATAAAAATGCGGTGACAATTCACCAGAAATAGACCGCATGGCTAAGGACAGGTATATTTCATATTGATTTTCAATACCCTATCAGCGTTTAGTAACATACTAGAGATGACTGGTACTTTTTCAAGTTTACATTTTAGAATTCTTCACGCCTCCATAAACCTTTCAATCACTCTGTCTGTCAGATCCATAAACGTGCCGAGGGTTATTTCCGCGTTTGCATATTTCGTTACAATCTGCTGAAACCATTATTGGAAGGAATGCGTTCGCGATATACCTGTATGTGCTGTTACACTGTAAAAATGGACCATTACAATAAATGAATATTATCATGTTATAAGTAGCAGTAGCGATAGATAAATAGTAAGAAAGAGAAAAATGCCAAACGACACTACAGCAATCTACAAAGATAAATTATATTTAATTTGACATGAGACATCCACATCTAATGGTGCAAATTGGCAGAAATAGAAACGTTCTAGTTTCTAATTATCTAGATTTTTTTTTTGCTCTAACGTAGACACTGCATTGATCGTAGTGTACGTTTCTTTACACAGGATATTATTATCGTTATGCCTAACTTAGACAGTATGTTTACATTTATGTTTAAATAATATTTAGACAGTTTTTCTAAAATAACTAAATCAAAACAAATTAGTATGATGATTGAAATTAAAATGTTGAATCAAAGGAAGTTACAAATCATGTCGAAAAAGTGCGGAATACTTTTGTTGAAAAGTTCATCACACCTTCAATATTTAGTTATTAAATATATAAAATGTTTTGGAAATTATAAACAATTCTGACAAGTTAATAAACGGTAATAATAATATCCTTTCATCAAAGACACGATTTCATAAATATTCAGCTTTTCATCCTCAACTTTTTATTTTGTTGGGCCTCCAATCGTTTTAAGTGTGTTTTGGCCATACATGACCAAGTTAGCGCAACCTAAGTAAGAACGGGACGCAGGAAAATACAATATATAGGAAATGGATAAACAATTGGCCTGGCGGCACCGAAGCGATCGATCACCCTACTGACATGTTGACAAAGAGTCAGCCTGCTATCAAGGGTCATTCTAAGGTAGGAAACAGGTGTACACCAAATGAGCCGATAGTCGGCAATAAAGGAGTGGTCATAAGCAGGACGAAGACGTCTGGTAAAGCGGACAGCCTGGCACTTCGACTTGTTGATCTTGAAGCGCCATCTTGTAATAACAAGGGTCAATGAACGCTATCGGCTTATATAACCCAACGCATGAGTCCGCCTCTTACTTCAGCGCGCCAATCACAGCCGAGTGCTGCAACGCCATACTTTTACCCAACCTCTCTGACTTAAGCGCAACTGCCACGGGATTCTGGTCGACCTGTAATATTACTGCGCAGTTAGTGTATATTTTTCTATTTATCGTTGAAACTTTGCATTTATTTATCTTTTGATAATACTAGGAAATACCTTCAACCCCGACACTTTTCAAAATAGTAACTCATGAATAAAGCGAGTAAATTAGAATAGCACGCAGAAGCATCAAACAAAGGAGCTGCGAAGTCAAGAAGTAGATATACGAAAGGTATACAGTAAATACAGTGAATTAGTACAATAGAATAAATAGTAATAAGTAATATATTTTCCGGTATTGTTGTTGTTAAGCACTGCAGCTGCACTCATAATACATCAAACAAGAACACCTGGGAGAGAAATATTAGATTTATTATCGCCTTGATAATGACAGCTCTGCTGTCGAAACGCGTCGGTTTTTTAGTCAAAGTTTTTTGGTGTTTTGTGGGTTGAAGTGTTTAGGGAGAGAAATATTAACAATCTAAATATGCGAGGTACTTGCAACATACTCTAAAAATATTCTTGCATAATGTGAATGATCGTTCGGTGTCTGACAAAAATATACAAGTCTAAAACGTCAAGAAATACGAAAAAACGCCGAAACAGGTCGATATTTGTTTGAAGAGGAACACTCTTTTACCAATAAAGCAAAATTATGCATGATTAATGCTGTCACAAAACCACGATCCATTGCTTGCAGAATGTCGTCGGTTATCTTCAATAGAGCAGTCTCGCAGCTATGGCCTTTTTTGAAACCAAATTGAGTAGAAGTCAGTAGCTACACCTAGGCGCTCCAAAAAGGCAGTCATTTTGCATTTTTGATGCATAATTCTCTCCAAAATTTTGGAAAGCACCGAAAGAATGCTAATAATAACATCAGACATAATGCATATCGGAATAATATTGTCGAGATAGAGCGGAATACTGTTAACTCGGTAATGTGAATGTCAAAATAGTGTCAACCGGAATAATACATAGACCTCAAAATAGATATCTCAGTAATATGGAGGCTAAGGCTCTCTGCATACGGATCTTATTGTGATAGATACTTACAAGATTCGTCCTGCAGCGACGATCCTGCTACTCCTTAATATCCGCAAATGATATAAGATTTTAAATCGTATTTTATTAGTGGTTACTAAGAAAGTATAGTCACTAAATAAAAGTTAGAATTACACCATCGAAAAAGCGAAAAAGCACGAGATTTGATGAAAGCAGAAATATCTATGTTTCAAAGGCCAGGTAGTGATATCTGCTGCATTTCAATGGACCTACAACAGATGCTTTTTGTACCAACTCCTACCCATTCCGATATCTTTTATCTTGGGTAGTTATTATGTTTAAATTTTGGTATTAAAATAGAAGATATTGCCCAGTCAGTTATGTGCATGTCGAAAGAGAGTATTGGCAATAGTGGCGGAACTGAAATATCCTCTTGTGTGCTGAAGGTTCTAAATCAAGAAATAACTAATAGCAAAGCATCTGGTCATAGGAAGCAATAACTGCTGCGGCCATAATAAAAACCGTGCCTATGGCAGTTTATCACATTTTTTTGAGCTGTGATCGTGGTTTCGTTCAAATTGAGAAAAGGAAACAGGTAATAAGAGCTTTCGTTTCGTCAGATCTCATATCTATGGTAAAGTTTGCAAATGTTGAAAAACCATTCCGAGTAATGGAAATGAACCAACAAGATTTTCACAACGTGCAAGCAGCGGCAAACGAAATCATCAATATTTCTAATTTAAATATAAGCAAACTAGTCGCTATAAGATACGCATGCAAAGACTTCCCAAGATATCTGAAGGGTGGTTTTAGGTCCGGCCACAAATAAACCAATATTGGACGAAAAGAAACGAAATTTGCGCGCTGTGGTGGACTTTTTACAAGGCCAACAACAGAAAGACTTCTATTTATAAGTGGTTAACATGTGGGTCTGTAGCTGGAGCTGGAGTGGGTAATATAGAAAGTGCTGGTGCTTAATACCTTCGTAGTAGGTATTGGCACTTACCACTTTTCTAGATTTTTTAAAGTATTGATTTTTTTTTGTAAAATGTATTTTTAAGATTTTAACTAAATTATATGTTTTAGCGTAACGTTTAACATGTCCTTTTGTTTAATTTTCTTGTTCAAACTATATATACAGTTAGATAAAAGTTTGCCTTCGATAACTCAAATCTTTATTTTTGGCACTTACGACCTTTCTTACGTAAGGTCTTCAAATGAGGATCAGTAAAAAATAAGCGATTCTTTCCTTTGACACATAACACCATGAGCTTCTGAGAGAACCGCGACTTCCTGTGGTACAAATGTTCTGGTTCAATAGCGTTCCTTCTTCTTGGTTATCGAATAAACCCTTATTTTGTCTATTTTGGGGTACTTGGAGCTTTAAGTCCTTTTTATTTGGAAAAATTACACGGCATAGGTCAGTATTGCAAAACCGTATGTACAATCGCAGAGTTCTTATTGATCGACGATCTTTTGTATTAAGTGTAAGTGCTGCTGGTATGCAGCTTTTTGTACATTTTAATACCTATATGTTTTTAAATAACTAGTCTACAGACCTGCGACTAATTCTTAGCCCACTTGCTATTTTACGCTGAGATAAATGAGTTCCCGGTTGACGACAATACGCTTACGATTTCTGAATTTTCATCAGTTGTAGCAGTTATAGCTCTTCCGCTGCCGGGTTTTCTGTTAACAGGTCTGGTTTCTGCAAGCCATCGAATAGGACGATTTATGCTGGAAGGTAGCCATCTCTTGCCTGAAGCACTATCACAATTCTTTTGCCGCCCCAATTTTTTTTTCTATAACACAACAATTATGTCTAAATCGGACGTTGTCAAATGAGGTGCCATTATTACGAGAGAAAGTACTTTATGTAATTTGTACGAAATGTTACTATACAAATTGCAATGTGAGAACTAACTTTAAATGGCACTCACAACCTCATATGTTTTAACAAAAAGTTTGGTTAACTTTAAACGTCTCGAACATACACCTATGACATTTTTCACACATAATTTTCAATCCTTTGTCTGCGAGAAGAAAACAAAATATCGATGATACTTCGAAAAACATATATACAGAGAAATACGTTTAACACGAATCTAACGGGACCGAAATATTTTTTCGTGTTAATAGATTTTCGTGTTAAAGGATTTTACAAAAAGTGTATTACATATACTCAAAAAAATTTTTGTTATCAATAAAACAAAAATATTAACAAGAAGTTACTGAAATTTAATACTTACCTAATTTGCAATTTAGGAAAAAAACAAATAAAACGTTTATAACTTTTTTGAAAAGTAATCTGATATATTTTTTGTATTGTCCTTTTTAGATAAACAACATTGTATCCTCCGCTTTGATTTCAAAGCCCTCTTAATTCTCGCCAACGTTGCAGCTGTTTTCATATTTTGTTCATTCCGAGAAACGATATCTTTTCGTGTTAAGCGATTTTTGTTTTGTATTAAGAGAAAAAAAATGTATGCAAATACATAGTACTTTTTCGGGACCGCTTTATTGTTTCGTGTTAACCGATATTTCTTCTTAAACGTTTTCGTGTTAAACGTATTTCACTGTATATCATTATATGACCAAGGACAACGTTGCTGTATTAAGCGAAACGTCATCGTGTAAGGTTATTACGTCACAAAATACATTAAAAGAACGACGAGAGTAAGGAAGTGGAAATTTGATCTCGACGCATTTTACTAGTTTCCTGCACGATGTGACGTATCGGATGAGGTCATTCACCTTTTCCGACGCCATCCGAGATCCTCGGTCTGGCTATGAGCGGGGGTGGTCTATTCTCTAAAGGGAAATGGGTCATCGATACTACCTTTTCGAATGTGTTTGTTTACTGGATCGTTTTAAAGCAGTAACAAAATAGTTTTAATGCGGTATCTAAAAATGGCAAACAATAGCACCGTAGAAGAAACTGGAGATGTTAGGTTGTGCAGTATAAAATGTCTCCTGAATATATAGGACAATGATTAATGGAATAAATGTTAAGCAAAACTTTAGCGCATAATCTGATATACATACACATTTCTAAAACAATACACTTAATATAAACTCATATTTTCACTGTCCCGGTAAGTATTCAAAAGTACGCTTTTACTCTGTGTTTGTTGACTAGTATATCCATCTTGATGGTTAAATAATATTCTATTTAATATTTTAGTGAATAGCCACAGCTTTTGAATTGTTAATTTAAACTTTCCATTGCTCAGGTGCAAATTTCCTTCATTCCATGATGTAATCTTCGGTTCAGTAGGTCATCAGTTCTGAAGAATGTGTAGACAGCCGTATCGTCGGCCCATGAGAGATTACTGAGAGACGATGCCCAGATGAGGTCTTGTTGTGGAAAGGCAATTGTCTTGACGCATTGAAACAGTTCCTTTTGTGAATCAGCTCCTATCAAAAACTCTTTGAATGTCCAAGAATATTTCTCCTATGGTCGCTCTGGCTTCGTGTAAGTGCAATTTGATGGAGTTGGAAATTTCTTCAAAGACCTTCATGTTAGCTTTCGTGAAGGTCTTTCCACAAACTTTGATCGTGTTGTATAATTTGCAACATGAAAAGCTCTTCCTTGAGTTTTTGAAGTCTTGCAGCCGTACAACAGCTGCGAATAAACGTACACGTAATACGAACATATCGCAGCCTCCACACAAATTCAATCTGGAATAACTCATAAAGTATAGAAATAGTCTTCAATTTGTTGCACGCGATATTCAATGTGAGTTTCAATCCAGACTTCCCTTTATCTTTAATCCCAGAAAGGTGATCGATGACATAGGTGATTTTTCCCTTGTAATTTATGATAATATTGGAGAAGAACACTATGTTGGTGTAAACTACTTCCTTTTAACTATTCTTCTATTAATGTATTGATAAATTGAGAACGGAGGAGATATCGAGATGCAGCTTTTAGTCAATATAGCTGATTTAAAGCTGCTTAAGAATCCCAAAAATATGTTACTGCTGCAGAAACGTTGTTTAAAGTCCACACAATTATCTTTCAAACGAGTCCAGGATAATTCAGATAGGTTGAATAGTAACGGAAATATTACTTTAAACATTAACAAATAGATGATCTTCCCTTTCCTTTATTATGGCAGATACGAAAAATGGCCATTAAAGAGAATTATCTACATAGTATGAAAGGGGCTTTCAGGTAATGATATGAATGTTATGCGTCATTCTGCGATTTTCTGAGGTAATAGAAATTTTAGATTCGAACATTGCAGTTATGCCCCCTAATGGTGAAATCTGGAACTTGAAATAATTTCCAGCAGTTTCTCTTGATCACTTTTACTATCAATATGCTTTCTCGCAGAACCTAGGATAAACACTTTCCGAGATACAGCCCTGTACAGTTGTAGTGCATGGTCTCCTGCACGCATGCCTTTCTTTGTAGATAAGTTTAATAACTGATATTTTAAGTTCTTCTGGAAATATACCAGTAATTATCATTATGTTACGCTAGTCGTGCTTTAGTAACGCTAGCCTTCTTTGTGAGAAGTGCTTCAGATATTTCGTCATATCCTCTTGTTTGAGTATTTCTCAAGGAATTAATTATTTTAAAAACATGTGTATGGTTACTAGGAAGTTTGACTATATTGTAGTTGTGTTATAATGGATGTTAGTTAGGCATTTTCGTTGTGATTTTTTTGTTTGCATTATTTTGACAGGGCATAGTTCTTCTATCTATCTAAGTATACATAACAGGCAATTATAACTGCTATTAATCTCACCACTACTTAAGCATTCCGACCAACCACTGCTATTAAATTTGTCCATTAGCGTTTCTTTCATTAAAACAGTTTTGTTTATATACCTAGTTGCGACTAAGGTTATTGGTGCTGCAATTTATTTCCTGTGCCTTCTAATCTGAAAACGCTGTGTTAGTTTTTTAGCTTTCATATTCTGAAATATATTGTGAAGGTTATATTAATACAATAAATTTTTGTAGTCCTCAAAAGAAGCTCTAAGTTGGATTGGTACGAGAGAGCTGCAGTACCATCAGACGACAGAGTAATATAGATCGTTTTCCTCATCAAGTTTTGGCAGATAATCAAAAAGATTAAGTACCACCACGACAGTACCTTTATCTGTCCTTTTAGTTTCTAAACAGTAATAGATCAGAAATTGTTTGGTTCATCACGACCGAAATGTGTAGCGAGTATACTTGTTTCCTTTAACAACGTCTGCTAAGAGGCCATTCTTGATAAAAAGAAAACAGGAACTCCAAGTTACTCTTGTATGAAGTCGAATTCTTTTTGAATCTTTGCAGATTTTTTGACATTTTGAAAACAATTAAATTTAAATTTAGTTAACAAATGTGATGCAAATTCATTAATAATGTGTCGGGTAACAAGAGCAATATGTTAAGCATAAGCGCGTTGATTGAATTTTGTAGAAATGAAATGTTATTGGAGGCAGTAGAAATTTCAAAGTGAATAGTATGTTTGTTTAATCTATTATTCAAATCCTGACTTCTTTGTAAATAGTGCGTCTCTTCTGTATCCGAGCAAGATCTTTTTGTAGATCTTACTTGCTTGCTTGATATTAAAATTGTTCCACTACTCTTATACTAGTCAATATTTTCAAGTCTATATCGACTTGAAGATATTTCTGTTATTACAACTGGAAATAAAAACAGCAAACTTTTCTGGAAAAGTATTACATACAACTCTATCATAATACCATAAATTTCAGACCAGATGTAATAGCTGTAATGATAATTTAAGCGATATGCACAGTTTGCTTTTTAATTTTTTTTATGTGTGATGGGTGTTTAGTTACAGTGACTCGGTAACCTGTATAGCTTGTATGACTATCACAGCAATTTTCGCGGTATAGTTTTTGTGTGTAATTTTTAGAAAATGAAATTAACATAGGTACCTGTAATTATGCACGCGGAAAATTTTCGACTTATTATTGATTTTGTTAAACATTGCATGCTTTCTAGTGTATTAATTATGACTGACATATCTTAAAGATCTGGTAATTTTCCAAGCGCTAATGGTATACTATCATGTGCAATTAACGAAATAATTCTGGTAATTATGTTTTACTAGAAACTTTAAACTCATAACTGATCATTATGGTAGTTTTCTACAACTTCGAAGATTGCGTCATATTAGAATTACTGTAATCAGATGATCGTATCTGCTTCAAGAGTAATCAGAGCTTGATGTTCCTTCTTAGAAAGTCCTAGTTTCGTTTTTTTTTCACTTCTAAGAAAATTTCATAGTAATCAACGTTTTCAAAGTTTATGACAATTATTTATGTATATATACAAAATTATAGTCAACCGTGAATAATATCAGCTACGATGCAATCTAACGCAATGTTATAATTATGCGCATGATTGGATAATAATGGAGAATTGGAACTTGCTGAAAACATCTACGAGTTTGCGAAATTATGTCAGAAGTAGGTCGTTTGAGAAAATGGATTAGGAGGGTGTGACAGCGATAAAGTGTAGAAAAGCCAATATAATGTATTATATTAGGATTTTTACTTATATAGTATTTTAGTTTGACAGAAATGATGGAAGAGATACAATTATCCATGGTATTGTACTTAACGCGTGGCAATTCATTGAAAATTTCCTCAGCGCAACAGACGCTGTAAAAAAAAAACCTACAAGTAGAGATTATCGTAAACAATTTTGGTTGATATACTATTATACAATACTTGTAAAGCCGGACTTAATGTCGCTTAGCTTTGTTGACTATTTTGTTTTAACCCCTACTAGCCCTAGAAGTTGAGAAGAATGTTGATTGTGAATGACGAGCTGAAATTACAGCAAGACTGGTGGAGCCCTATCCTAGTCGGACTCGGCCATACTACTAACCAGGAGATTTAGACAAGAGCACGCGTCCAAGAATTTTACGTGATAGCTGAATCAAAAAAGTATTTAGTGATGGCACCCCGACAATCATATGCTGTTGATCGTTTAGTACATACCAGAGAGCCCTTTCAATATTTTTCGTTTTTGATACCAAAATAAGCCCAAATATAAAACTTGAGTTCCTCCACGGAAGTGTAGAGGAGTATTTCTTCAAGAAGGATGTTGCCTGCAGCCATAGTTAGCTTTCAAGTAAAGCATGTAATTACTAGTTTAGTTTCATTGATCTGTAACTTTCGCTGCAACCTGTTCCAAGCCAGTGCATCACAAAAATAGAGCTAAACAAACCACCACCACCAGGGACACCAGCCAGAATAGACTTTAGGGATGAATGTCACCATGTTTGATTAAGGTGTCCTCTTATATATGAGATAATCAGTTTAACCGAACAGATGTTGAAACGGATTTTCAATATTTCATATATAAGGTCTTCATGCCAAATGGTGTCAAAAGCACTTGTTCAGTTAATCTGTGAAGCTGGAAGCTTCTGTTGACCCAGTTTCCTCGTCTTGTAGCATGCTCCCAAAAATACTTGTACTAAACTTATAATTCTATAGTAGTGGATTGTGTAACCACTGTAGCCACTCTTGATTCCAACGTATAAGATCTATTACTAATTATGATTCTATAACTACAAAGAAATTTATTCTTTTTTTATGTGTAGTGCTGTAGTGCTGTGTATTGCTTGTCTCACTACTGCTACAACACACGCTGTGTAGTTTTGTGTGTGTGTAATTGTGATCAAATTACTTTGTAACAGCATTCTATCGCTTTTTTAATGCCCGCCTGTCACTTTGCTCCCAATGGAAGATGATCGGAATCGATCGGAATCCAACTCTCAAAGAAAAATGCCATTGTCCTTCCGCAAAATTGAACTCCAGCTCTTATGGTTCCGCCACAATACCTAACTACTGCGGTTGTCGACCCATTTTAAAATTATTACTAATTGTCATAATGACAATATCCGTTATTATTTTCCGAACCAAGGGCAAGTGTTGAAAGTTAAGAAGGCAATACCAAGTGTCAAATTCATAAATATCACTTGAAGCTGCCTCATCTTTATCCCACACTTACCGTAGCATTTAGTTACTCATCAGTATTCATACACAGTTAGCAACTATTGTATTCTCTAAATACAACTTACAGTTGAGTTAAAAGTGAGTGACGGTAAACTTGAGTCAATAGCTCCCTCATTTACGACTCAGGTAATTTTTATTGTGTTTGTTTTTTGTTGATCTTATAACAAGAATGAATTATTAAAACGATGACGCTTTTGAAGACAAAATATTACAGTGGCATATATGTACATATATATCTATATATCCAAATACAAAATTATGTATAACATTGTCAACAGTATTTGCTATTTCAATACTGGTATTATACAGAGTGTTTCCTTGAATGTCAATATTTTAGGGGACGATTTTTTGGTCCATTCTAAAAAGAAAACTTCATATGAACGTATGATTTAAACGTCTTAACTTTTGAGATACAGGGTGGTAAAGTTTTCAAAAATACCTGTATTAATACCTGTAATACCACTTCAGTTATTTTAATGAAATTTGTCATAAATGTACTATGTATCAAGAGGCGTTATTGAGTGCACCACATTTTTTTTAATTCCACCAGTGGCGTTCGTACGAAATTTTGACAGACATTGATGGTACGCTACTGATTTCTGTTAAAATTAAAATTATTCCTAAAATCCCTAATGATTTCTAAGCAAATTTGGTCTCTTGAATTTTTTCAATCCGATGAATCGTTTTTGCTTAAAAAATAAAAACTTTTTCTCTGATTATGATTCATAACAAAATCATCATGCGGAGAAATAGATTTTATTTTTTGCGTCGAACTAAAAAATTCAAGAGATCAAATCTGTTTATCAACGAAGACAGATTTCAATTTTTTTTATTTTAAGAAAAGTCAGTGGCGAGAATTTGTTTTTTTTTAAGATGTCATAAAGTCTTTAGTTACCAATCAGTGACCAAAACCACAGGATGTAAACTATTTTGTTAGAAGACTGTTATTTTTCAAATAATTATACTTTTACACTTTTAATGAAATAACATAATATTCTTTACCAACAATACATACATATGTATAATTAATCAATAATTCTTATTAAAAAATACCATACCTACTATTAATAATTTTAACATAATTATAAATCGTCTGTTAATAAATTAACAGCAACCTTTGTGAGAGAACAAAACAAAGACTAGATAAATTGTTGAAAATGTCCTCCACCTTGAAAGGATACACGCTTCAGCTCTTTTCCTCATATTGCCACGCGCTCTTGGAAGTATACCTCCAGTAGTTCTTATTAAATCGTACGAAGCTCTTACACGATCCTTAAGCTCTTCTAATGTATTTACTGGCGTGCGGTAAACCAGACTTTTAAGATGCCCCCTTAAGAAAAAATCCAAACTATTTAAATCTGGGAACCTAGGGGGCCATGGTTGAAGCCACGACCTACCCTTCGGTTATTAAATGTGTCATTCAAATATTCTCTTGCTGCGACACTAAAGTCAGAGTCATGCATTCTGTTTCTAATTAAAAGTGGTACTTCTTCTAGCAATATGGGCAAATCCTCCTCTAAAACCCGGCGATAATTATGGCCATTTAGCCATTGTGGCAGCAAAAAAGATCCAATTAAGTAATTTCCAACAATTCCAGCACAGACATTTACCGAAAATTGTTCTTGATGGTTAAATTCTACAACTGCGTTGGGATTTTCGTCGACCCAAATATGGTGGATGATCTGTCAGACAAAATAATAACAACCGGCTTGACAAAGGAATGAATCATTCTTACAGACACAGCTTACGACAATGATAAGTAATAGTTCTTTTTTAGTTAGGTATGGTAATATTGTCGTATTAACGTTTTTGAGTTTTTGTTATGAATTATAGTCATGCAGAGAAAAAGTTTTTATTTTTTTAAGCAAAAGCGCGTCATCGGAAAAATTGAAGAGACCAAATTTGCTTAGAAATCATTGGGGATTTTAGGAATAATTTTAATTTTAACAGAAATCAATTCCGTACGAACGCCACCGGTGGAATTAAAACAAAATGTGGTGCACTTAATAACGCCTCTTGATACATAGTACATGTATGACAAATTTCATTAAAATAACTAAAGTGATATTACAGGTATTAATGAAAAACTATTTATTTTTGAAAACTTTACCACCCTGTATTTCAAAAGTTAAGACGTTTAGATCATACGTTCATATGAAGTTTTCTTTTTAGAATGTACCAAAAATCGTCCCCTAAAATATTGATATTCAATTAGGAAACACCCTGTATATCATTGTATTTCATAATCTTCAAGTGGTGAAATATGCGAGCGGCGTCCTTTCGCCATGTGTTGTTTTTTTCTTCGGCCAACCCCTTCTACTATTTTTAATATTGTCCCAGCATTTGTTTAGTTGTTCAGTAATTGTTATCGATAGGAATAATGCAAATGCGCATAAGAAAGCCCTTTGTTTATTAGGTACATTGATGCTATCAGTTTTTTGCATTGAATTAGGTCTTTTAATTATTTACGATATCTTTTTAATAAATCTTTTTGTCGCAAATAAAAAATGTTCGTTTGAATCTATCACACGTAGAATTTATTTGTAATTGTAGACGGATGCTACAAAAATTCAAATGCCAGTTTCTAATTTCTGGGAAAAATGTTTTATACAGCGATACTGCAGTGATATTCAAATATTCGGTTCCATTTGCGTTCTAAGCAATCTGCTATAATTGGTTCGATAAAGGAAACGTCATAAGTATGGCATTAACACTCTGAGGTATAGTTCGATGCACATTGGTTCTTTCTCATCTATTCCTCAACTTAGCAAATCACGTACTGATGATTATGAATAATAAAATTGAGATAAGACTTAGGTTTCATCTGATGAATGAGAGATGAGTGTTAGATAAGATGCGTATGAGCGTTACTTACGTTACTTAGAACTATGAATTTGGTCCTAATTAAGTTGCAACAAAATCAAAAATAACCATTGTATATGTAGCGAAAGCCTTTCATATTTACGAATTTAAATAGTATACTTCGCGAATGCAGGTGAATTTCTCAATTAAATCTTGCTAGCCTGGCAGAACACGAAATACCGTAACATAGCTTTTTTTATTTCACGCGATAACATTTGATTCTGACGTAAATGTTTACATGTACTTGTTTGTTTCTGTTTGGAATATCATAAAAAAGAGACGACTTATGAGCCCACGATTATGTATTTTTAAAATAGGAAATTATTGTTTCTCATGTCATGTTCACGACTCCATTAAGGTATTTTATATACAAAAGATAGATTTTTGTATCGGATGTGTTTACATTCGTCGGGCTATAATTGACGAAACAAAAACGAACGTGTATACGTCTGTTAAACAGCGTTAAAAAATAAACTCACGATTAGGCATATGAATTACAATGACGACCACGACCTCCAGCAATAATAGATAAACGAAGAAAAAAGTACGGAACGTAAAAGAAGGGAACAAATGTTTATTCACATAAGACGTCCGATTCCACGTTATGGTTTTGTGGCAGTTCTCCAACAACTTCTTTGTTTTATCTCTGGCTGTCACTATGTAATTAGAAAATCTGCAATTAGGATTTCTTTTATTTATGCCATGCTGTCTAAATGCTCTCTAAATGTGACTTAAAGTACTAAATACGTAATGCTAATATCTTCCTTTCTATACAGCGATTTAATTTGTTCTGTTACCTGGTGTTTCTCCCTTATTGTGTATGTATTCCTACCACTGTGTAGTTTGCCATTTCACTTTGGTAATAGCTTGGATAAGGCGACATTCAAGCTATAGTAAAATTGATGAAACAAGATTTGTTTTCGACAACGTTTAATTACGTATGCAATTAGGCGAGACCATTCGCAATCCCTGATATGACAAACATTTAGAAACGTTATGTGTTGGGAAACGTTGGGCGTCAGGCAGTAACATAATTATAGAAAAATAAGCCGTCATTGGAAGTACCGTATGAAGAAGTGACCTTAATTTCAAAGTGGCGACGAGGAGATCAAAACACATTCCATTAAGTAAAAGTATACGACTTTTTGGAAATAATTATTTTCATGTTAATTTCTATATTTTAGGTTGATCGTTTTCAAAAGATCACACCGTATATTGCTCCTATTATTAGAATATATGTGAAAATCTCCATGGATATATAATTGATTAGCGTTTTTAAATGATCTAATATTGTTACACAATCTGTTTATCCTTTAAAACATCCATATTTCAGTAAAAGCTTTGTATGCATAACAAAGTATACGCGATTTCATCGCATATTAGATAAATCGCTTCTCTACTGCGATTTTGATTATAATTGCTATTAAAAACTCTTGAAAAATGTACGAGATAAATACCAGTTGTTCACATGGTTAATATATGACAGTTATAGTACCGGGAAGTGTCATGATTATAAATTATTTAGCAGCATATGCTACAAACAACCACTTAAACAAGTACACTAACCTGTTAGCGCATAAATATGTCCTAGCGAAGTTAGCTAATGATATCGATGTCATTAAGTAAAGGTCTCCAAACTTTGAAAGGTCATGACATAACTATTTTGGCAAGGTGGCCAGACTAAATTAGTATAAATACTTTATTGTGCTTCAGATATACAAACGCATTCTTGCTCAACATTTGATAATTTTAAAATTTGCATATGAATTCAGAACATTTTCAGAACTGTGATTGTTGTGTGTTTCTAAATTTCGTTAACATAAACTAAGAAACAAGATTTTTCTGCAAAACACTTCAGTCTATTGCATTCAAAATAAAAATTCTACAAGTTTTTGGATCAAGGTACACATCATTATGTAAGATGTGGCATTGCATTTGACAAACAAAGTTAGCAATAAGCGTTTAATTTTCAACATAGATTCTTTTAACGTAAATGTTTTACGAACGAAAATTTCTCAAATTTAGTTTTTTTAATGGTTAATAGTTTGAGAAAATCTACGTTTGTCTATACCTAAAGGAAGAAATCTGGAATCGATGTATCGATTCCGTGCAGGGTATCGATTCCGAGTACTGGAATCGGTTAAGCATTGGTAGGTATCGATACTTGGGAACAGATACCTTGAATCGATACCTCAAATTGATTCCTTGAATCGATACTTCGAATTGGTTCGTTGAATCGATATCTTGGTAACAATACCAATAACATATCTACGGTATCAAATGTACAATATTATGATACTTTGACTTTTTTATAACAATTATTATTATTGTAATATGAAAACTAGTTCCATAGATATTCGTCTAAAAATGATTTTTTATGATACCGTAGTTGTTACCGTAGTTCGTTGGTATCGATAGCTAGGTATCGTATTGGCACCGATACCCAGGCATCGAATCCAGGGTATCGATACCGATGTTATCCAAGGTATCCCCGAATCGATACCAGTAATGGTATCGAATACTGGACGATGTATCGATACTTCGCCCAGCCCTAGCATCTTTGCATTTAAAATACCACACCACCTTTTTGTGAATATTGTCTTTTACAATTAATTATAAAATTTGGATTCTTCGCTGCCCATTATCTGCAGTTCTGTGATGAAACTACTCCGTTAGTGGTGAACGTAGTTTCATCAGTAAACATTATTTTTGTCAAAAACTCTCTGTCCTTGGCACCGTAAGCAATACTTCATTCATCTATGCAAATCCCATTCTTCAAGAGTGTGCAAGAATGTTGGCTTGTGTGTGTTTGACATGTATACCTAGAAACTTTATAGGTCTCTTCATTTAGCTTTCCATCGCTTAGTATTTGAAAACCAGCATTCACATTGCATGAATTTCTAGATGAAACAAAGTTTGTTCTTAAGATAAAGATCGTTACAACCAAATCATTGTAAGATTTCACTCAAAAATTTATTGGCTGAAATCTCTGCCTTATTGGAAATAAGTCCACAAGTATCATTGGCACACTTTAATGTGGTAAAATTTTTAGTAAAATCAATAATGTCATTTATGAATAAAATAAAAAGAACAGGCCCCAAGACCGATCCATACCTATACTGGTAAACAACTAGAACGAAATTTCTGTGAACGATTTGGGGTAGAACTGCGCCGAATCGACAGCAAGCCGCCTCGATACTTTCCCCACGCCCCGCTCCTCCCCTTCCCATAAAGTGAATAAGTGCTTTAAGGAAAGGAGAACAGTGGGGTGTGGTAAAAATGTCGAAGCGGCCCGTTTTCGATTCGGTGTAGTTCTACCCCTGCTCTATAATTTATTTGTTCAAATTGTGATCTGTCACATAAACGCCATGCCGATTCAAGTTTTCCAATAATCAGCGATGCTGCACGCAGTATAACGCTCGGCTTAAATCAAAAAATATCTCGTTCTAAGCTTGACCATTTTCGATATTGTTCATAATAGTCACGTAAAAGTAATTAAATGTCGTGATTATGGAGCAATTTTGGCGGAAACTATGTTGCTGCTCGTGTAAAATATTTTTTCTAGGAAGGTGTTTAACTTATTCAACATTTTTGAAAATAAGAATTCAATCAATTGCTCGATAACTTTTCAGGTAAAATGCGTTACCCTTATTATATAATAGAGTAATTTAATGCGCTTCGCGATAACAACAGAGTTTGAGTTCCGTTGCATTATTCCGCTATTGAATAAAATAATTTTATGATCCGAAAAAATAAAATCTATAACTTGTAGGTCACGGCAAGTAGCCATACTGCTATATACGAGGTGCGACAATAAAATAACCGGACTGATGGTACAAAACTTTTTATTGATCACCAGTCACATTTTACTATTTATCGCCTTCAATATATTCCCCTGTCGATCCCTACAACGCTCCATACGAATTTTCCATTGATGATAACAGTGCTGAAAGCCCTCTTCTGTGAGCTTGTCGAGCACCTCCGTCGCTTTTTCTTTTACCTCTTCTACACTGTCAAATCTTGTCCCCTTACGCTCTGATTTGATCTTGGGGAACAAAATAAAGTCACAGGGAGCTAGGTCGGGCGAGCACGATGGGTGTTCCAACACGGTTATGCCGTATTTTGCGAAGAACGCCTTCACAGACAAAGCGCAGTGGGCGGCTGCATTGTCCTGGTCTTCGTCGCCGCACTCGTTCACGAAGGGCAGTCAAAACCTGCTGATTCACAGTTTGACCTTCGGGTACCCAGGGAACGTAAACAATTTCATGCTTGTCAAGCTTGTCAAAAAACACAATCATCATGGCTTTGAATTTTGATTTGCTCATTTTCGCTTCGACGTGGTGAGGTTGGGCTCTTTCAATGCATTGATTGGTGTTTTGTTTCAGGACCGTAGGTGAAAAACCACGATTCATCAGACGTAATCACTCTAACAGTTCTGGATCGTTATCAATGCTGTTTAAAATGTCATTGTAAATGTTCATTCTGGATTCTTTTTGCTCCGGAGAAAGGAATTTTGGTACCATTTTTGCACAAACTTTAAGCATGTTGAATGATTCAGCAAGATCTCTCATGCCTAAACAGCACTTTTTCCGGATCATTTCACCAATTTTCTGGATGTTGTCGTCCGTTTTGGATTTTGAGGGCCGTCCAGGGCGCGGATCGTCTGCGATTAATTCACATCCCCCTTAAATCTTTTATGCCACTCAAACACTTGTGTTCGCGATAAACAGCCACTTCCGTACACTTCCTTTAACATGGCATAAGCTTCTGTGACACTTTTCCCCAGTTTCACAAGAAACTTGAGGTTCAATCATTGGTCCATTTGATGTTACAAGCAAGTTCAAGATATTGTAACAAAATTTTATTAATTATAAGCCTATTGCTGACGATGATAAGAGCTATTAAAATTGCAATAAGATCGTAGAAATAATATACAGGATGAAGTATTAGTTTGAGAAAGTTGAACTACTGTTTTGTAATGAGGGAAAGATGGAAACGCTGAAACATATACATGGAAGACTATATTTTGATAATAGGTACACAGGGTATCGCAAAATTGCACCGTGAAACTTTCCTTATTTTAACTGGAGTAGCCTGTTTATTTTTACTATTTTGGGTTATTGCTGGACTTATGTACCTTTATTATAGTATAGGGCTTTATTATGTTATACACGTTACTTTAAAAATACGGGAAATTTGCATTAAAACCTTTGTAATATGGTCTATTTTCGTCAGAAATTAATGGATTATTGGAATATACTTGTACGCAGGAAAAGTCAGAACGCGAATTGTTTATTTTCTCACTTCATTTGAATAGAGCATCCTATATTTTATTACTGTAATGAATTCTTCTTGCATACATAATAGCAACGATTAAAAAAAACCTAGGCATTTACGCTTTAAGAGTTCATCTACTAAGCAATACTAGCGATATAATAAATCATAAATTAGTGAAAAAGATATCAATGTCTCTTATGCTTTCGATAAATCTTTCTTTAGAGAGTTTAGTTGTTCTGTAGTGGGAATCCCTTTTACCGATAAACAATTCCTGTATTACTGAATACCAGAATAGTACAGAAATAATACTAAATATTATTATTATTTTCTTTTGATTACACCATAGAAGAATCTTTCTATTTCCATACGTGATCTTAAGTGAAATTATAGCACACCGTTTTTATTTTTTATTTCAAGCTTTTTGAAGTTGCTGCCTCTAATGTTAAAATAAACATTAAAGCAGCACGGGAGATATTTCCTTCATCGACTAAATAAGAGAAAACTGCCGTCTTATTGCAGCAAATGCGACGTGAAATCGAGAAAAATGATCATGTCGACGAATAAAAGGGAAGTGCCATTCCATGCCATGCAACAGCTCCAATAAACGATACATTAACTGAATCAAATATTGTTTTTGTCACTGGCTAGTAAAAGTCAAAACAAAATCTAGGTAATAAGCGATAAAAAGCAGTACCATGCTTGTTGGAAACAATAAAAGCAAATCCTGTTCCTGCTTCAAACAATCACGTATGTACAGTAAGCAATGATAATGGTTGGACAGTCCTGTCACAATATGATAACACCCAAGCCGCGCCGAAGATATCCGATGTATTAGATGCAATACTCCCTAACTTTCATTTAAGACCATACACCTACAGGTAAAATCGTAACGATAAGAGTTTCTACATTTCAGGGTGATTTAAAAGCTATTTACACATGCAATTTACGGTTTAATATAATGCACACAAGGTCACTAATCTTTATGTGACTATTTCAATATTTTTAATTTAATTTGTCTTACGCTGTTGAAATGCATATACCATTATGTGCAATAGAACTGGAAAATAGCGGCAACAGCAACACATTTCTAATTAGTAGAACTCTAAAACTATAACAGTTAAAAATGAGTTCTCGTATAAAAAAATCCTTAATTTGAATCGCTCTTTCCATATTTGATATTCGGATCCGGATTGATGTATGTATTTTACCATCATATTGGAATACCCCTACGAAACTATCAAAGTCACGCAAACGACATATAGATACTATACGATACCTGTTTTCAATATTTTAATCATTCACTCAAATAATCTTGATAAATAATACTTACTAAACTCGTAATTTATTCATTCTTATTTCTCCACGAGTCTAAAATTAAATCTTAATATTACGCTAATGATGTCTAGTTTATAATCATTCTTGATGACACTTGACTTATAATCTTTAATAAGAATTATAGAGGAAGCAGATAAATGAATTCTATTAGGATCTATTAGGATATATTAGAATAATTTGTTTAGTAATTTAATATTGTATTAACAATCAAATTTCCTTCGAAGCATTACAGTCTCATACGCCGAATATTTAAACCAAATTTATTAATCCATGAATACCATAAACTGTAAAGTAGGGATTAGACCACAATAAATATAAGCTATTGTATGCAAAACAAATTACTGTTTAATATTATCCTAATAATTAAATCTTGCTTGATGATCTGCACTGTGATCTATTAACTGGAACTCAGATTCCAAATATTGAAATACATAATCCTAAATTTTAAGAATTGTTAATTTCAATGAGGAGTGTTTTTGTAACGAATTCTCAGAAAGTTCTTATTTTCTTAATATAAACTTATGTATAATGATTAGCTAAACCAATTATGAGCACCGTTTGAATATGTTTTAATCACGTTATTACATTAAAGCCAAAGAGGGGCGAAAAATAATTTTTATATTGCCTTATTCGTTCTCAATATAAAAGCCTCTCGTCTTGAGAGTATTTAGTTTGCTGTAATCGTCGTAAAAATGCCCGCAACAACAATAGAAACGCGAGCAAAAATAGTTACCCTTTGGGAGCGTGATTTGTCCTACAGGCAAGTTGCTGCAGAAGTTGGTGTATCGGTAAGTATATAATCTATTTTTATTGTTCTATATGAATTCTTTGAGTGCATTGCACAGATACTATTTTATTCTATTTTTTGTACTTTAGTGTATTGGTGTTGGTTCATTGATGTTCTGGCTTGATGACTTAGCGTAAAACGGTTATTTGACTAATAAATAGAAATTGAAAGTCAGTGATATCAACACCAAAAAACTTGATTCTAGAGTTTTCAAATCAAATGTACCTTACGCACACACATTAAATATTAATTGAAAGATAAATAAATGTTAAGTTGATTGTAACTACATTTCACTCATCATTAGATAACGTTTAGTCCTTCTATTAACAAACAAAATATGCCAACGAGTAGGTATTCATTTGTTTTATGATATCCCTCGTTGGTCTAAATTTTTAGTAACCGTTACTTCTGTGGAACTCTATAAAATTGTATCTTTTCTTTTTTTTTTTCTCTAACTGTACTTCAACATAACGCTGGCGAACCGAAAACGAAGATGTAGCTCTACGAAATAAATCGAGGCCTGGACAACCACCCAAAATTAATCCAGAAGATGGTAATAGAATTTTGAACTACGTTCAACAAAATCCAGTCACCCATAATCCATTTTTTGTTTTTATTTATTTTTCCATAAGTAAACACTTTAATGAAAATTATCTGTATATAGCAGTGAAATAATTATATAAAAACCTATTTAACTCGAAAGATTTTTTTCTTATACTTCATATAACCAACACGTATAAAAAGAAGATGTAGATGTTTCTCCGGTTGACTGTACTATTAAATTTATTAGATTCAAAAATTTAGTTGCTTAACCACTGATGACATTAAAAAAAGGTTTTTTATATTGTTATACCACTGGGAATTGAAAACACAATTTGTGGAATACCAAAAATGTGTGTTTCCAACTAAACTTCCTTCATATAATATATAATTTGTAATAATTTCTGATTAATTCTTTACGTACACAGAAAGAACTCTTTCGTATTCGGTAGTGATATATGAAAAAAGACAATACATGTATTTAAATCTGCTTTCAATATCACTATAAATTTCTATTATAACTTTTACTAAATACATATAACATTAATAATAATTCAATAATGATAGAATACATCAATACATATGATAATCTTATATTATTATTGTAACGTGACTACGACCCAAATATCAAATACGGAAAGAATGATTTTAATTAAAGTTCTTTTGTAAGAGAACTCTCCTCTAACTGCTACAGTTTTCCAGTTGTACCAATTAGAAGTGTGTTACTGTTGCCGATATTTGTCAACTCTATTGATACTGTAGGAGAATCTAAAATATTTAAATAGTCACATGAATATTAGTGACCTTGTGTGCATTATATTATACCGTATTTGCATGCTAAATGGGTTTTAAATCACCCTGCAATGTAGAAACTCTTGTCGTTACGATTTTACCTGTATGTGTACGGCCTTGAGCGAAAGCGAAGAGTTATTGCAAGGGTATCAATAGCTTCGGTATTTCTCGTATTATTATACTGTGACAGGACTGTCCAACCTTTAACGTTGCCTACTGTACATCAAACGCTATAAAGAGAATTTTGGGGTGTATAAACACTGGCAACATACACGCTGCTTTGTTTTTATAGTTAGTACACAGTTCGAAATTGTGTTCGTGTTGGCATTGAATTTTAAATTCACTTTCACGTAACAATATTGTATTTTCTAATGAAATTGTAGAGTTTGAACTAAACCAACGAAATAAAAGACAGGTCCTTTATACATACATATGTACTCTATGAAAAGTTGTATTTTTAATATCCGCGCAGCACGTAAAATCTTTGCAACTATATTAGTTTGGTTATCAAAGTATGTGGCATAGAGTACTGCAGCAATCTTATGAATACGCCTACCATCTTGTTCACATCAGTAGTTTTGTATATTTATGTGCATTGAGTATGTATCCAGAAGGTTGATTGATTCAGAAGTACATAATATTAGGACAACCTTTCTTTGGAGCTTTCGAATGTATTTTCATTCTTTATCAGAAGGATAAAGGATATAATAATCATATCAGAAAGCAATTATAACGAGCTACATAGTATAAACACTTACATGAATTGAGAAGTTAACGGTGATTTGAAAATTAGCATAGGTAGTTCAAATATTTAAGATAAAGCGCTGCGTATTGTTCTTCAAACTTTCAGAATGTTGGTAAGTACGAGTTCTTAATTATTGACAACGAAAAGTGTTGGAAGAACATTCTCTAGTAAATAGTCCATCACAATCAATGCCATTATTGGACTTTGGGAGCTTAAAAAATAGCTGGGACTTAGGTAGGCACTATACGGTGACTGATCTAATAATTTGATATTGTGCTCCTCGAAAAATTTAATTCTCTGTCGGATTGTCATGATGTCGGATGGTTCTCCATTGTGGGTTGGTTTCTCGAAGCATGGCAATTATTTCTGGCCAAGAAACGGTTGTGTATCAATCCGGATTAACCGTTCTTTGATCTTACAAAAAATTTTTAGCTGCATGACCTAATTTTGAAGTAAACCTTGTGAACATATTCGACACACTTAGCGAGCGGATAACTTGTTGAATTTTCTTTATCTTGAAACATACTAACAGCGGACTGACGTTTATTTTCGAGTTCATAGGAGTTAATCCAAGATTCGTCAACACTCACAATGCTGTAGACATTTTTAAGTTACCATTTAAGGCAATCGAAGCCTATAAACTTTCAAATATTTTTGAATTTTGTTCAACATATCTAACAACAGCGTTCTATTTGTCAGTACAAGTTTGGATGTAGTTTCTGCGTTTTAAATAATCGCAAATATAAAAACTGAAAAAGTTAGTGCAAGAGATCTTAGAGGTCATAGTATGAACCCTGCAAGTTTCATCCAATTTCTGGAAATGCATTTTTCCCTAATAGATATTGTTTAATGCGATGGATCTCCATCTTGAATAATCCAAAAAATTAATCTAAGATTTAAAGGTAAATTTCAAATAAAGTTGGGATAAAGCCTTTTACAAGTAAACGAAGTATACAATATCTGTTCAGAGTTGTGTTGTTAGTCTTGACTATCAATCCCTGCCCAACTAGACTGTCAACTTGACCATAGAAGTCTTATAGAAGATCATTTTGTCCTTCACAGATTGTGAGTTTAGTGTAATGCGAACAACTAGTGACAATGTAGATGTCCATCAAAAGTACAATACCTAACAACATAATACTCTCAATTTCCTTTGTAAACCAATACATTGCTTTAATGTGTCCAACCTGATGTTTAGGGGTCTAATATTTTGTACTTACTCTTTATTCGGCTATATACAGGGTCCGGCAACGAAGCGGGGACGGAAGATTACACGCTTATTTAAAAGTTTGTCAAATATTTAGTCATCGGATATTCTTCCGCACCATCAAGTGCACGTTTTAAAAATATTTTGTTTTATACAGAGTGTTCCAGACGGAAATGCCAGACTAAAGTTGCATTTTTTTTAAATGTATATTAATAGAGAAAATGATCCGCGCTTGAAAGCTGGTTACAACGATATAATGTTGTATAGGTCTAAAGTTGATAGTTTCTGAGTAAACAATGATTTTACTTGATAAATTGATACATTTCAGTAGGCTATTCTGCATAGGGAAAAACAAAAGATTCGAAACCAACAGAGTAGAATATTTTTTACTAGTATGGACTGTCGTTACTATGTGAAATAAATTCTGCAGCTGCTCCCTTTATATGCACCTAGGATAGATTATTTTCTAATTATTTCTTTTTAAAGTTGAATTTATGAGAAATGCTCGTATTTTTCTTAGATAGATAGATAGTTTTATTGTCGTTACCCTGGTACAGACATTAGAAGCTAATTTGCATTTCAAACCTACTGTAAGATCGGATACTCGACAAATAATCCATAAATGGTCTATAACAAGAATAAACTCCATTTAGTATGAGAAACAATTGCTTTTCACTCAGCGGTGAAAGCAAACATTAAATTAATATAAAGTAATATAGCATTTTCAATAGATTCACTGCTGATCAAGTTATCAGGTGTTTTAAGCTTGTATACTTAATAACCAAGTTGTACAAAATTTCGTTTTGTGTTATACAGTATTTCGTTCAATCTTTAAAAGAAATTGTTATAATGACTAATGTTAGTAGATATTCAACAAACGCAAACTCCTACCTTCAATAACTGTTACCTTTGAAATACCATCTATACTTACATCTTTCCACATACAGAACATTCAGAGCGACTAAGGCCAGCTAGAAATGAGATAGATCTAGAATGGAACGGTTGTAAAACATATACGGAATAGCACGCTCGCCAATGCGTTAATTCCGTATATGTTTTACAACCGCCCCACTCTATCTCTTTTCTAGCTAGCCTTACTCGCTCTCTATGTTCTGTATGTGGATTTTCCTGTATTATTAATAATACGGCCAGTTTGCTTTGTTTATTGATTACCGGTTTATTTGTTTCTCCCTTCTTGTAGGTTTCACCATCAGTTTTTATAAATTTCTCTAATAATCTTTCAAATGTTTCCGGTCTTCTTTCAGGGTTTAGAAATTTCTCTGCATATACTCTACTTGCTAGGAGACAATTTCTTGTACACTCCTCAAGAATAAATATCATATTTACCATTTCTTGAGTAGGTACCTACTAAAATTAGTCAATATAACAACTGCTTTTAAAGATTGAACAAAATACTGTATAACACAAAACGAAATTTTTTTATAACTTGGTTATTAAGTATACAAGCTTAAAACCCCAGATAACTTGATCAGCAGTGAATCTATTGAAAATGCTATATTACTTTATATTAATTTAATGTTTACTTTCACCGCTGAGTGAAAAGCAATTGTTTCTCATACTAAATGGAGTTTATTCTTGTTATAGACCATTTATGGATTATTTGTCGAGTATCCGATCTTACAGTAGGTTTGAAATGCAAATTAGCTTCTAAAAATACGAGCATTTCTCATTAATTCAACTTTAAAAAGAAATAATTAGAAAATAATCTATCCTAGGTGCATCAAATGACGTATCAATAGAAAGCGTAGTAAAAGGGCTTTCCAATGAGCAAAAAATATACAGGGTGTTCCATTTACAAATTTCGAGAATTCTTAGATTTTGCAAAATTGTGAACACCCTGTATAAAGCGAGCAGCTGCAGAATTTATTTCACATGGTAACGACAGTCCATACTAGTAAAAAATATTCTACTCTGTTGGTTTCGAATCTTTTGTTTTTCCCTATGCAGAATAGCCTACTAAAATGTATCAATTTATCAAGTAAAATCATTGTTTACTCAGATACTATCAACTTTAGACCTATACAATATTATATCGTTGTAACCAGCTTTCAAGCGCGGATCATTTTCTCTGTTAATATACAGGGTGTTCCATTAAAAAAAATGCAACTTTAGTCTGGCGTTTCCGTCTGGAACACTCTGTATAAAACAAAATATTTTTAAAACGTGCACTTGATGGTGCGGAAGAATATCCACTGACTAAATATTTGACAAACTTTCAAATAAGCGTGTAATCTTCCGTCCCCGCGTCGTTGCCGGACCCTGTATATGTGCTAATCAGAGATAACTTTTACGTTTATTTTTTCTCCTTGAAATTTAGCAATTTACTAAAATGTTACTGAAAAAGTTGTACTTTAGTATTGAACCGAAGTCATTAAAATTTTGTGAAATTGGAAACGAAAACCATGTTCGCTTTTACGAGACAAGGATTTCACAATCTATATTTGAATGAACACGTGACCCGGAAGAGAAATTCGGTTCGATGTTATTGCATCAACTTTATGAACGTAGACACAATGTTTGTTACTTATTTTGTAATATACAGGGCGTTGTTCACCTTACTATAAAAATTGTATTAAAATATAGGAGTAGCTTTAGAGAGAATCATATTAACGTAGTTTCTAACTTATTTCTGGACGACATAACTAGTAGTTTCCTAATGTTTAATAATGTTCTGCGCTATATATTCTAATATGTTATCTCGATATGTTTTTACATTTGTTATCAACAATTGATATATTACCTTAATTATAATAATGAAATACTGGCAATTTTCCCAAAAGTGAAAAACTAATTTGCTGGTGGAAGTAATTTTGGTTATGTATGTATTTGTTGAAATCATGTTATTGTAATAAACTAAAAACATGTGCCTACTAACTAACTAATATTAAAAAACAACCATTTCCTCTTTATTATAACATACATTCATAATTTCTTTATTTTGAAGTTCTGCCAACTTCATTAATTTGTTATGCAGGACTTTGTTTAACGCTGTAATTGAAAAATCCAGTTACAAGAACATCTATGGTCTCATAACGTAAAATTTCAAGACTAAAGTATACATACTAATAGCCGCGGTGTTTTATCCTTTTACTATCTTGTCGTACATACGTAATTTGAGAATTATGTGTATATTTAAGCGATCAATTTGTTTAGTTTCTCTAAACTAACAGTTGACTATTTAGAACAATTTTTTTTAGTTTTCAAACAATTAGGATAATATATTTTACTAGACATTCCGCAAAGGTACGCACCGAACGGCACGTATTCTGATTGAAGGTGTTGTGTAACTGCGTTTTTACTTCAGCAATAAGTAAAATCAATAACAAATGAACACCCTATCCCTGTTGAAGTTGAAATTGCCAATAAACTTCTAGGAGAAATGTCATTAATTTTAACACGTTGAACCGTGGAAAACTTTTTATTGCTTATACAACCCCTTCACGAAGTTTCTCACCAAGTCTTGCTAACTTTACTTAGACACATGCTTTACTTTGTCATAACTTGGTCTGTTAGTCATAATATATACAGGAAGCAACCATCCTATGTACTACGTGAGTTAGTACACTGGAACCTCGTCTATATCCGCGGTCGGGAAACGTAAAAATTCACTTACATCCGCTCAAGAGGGGTCCCCACTATTATGCCGTTAGCGGAGAGGAAAGGCCGTACTATGCGCCGATTGGCTCATGAGAATACGTGCACTATCGGGTGGTGAATGCCGAGCGGATATAAATGAGCGCTATAGTGCGGATATGAATGAGGGTGGATATAAGTGAGCGCGGAGATAAGCGAGGTTCCAGTGTAATAGTAATATTAAAACAAAAGGTAAGATTTGTTGTCATTAAGTCATTGAGGATAGATATTATGTCCTAGCAATTACCATTTGTTTTCTGTATATCTTGTTTTCGATTTTCGTTTGGTGGCTACTTATGATTGACTTCTGGTAGTAAAAACGTCATGTTAAATAGCTTACCAAACTATGTTGGCAAGTATTCTATCGATACTTCTACAGAAACAATAGCTGACGGAATTTTCTTTTAAATACATTAAATGAATGTTCGTTCCTGAGACCAACTGGGATAGAATTATAAACGTGTGAAATGTGCAAAGGAGGTGTCAGGGTTCCCCTAAAGCGAACATTCACACATGAACATCGATTCTAAAAGTGATTCGCTTGAAGAGATACGGGGGATTATGTGTTAGTATTATAGAATGCAATAGAGTAGAAGCATGTAAAAGTCTATGATGTTTCATATTTAATTCATCATCGATAATTTAGTTGATATGCGTGATCGCCGTCTAATACCAAAGATTAGTCTCAAGCAGAGATTACTATCCAATATCTTGGTAACAATCTGCTTCATTAAAGCAACCGTCCCTCTCAGTTGAAGTCACTTTTGATTTCAAGTTGGAATCGAACGAACCAATTCTGATTTTGAGAGGCGAGGAAACTTATATGCATATTGATTCCTTGTCTTCGTATCCTATTTATATGATATGGGACTTTGGTAGAGCCACTTTGTTGGTCTTAGGCCATGTATGACAATTTCATGTGATATACTATTTTGAAAAATATATTGAGGTCTAAGTGTTGATTGTGAAACAAAAGAAACGGAACAGTCTTTATACTAGTTCAAAAGAAATATACATAAATGCCTGCCTGTTAAATTCCATTCCGAATTCATGCATGAAACCAACATCCCAGTATACTAAATTATCTGGATTATATAATTGACCAAATTACTTCTCTCTTCTCCTGTACACATAAATGTTTGTTGTTACTAGCAAGTTTTCCTTGAATTTAGAGCCAAACACCGCACCAGCAATTGGATATCTGTATACAAGGTGTCTCAGCAAGACTGTTCATTAAATGTTTATGGGGTTCTGACCAAAATATAAAATCTTTCACGCGAAAACTTCGAGATTCGTCAGTCCAGATAATTTTGTTCAAAAAGTTATCATCCTCTTGACGTCGAAGATATTAGCATCCGACAGAAGTTAACTCTATCGTCAGGGTTTTGAATGAAAGCCCTACTCATTCCCAGATCTTCGGCAGCTCGGCAGTTGAAATTGGCCTCGAAATAAGGTATTCAACTCTCCCTCTTCATTATCAACTACACTTTTTTGTCACATGATCAATTTGTCTAAAAAGCACAAAATTTGCTTCTATTCTTCTAAATTTACGTTGTCAATCTTCGTTAAACATTCTCCGGTTTTCTACTAAGAATTTTGTCGCATTTTTCGTGATAAAAAATACATTAAGAATTTCTTGATTTGTGGAAACATTGTTTTCGTTATTGTTAGCCATTTTAACTCTTTATAGCAACAATGTAAAGGCGTTCAACGGATTGTTATTAACTTACAAGCATCAAACGACGAAGTGTGATTTTATCGTTAGACTTTGACAATAAACCTTTGAGAACGTTTATTTTCCATTGCACACTGGATAAGTATCGATGTGTGCATTTTTAAAAAACCTAACTATCTCCCAAACTATCAATTTTAGGTATAGGACATGTGGTAAGTAATAAAATATGGAGGGTGCCATTTGAAAAAGTTTTAATGAATGAATTTGTCTTATCTTAGTCTTCCTTTCCTTTAGGTTGTGTGGACTATTTGAACAAACAATTTTATTCAGTCTTCTCCGGCAGTAATAATCTAAGCACATGTGGCCTGGTGACCTGGCACTCCATGATACCTCAGAGGCCTTGCCGATCAATTTTTTTAGAAACATTTCATACAATGTTGCCAATGCGTTCATTCCGTATATGTTACAACCTCCCTAATCTAGATCTATCTCTTTTCTTGCTGGCCTTAGTTGCTCTAAATGTTCTGTATATCGTAGAAGTGGTGATTCTGTTTCTCAAGAAGTTGTTGCAGGTATCTGCATTCAGGGTCCGCTTATGCGTACTGTCATCGTCATACTTTCTGGCACAAGTCCACAATCATTAGCCATACTAGATAATACTGAACAAAACTCGAAAATAAACTTAAAGAACAGAACTTCTAATAAAATTACAATAATGAAAAAACAGCAAAACAAATTTATAAACCTAATAATAAAGATAATAATATGATAAATAATGGTAATAATAACAATTACATAATTGTTAATTTGACAGTTACTAACGTTTAATTTATTAACCAACTCAATTATAGCTACCGAAGACCGCTGTGCTAATTATTTTAATAAAGTGCGTCAGTAACATATCATTTAAAGTGACTATACAATGTCATAGGCATTTTCGATATATTTGTAATACTGCGCCTGGGACCTGATTTAATGAAGGTAAGCCATATTGTATATCAAATGAAACACCTGTCTAATAACATCAAAGTTTCACTAAATTCGATGACAGTTGTTGCTCCACTAACCAACGGCACCAATATATGTAAAAGCGTTCTGTTTAACTTTGATATACATATATAATGTTAATGATGTTGCTGGCCTGGAAGCATCTTCCTCTCTATTCTTAAGAACACTTCAATTTAAATCCAATTTCACAAGATTTTACATCAACTTTTAATCTGTATTGAATTAAAATCGATCATGATATATTTAGATTTTATTATGAGGATTTCCGTGTTCTGATCGCGTCATAGTAGTGTAAATGTATACAACATAAAAATAAACAAAAACAAAATAAAAGTACAAAATCTGTTAAACTCGACGTTACGTTACTAATGTATTTGACTTATTCAGGAGCAGAAGTGGGTAGGAAGCACCGGAAGGTCACTGTAACTTACGTGTAAATCATGCTAGATCCACAAGAACATCCTATTTAAATTTACTGTAAAAGAGATAGATTACTATTATAATTGTCATTGACGTCATAATCAAGCATTGAAAGGACTCTTATTCAAGAAGTAATAAAAAGGACTTTGGCTATCTGTTTTCTTCCTTTGTCGACATCCAATACGATATCACTATTTAATACAATTGACCTGCGATGTATAAATTCTTTTGCCTGAATAAGTCAAATACATTAGTAACGTAACGTCGAGTTTAACGAATTTTTGTACTTTTATTTTGTTTTTTGTTTATTTTTATGTTGTATACATTTACACTACTATGACGCGATCAGAACACGGAAATCCTCATAATAAAATCTAAATATATCATGATCGATTTTAATTCAATACAGATTAAAGTTGATGTAAAATCTTGTGAAATTGGATTTAAATTGAAGTGTTCTTAAGAATAGAGAGGAAGATGCTTCCAGCCAGCAACATCATTAACATTATATATGTATATCAAAGTTAAACAGAACGCTTTTACATATATTGGTGCCGTTGGTTAGTGGAGCAACAACTGTCATCGAATTTAGTGAAACTTTGATGTTATTAGACAGGTGTTTCATTTGATATACAATATAGCTTACCTTCATTAAATCAGGTCCCAGGCGCAGTATTACAAATATATCGAAAATGCCTATGACATTGTATAGTCACTTTAAATGATATGTTACTTTGACGCACTTTATTAAAAATAATTGCTTTTAGCAGGTCTTCGGTAGCTATAATTGAGTTGGTTAATAAATTAAACGTTAGTAACTGTCAAATTAACAATTATGCTGGTGTTATTATTACCATTATTTATCATATTATTATCTTTATTATTAGGTTTATAAATTTGTTTTGCTGTTTTTTCATTATTGTAATTTTATTAGAAGTTCTGTTCTTTAAGTTTATTTTCGAGTTTTGTTCAGTATTATCTAGTATGGCTAATGATTGTGGACTTGTGCCAGAAAGTATGACGATGACAGTATAAGCGGACCCTGCAGATACCTGCAACAACTTCTTGAGAAACAGAATCACCACTTCTACGATATACAGAACATTTAGAGCAACTAAGGCCAGCAAGAAAAGAGATAGATCTAGATTAGGAGGTTGTAACATATACGGAATGAACATTGGCAACATTGTATGAAATGTTTCTAAAAAATTGATCGGCAAGGCCTCTGAGGTATCCATGGAGTGCCAGGTCACCAGGCCACATGTGCTTAGATTATTACTGCCGGAGAAGACTGAATAAAATTGTTTGTTCAAATAGTCCACACAACCTAAAGGAAAGGAAGACTAAGATAAGACAAATTCATTCATTAAAACTTTTTCAAATGGCACCCTCCATATTTTATTACTTACCACATGTCCTATACCTAAAATTGATAGTTTGGGAGATAGTTAGGTTTTTTAAAAATGCACACATCGATACTTATCAGTGTGCGGCTAAAATAAACGTTCTCAAGGTTTATTGTCAAAGTCTAACGATAAAATCACACTTCGTCATTTGATGCTTGTAAGTTAATAACAATCCGTTGAACGCCTTTACATTGTTGCTATAAAGAAGTTAAAATGGCTAACAATAACGAAAACAATGTTTCCACAAATCAAGAAATTCTTAATGTATTTTTATCACGAAAAATGCGACAAAATTCTTAGTAGAAAACCGGAGAATGTTTAACGAAGATTGACAACGTAAATTTAGAAGAATAGAAGCAAAATTTTGTGCTTTTGAACCAAATTGATCATGTGACAAAAAAGTGTAGTTGATAATGAAGAGGGAGAGTTGAATACCTTGTTCGAGGCCAATTTCAACTGCCGAGCTGCCGAAGATCTGGGAATGAGTAGGGCTTTCATTCAAAACCCTGACGATAGAGTTAACTTCTGTCGGATGCTAATATCTTCGACGTCAAAGAGGATGATAACTTTTGAACAAATTATCTGGACTGACGAATCTCGAAATTTTCGCGTGAAAGATTTTATATTTTATTCAGAACCCCATAAACATTTAATGAACAGTCTTGCTGAGACACCTTGTATACAGATATCCAATTGCTGGTGCGGTGTTTGGCTCTAAATTCAAGGAAAACTTGCTAGTAACAACAAACATTTATGTGTACGGAGAAGAGAAAGTAATTTGGTCAATTACATAATCGAATAATTTAGTATACTGGGATGTTGGTTTCATGCATGAATTCGGAATGGAATTTAACAGGCAGGCATTTATGTATATTTCTTTTGAACTAGTATAAAGACTGTTCCGTTTCTTTTGTTCACAATCAACACTTAGACCTCAATATATTTTTCAAAATAGTATATCACATGAAATTGTCATACATGGCCTAAGACCAACAAAGTGGCTCTACCAAAGTCCATATCATATAAATAGGATACGAAGACAAGGGAATCAATATGCATATAAGTTTCCTCGCCTCAAAATCCAGAATTGGTTCGTTCGATTCCAACTTGAAATCAAAAGTGACTTCAACTGAGAGGGACGGTTGCTTTAATGAAGCAGATTGTTACCAAGATATTGGATAGTAATCTCTGCTTGAGACTAATCTTTGGTATTAGACGGCGATCACGCATATCAACTAAATTATCGATGATGAATTAAATATGAAACATCATGAACTTTACATGCTTCTACTCTATTGCATTCTATAATACTAACACATAATCCCCCGTATCTCTTCAAGCGAATCACTTTTTAGAATCGATGTTCATGTGTGAATGTTCGCGCTTTAGGGAACCTGACACCTCCTTTGCACATTTCACACGTTTATAATTCTATCCCAGTTGGTCTCAGGAACGAACATTCATTTAATGTATTTAAAAGAAAATTCCGTCAGCTATTGTTTCTGTAGAAGTATCGATAGAATACTTGCCAACATAGTTTGGTAACTATTTAACATGACGTTTTTACTACAAGTCAATCATAAGTAGCACAAACGAAAATCGAAAACAAGATATACAGAAAACAAATGGTAATTGCTAGGACATAATATCTATCCTCAATGACTTAATGACAACAAATCTTACCTTTTGTTTTAATATTACTCATTACACTGGAACCTCGCTTATCTCCCTTGCGCTCACTTATATCCACCCTCATTCATATCCGCACTATAGCGCTCATTTATATCCGCTCGGCATTCACCACCCGATAGTGCACGTATTCTCATGAGCCAATCGGCGCATAGTACAGCCTTTCCTCTCCGCTAACGGCATAATAGTGGGGACCCCTCTTGAGCGGATGTAAGTGAATTTTACGTTTCCCGACCGCGGATATAGACGAGGTTCCGGTGCTTCACGTAGTACATAGGATGGTTGCTTCCTGTATATATTATGACTAACAGACCAAGTTATGACAAAGTAAAGCATGTGTCTAAGTAAAGTTAGCAAGACTTGGTGAGAAACTTCGTGAAGGGGTTGTATAAGCAATAAAAAGTTTTCCACGGTTCAACGCGTGTTAAAATTAATGACATTTCTCTAGAAGTTTATTGGCAATTTCAACTTCAACAGGGATAGGGTGTTCATTTGTTATTGATTTTACTTATTGCTGGAAGTAAAGAAACGCAGTTACCTAACACCTTCAATCAGAATACGTGCCGTTCGGTGCGTACCTTTGCGGAATGTCTAGTAAAATATATTATCCTAATTGTTTGAAAACTAAAAAAAATTGTTCTAAATAGTCAACTGTTAGTTTAGAGAAACTAAACAAATTGATCGCTTAAATATACACATAATTCTCAAATTACGTATGTACGACAAGATAGTAAAGGATAAAACTTACCGCGGCTATTAGTATGTATACTTTAGTCTTGAAATTTTACGTTATGAGACCATAGATGTTCTTGTAACTGGATTTTCAATTACAGCGTTAAACAAAGTCCTGCATAACAAATTAATGAAGTTGGCAGAACTTCAAAATAAAGAAATTATGAATGTATGTTATAATAAAGAGGAAATGGTTGTTTTTTAATATTAGTTAGTTAGTAGGCACATGTTTTAGTTTATTACAATAACATGATTTCAACAAATACATACATAACAAAGTACTTCCACCAGCAAATTAGTTTTTCACTTTTGGGAAAATTGCCAGTATTTCATTATTATAATTAAGGTAATATATCCAATTGTTGATAACAAATGCTTAAAAACATATCGAGATAACATATTAGAATATATAGCGCAGAACATTATTAAACATTAGGAAACTACTAGTTATGTCGTCCAGAAATAAGTTAGAAACTACGTTAATATGATTCTCTCTAAGCTACTCTATATTTTAATACAATTTTTATAGTAAGGTGAACAACGCCCTGTATATTACAAAATAAGTAACAAACATTGTGTCTGCGTTCATAAAGTTGATGCAATAACATCGAACCGAATTTCTCTTCGGGTCACGTGTTCATTCAAATATAGATTGTGAAATCCTTGTCTCGTAAAAGCGAACATGGTTTTCGTTTTCCAATTTCACAAAATTTTAATGACTTCGGTTCAATACTAAGAAAATTACAACTTTTTTCAGTAACATTTTTAGTAAATTGCTAAATTTCAAGGAGAAAAAATAAACGTAAAAGTTATCTCTGATTAGCACACTTATACAAGGGTCCGGCAACGACGCGGGGACGGAAGATTACACGCTTATTTGAAAGTTTGTCAAATATTTAGTCAGTGGATATTCTTCCGCACCATCAAGTGCACGATTTTAAAATATTTTGTTTTATACAGAGTGTTCCAGACGGAAACGCCAGACTAAAGTTGCATTTTTTTTAATGGAACACCCTGTATATTAACAGAGAAAAATGATCCGCGCTTGAAAGCTGGTTACAACGATATAATATTGTATAGGTCTAAAGTTGATAGTATCTGAGTAAACAATGATTTTACTTGATAAATTGATACATTTTAGTAGGCTATTGCCATAGGGAAAAACAAAAGATTCGAAACCAACAGAGTAGAATATTTTTTACTAGTATGGACTGTCGTTACCATGTGAAATAAATTCTGCAGCTATAAACATACAGGGTGTTCACAATTTTGCAAAATCTAAGAATTCTCGAAATTTGTAAATGGAACACCCTGTATATTGCTGTTAAAACCCTTTTTACTACGCTTTCTATTGATACGTCATTTGATGCACCTAGGATAGATTATTTTCTAATTATTTCTTTTTTAAAGTTGAATTAATGAGAAATGCTCGTATTTTTTAGAAGCTAATTTGCATTTCAAACCTACTGTAAGATCGGATACTCGACAAAATAATCCATAAATGGTCATAGCGAGGTAAACTCCATTTAGTATGAGAAACAATTGCTTTTCACTCAGCGGTGAAAGTAAACATTAAATTAATATAAAGTAATATAGCATTTTCAATAGATTCACTGCTGATCAAGTTATCTGGGTTTAAGCGTACTTAATAGCAAGTTATAAAAAAATTTCGTTTTGTGTTATACAGTATTTTGTTCAATCTTTAAAAGCAGTTGTTATATTGACTAATTTTGGTAGGTACCTACTCAAGAAATGGTAAATATGATATTTATTCTTGAGGAGTGTACAAGAAAATTATCTCTAGCAAGTAGAGTATATGCAGAGAAATTTCTAAACCTGAAAAGAAGACCGGAAACATTTGAAAGATTATTAGAGAAATTTATAAAAACTGATGAGTGAAACCTACAAGAAGGAGAAACAAATAAACGGTAATCAATAAACAAAGCAAACTGGCCGTATTATTAACATACAGGAAAATCCACATACAGAACATAGAGAGCGAGTAAAGGCTAGCTAGAAAGAGATAGAGTGGGGCGGTTGTAAAACATATACGGAATTAACGCATTGGCGAGCGTGCTATTCCGTATATGTTTTACAACCGTTCCATTCTAGATCTATCTCATTTCTAGCTGGCCTTAGTCGCTCTGAATGTTCTGTATGTGGAAAGATGCTAGTATAGATGGTATTTCAAAGGTAACAGTTATTGAAGGTAGGAGTTTGCGTTTGTTGAATATCTACTAACAGTAGTCATTATAACAATTTCTTTTAAAGATTGAACGAAATACTGTATAACACAAAACGAAATTTTGTACAACTTGGTTATTAAGTATACAAGCCAAACACCTGATAACTTGATCAGCAGTGAATCTATTGAAAATGCTATATTACTTTATATTAATTTAATCATTCTATTTCAGTACAATACATATTCGTCGTTCTCTTTGGTCCTGTTTTATTTGTAATGTATGTATGTACAATAAACTGGTCTTTGAATACTAGTTCTTTGTTTCTTTATCTATTTATTTAGTTGAGAATATAAACAGAATAAATACGTAGATAATACTATGCTTATAATAAACTATGAATACTACGTTAACGTAGATACACAAAAGCAAACGATCAGCTGTCGTATAATTAGCTAGGTTAAAATAAAATTTCCGTAACAAATGAAAATAATAGTGGGTCAATAATATCTTTTTTCTTCAAACGTCAATAAAACTGACATTTCTCGACTGAGTAGTCGGTCAGAAAGTGTCACTTTTCCTCCGCCGGAGGTTTACTTTTCGCTTTTCCGCCGCCGGAGGAAAAAGTGCTATTGTGGCAACATACAGACACATAATTTCAATGTTGACAGTTTTATAATGAGTTACTATAGAAACATCTCGTACCTAATCATCGGTCTAAACGTCCAAACATCCTACCAAACTCGCTTATCTTCAATTAGAAATAGATATTTTGCATATAGGCCATTCAAATTAATATATTTTGAGGAATTAATTTCCAGCAAGCTGGAAATCATTTTAAAACCTCTATTTAGTCTTAAATGCGTGTAATCTGAGTTTGCAACATCCCAGGTGGTGGAGCTTAACTTTTAGTGGCCGAAAAACCGCCAAATTTTTGCACCTTTAATTTTTTTGCTTGTAGCTGGAAAACGGTGCGTCGGATGGAAAATGTCATTCTATTTAAAAACACAGAGGACTTAATTCTGCATCGACTGACATTTAAAAAATCAAATTCAAAAAATTTCGTATTTTGGTGAAACCTTACATTAAGCGGCTTTCCAAGACCACATATCTTGAAAACAGATACTACTATTGAAAAAACACGTGGAATAAAAGTTGTAGAGAATAAAATTTCACGCTACATAGATACCTTAGTTTTTAAATACATTTACTAGCACTATTATTATTATTATTAATTTCCTAATAACTAAATTAATCATAACTAGTTTAGGTGCAATGAAGTAACAAAAACAAGTTAAAGTTTATTGATGAATATAAATTTGAATATAAAGATGATATAAATCGATAGGTATGCAGCACAAAATGTAGCAGTTCGCATTTTCTTATATGTTGGAGGTCCTTCATCTGAGAAGCTCGGACGGCGCGGTTGTATATCAAGATCCTCTTTATCGGGATTATCTTCAACGGGACTAGCCTCACCAATTTCTGCTTCTACGGCAATATCAGTCACATCCTCATCCTCGAAGAATGCTGAATTCGAGCATGACTGGCCGTTGCAGTTGAGGCATATTCTTGAACATTTCATGCCTACTTTTCGGCAGCTGCGCTTCCCTGTACACTTCTTTGTACATTTGTAGGAAACAGTGTTGAGAATTTCAATTGGAGCTGGATCCTTAGTGTTTATGATGCGGAGAAGGCCAAGGTCCGTTCTTCTCCGTCTCCCTCAGAGGATCCTTTGGTCTATTATACCAGCCATGGATTTGAAGGTACACCCGCAGAATATGTTGGGCGACGGCTGCATTTGTTGGAGGTAGAGAAGCCAGCTTTTAGGTTGGCTTTGTTAGTTGTCTTGAAAATGTCTCGTAGCGGATTTGGTCAAAGGAGATCTCATCTGCCTGAAGTGAAAATAGTGCTGCTAAGAACCGTTGACCTGCTGAAATGAGAACCTCAGGATCGGCATCTTCATGATGGAAAACCTTGACAGTCTCTTGTAATGTCGTGTTCTTTTGAAGAAACTTGACAAATTTCAACTTCCCTTGGCGTTAGAATGCAGAGGTTGTTTCACATCCACTGATTGCATGTAGGAACAGAATATTCTGTTTGACAACGTACAAGAAGTTGAAGTACTTGGGAGAGTAGAAGGTGTTCTGAGAGGTTCCCTTTCCAGGTTTCATGACGAAAATGGTGGATGAATTTGGTGCTTTGGCGGTTAATAGAATCAATAAATCGGTGTCCTTCCCAATTATGATGACCGTCGCAAAGTTATCTGTCAATTGAATGGCAGTGTTGACAATAAGGGTATCAGCATCCTCAACACCTTGCCTTACTTTATACCCAATCTGTACTAATTTCTTATGCAGCATGGAAATCAGTCGTTCTTTGTTATTGTCGTTGGAGAGAAGTTGTTCTTTCGGCATGGTTGCGTTCATCGTTTCAGTGAACACTACATTTGCAGAAGAGTACTTGCTTTTACGGCGAAGCGGCTCAGCTGATTTGGTACTCTTTACTGATGCCGCATTAGGATAGTCATCAAAAACGATAGTTGTACTGGCAGGATTGTAGTATTTCTTAACGTAGTCCACATATTTTAAGAGAATTGTTGAAAATTTTTGCTAGGATTGCCAAACCACTCGGTGTGAAAGGAAACCACCATCAATTACAATGGCACTATCTGCATGATTTGGTAGATTAGACACTGGTGAAAATAATGTAAGCTTCCACCAAAATACGAAATTTTTTTCGTTTTTAACATTCGATTTTGGCTATACCACTAAATCGAATTTATTACACATGGGCTGTAGACCGATCACATCACTCGTATTTTCATTATTCAACGGTTAGCAGACAGAATTGATACGGTATAGACGTATAGAGTGTGCGTTACCTAGGTTTTGACACGTTTGTAATTTCACTTATGTCAAAAATGCGGGCTCACAGTATTAATTTGTGGGCATCTATTATCTACCTATGCATTCTCTTTTTAAGTTAATCCTGCAGCCGTAGAGAAAGTATAGTCTTTAACTCGCGTATAATTTGGCTATTATTAACTCGGGTATTTCCACCCTTATTAATAATAGCCGTCATTATATGCTCGTTGAAGAATATACTATACTTCATTCATTCATTCATTCATTCAGTTAGGGTTGGATACCTATTGTCCAGGCACTTGAGCTGGGTGCTCTTTGTACCATCCCTATTGGAGCCCTCATTTCCAGTTGAGAAGTTTACTGTTCTCTACAAAGTGCAGTAACTTGCCCACTGGAAACTTGAGTACCCTCGAAGGCTCCAGTAGATCCTTTCCGAAATGTTTCTGCCTGAGTACCTTCAATTCCTCACATGTGCAGATTACATGTAAACTTGTTTCCTCCTGTAACTCGCATCTCCTGCACCAGGGTTCGCTCACCCGACCCGTGTTGCATAGATGCTTCCTTAAGGGACAGTGTCCAGTTGTCAACCCAATAATGGTCTTAACTTGGTTTTTACTGCGCCTAATTAGGCTTTCAGAGAACTTAACGTCCCCGTCCCCTATTAGCGTTTTAGTATGGAGTTGACCCTCAGTCGACCTCCATTTCCTTACTCTTTCGGGGTTCTGGTCCTATGAAGTGTTTCCTAGAACCCTCCTTGGCTAGTTTATACAATAGTTTTCGTAACTAGTTTCGCAATGAAAAATATTTCGTAACCAGTGATGAAAAATTCATTTTATCACCAGTTAATAAAGACAACACAGAAAGAGGAATGTTGAATGACACAAACTGGTTGAATCTTCATTTTATGCATTATAAACGTTTATGACACAATGTGAACAATTGGTGAGGTTAATTCCTGCAGACGAAGAATTCATGGCAGCTGCTCTGATTTCATGATGCAAAACGGAATTTGCATTTGAGCTTGGTTCACCAAGAATATCAGTGGCAATTCTTTTCTTATCTTCTATAGAATTCTCTACATAGCCCTCCGCTACAGTATTGGACTTCCAGCCCCCATTTCGTTTAACCTTCAAAACGACCTTCTGAAGCAGTAGCCGGTAAATAAGAAAGGATTTGGTAGTTTCAAAATCTGAGTAATAGGTACTCTTCGGTAGATTACCCATTGTATTAATCCAAACTGGCTGTGCGCCGCATTAACCATTATTATATTTGACGAAAAACCATGTTTAACGTTTTGTGGACGCAAAGAAATATACTTTGTAATGAGATTAAGAAAATTTTGCCCTTCAATATTTCTTTCTGTGATCACAAACTCACGCGTCACTTTTGTCTTTGTATTAGGAACTTTTGTTACAAAATGAGAGAACTCGTCTAAAATAACTCCCACACGTAGAAAAGTTAACTCGCTTTTCACATAAGCACCAACTATTCCAACGATCAATGCAACATTTGTCATTAAATATGTTTTATCCTCAGCTTCTGTCACAAATCGGGAGACGTTTTTCTTTGACAAGATATCAGACTTTTTTGCATGGTAGCCCTATGCTTGCCTCTTAAGAAATGCATGTAAACAGGTATATTTTGCAATATCTATATTCTTCTTCAAAGACAAATCACTTCGCAACATGCAATAAAGAGTCCAGAGTGTTGAAGCTTTTTGATTCTTTCTTCCCTCGAAATAGGATAATAAAACCTTCTCATTAACACGTTTAATTTTTTTGTCTTCAAGCCACTTCCCAAATTTTCATAATCCAAATCGTACCGGACTTTTGCGGAATCGCGGTCGATAATGCACTTTGTGCGGCCTCTTCTATATCGCTTGGTAGTCCGCCTGAATCTGGATCTGACATTTTTATTCGTACGATACAACGAAATATTTAGCTAATAAAAGTAAATATTTATACTATAACAAACACCTGTCAAGTCAAATAAATTATTATCAATACCATGGAAACTGCCATTTAATACGATTTATGTCGTATGGCGTTTCTAAAGAAATTAGTTATGACGTTTAATGTCAGATCAACTGGAAAATAGTATATTCTTCAACGAGCGTATAATGACGGCTATTATTAACGAGGGTGGGAATTACAACGCGAGCCGTAGGCAAGCGTTGTAACCACCCGAGTTAATAATAGCCAAATTATACGCGAGTTAAAGACTATACTTTCTCTACAGCTGTAGGATTAACTTAAAAAGAGAATGGATAGGTAGATGATAGATACTCAGAAATTAATGCTGTGAGCCCGCGTTTTTGACAAAAATGTCATTACAATTGTGTCAAAACCGCGAGCTGACGTTTTAAATTCTGAACACAATTATGAGTTGTTTAGCGATTGCTAGGTAACGCACACTCTATACGTCTATACCGTATCATTTCTGTCTGCTAACCGTTGAAGAATGAAAATACGAGTGATGTGATTGGTCTACAGCTCGTCTGTAATAATTCATCACACGGGGTGAAGAATTGATGCCATTATACAATTGGATAAAAAGGCAGAATGTATTGTGGTGGATCTTAAATCGTTACTCTTTGTTTAATTTTTGTGCCACATTAATTATTTTTTTGAGATGTTAAATAAAAAGAAATGATTTTATCTGGGCTGGACTCTGTTGCTAATTTTGCAATCTCAGGGTTATGATTTCTTTTTTTTTTTAAGTGGGTTCAGAAGGTAAGTCTTGAAAGTTGATTTTTTTAAATCTAGCGCCGTTTCCTCTTAAATCTGATAGCACTGACGTTCCTTGGTTGTGTATCCTAACCTGTATCTTTGAAATGAGCGTGAGAAATATCGATTGTTTGATCTTTAAATTGATTTTGATTGTGGTGTTTTATTCCAGGTAAGTAGATAAACAAATTGTAACATTCAACTGTGGTAACAGGATTTTATTTTCTAGCTTCAAGGAAAATGTTCAAGATTTTAATGAATACTTAGTGATACAAAAAATGTTTACTTGCAAAATCAAATCGATTATACTAATAATTAAGACTAATGAAAAACTTAGCGGTTAATTAATTATATTATTAAACTTAGTGAACGTAAATGCTTTTAAATGTCTAGTTCGGGGAAGATTTTCTTCGGTTTCTCACCGATTTAGAAAAAATGGAAAATATTGATTTTAAATCTGATAACGTTCTTATTATATAACTTAACTTAACTATTCTAGGTACTTTACAATTGTTCCGGTTCATAAAATGTGGTTATTGGTCCGAATTAGGGTAATCGTATATGTCTGGGTCAAATTCTGGAATCTAGGGTTCAGGGAATGCCGGGTCAGGACGGAAATCCTCAGGACTTGGTCTCAGCTGTCTCGGAAACAGTTATACTCCAGGATGTAGGAAGGTGTCTTAAAATTTCAGAGGTTGGAGTTAGTTTTCGGTAAATATTGTAAGTATTTTTTTTAACTCTTCTAAGATTTACTTAGGTGAGTAAATTTTTATACAAATTTAAATGACTATACTGTTTTAGTTTTATCTCGGAGAAGTTTTTGATGAAGAAATTTTTAAACGTTTATATTTTTGGAGATCGTCTTCAGCATTTCTGCTCTACACGCCAGCTACCGAAAAACTCTTCTATTATTTTTCATAACTAGAGACTTCTGACACGAAAATGTTCAAAGCACTCTTTCATGTAAGCTTTCATACAATTTGTCGTATTACGATTGAGCTAAAATTTTGAATGTGTTTTGAAGATACTGGACAATAGGATAAATACCTTAGGAGAGTCTAATTGAAATGATATGAGGATGTTAAGACATAGATGAATATTCTACCTTTTTTTTTATGTCCGAGTACGAAATTAAATAATTTGATTAGGACATTTGCTCATCTGTCAAAAAGGTCGGTACATAATTTCAATACAAAACTTAATTTTAACTTTACAATATAACTTCATAATAATTAATTTGTTACAATTCCTAATTTACACTGTTTCCATTTAATTTACTGTTCCTATAAGTGAAATATTAGAATAAGGTCAAATGACATATTTTCCTAACGACCAATCATCAGTTAGCTATGTAAATAATTTTGTAAGATTGTTGTAATGTGATTAATTGTCAATGGTTTTACATGTTTTGTGATCTTAAATTATATAATTTATTCTTAATTTTAAATATCTTGTTTTAATTAATGATTTTCCAAATTATGTTATCTTACCCCTTTGATTTTACAAGTTATGCAACTTAATCTACAGTGCCGCATTAACAGTAATAGTCTAGACAAATGTATCCATTACATTTTTTGGCTCTTCCCCGGTATAAAAATATTCGCAGAATATTTTTATCCGTAATTTTTTTTTAACTTTCTATTTTCTAATCTTTAAATCTAATTATCCTAGTTTTACATATCTAACTTGTTTCTGAATGAGTGTCTTGTGTTCTTTGTGTGTCTTTCCAATTTAAAGGTATGGTTTTAAATTTGTTATATGATATCGTCCTATGCACATTTGGTTTTCTTGGTCTTCTAATTCGTACGTGTTTCCCATTATTTTGGTAATTTTGTACGGTCCCGAATATGCCTTTGTTAGTTTTGCGGTAATCTTTCGTTTCTTGTCGCTGACTCGAAGTTTTCGAACAAGGACTACATCTCCGATTTTGAATTCATGGCATTTTCCTTTAAATTTGTTTTGTTTGTTTTCCCATTTCTTAGATTTCTCGTCTAGTCGGTGTTTTGTTTCTTCTAGTAGCTCTTGTAAATTAACAACCTCTTCTGTTTCCCACGGTCGTTGTGGATGTGTTCCTGTCATTAAAAGTGAAGGTACTTGGTTATGTACAGTACTGGGAATGTATTCAATCTTTACTGAACGCTGTATATTTTTTTTTTTTTGATTCTGGAGTAAGTTTGATTAGCCAAAAGGCGGATTTTAGGTCTAGTTTTGAAAAAATTTTTCCATTGCTGCACTTCGACATAAGCACGTCGACTGTTGGTGGACATTCGTATGCCGGTTTTACGCGTTTGTTCATTTCGCGCATATCTAAACAAAGTCTTAAAGTTTTGTGAGGTTTTTGTGCTATAACTACTGGGTTTATAAAACATGAGTTCGATCTTTCGATAATTCCTTGCGCGAGCATCTTTTCTATCTCGATATCTACCTGTTTCCTGTAATGATATGGAATTGGGTAATTTACACATTTTAGTGGCGTTTTGTCTGTTACTTCTATTTTGTGTTCGTAATTTTTGGCAAAAGTGACTTCTTCATTGTAGCTTCTCTCGGTTTCCTTTAATATCTGTAATAGCCTGTTCCTTATTTCTTCTTCTATTTCAATTCCTTCCATTAATCTTTTTACTTCATTTTTGATACAAGACTTCATTCCATAAAAATCTTTATTTTCTATAATATTGTAATTAATTTCTTTCGGCTCTCTGTGAACCTTTGTTTTAACATTTAATTTTTTTTTTTCTGTACCTTCTTCTGAATATAAATTCTCATAGCATACACATAAATATCTTTCTTTATTATACTTCGTTTCAATACCATCTTCTATATCTTCCGGCTTAATCCAAAAATTACAAACTTGCTGTGTTTCATAAAAGCTTTCTAATTTTATTTTGTGTTCTTTTATTCTTACTTCGTCCTTTTCAAAATCTATTTTCATTTGAAGGTCCCTGATGTTGTCGAGTCCTATTAGGCAGGGAAAACTCATGTTAGGAAAAATGTAAAATCCCATTGGATATTCTTTGTCGTTTAATTTTACTGTCGCGTTTAATTTTTGTGAAATGGTACCCAGTTTCTTCCGGTTTGTGGCAACAATATTTATCTTCTTTGTATTGACTAGATATTTTTCCAGCTGGGGAATCTGCTCAGCTATAGTTTTGTTTAGAAGCGATATTTCTGCAGCAGTATCGATAATGGCATAAACGTTGATTTCGTTAAGTTTCATTTGAATACTTGGAAATGTGTACTGTTTTTCTGTTTCAAGTTCTGTATAGTTTGTATCGATGATATTATGAGGGTTATCGTAAAATCGGGTTACTTGGTCATGTCCGGGATGTCTTGGTACTGAATAATGATTTAGTGAAGGGTTAGCGACGTACTGGGCTCGTTGTTCCAGTCCGGTGCTGTCAGAATCGGCGTTTTTTTTTGGACGTTATCTTCACAAATTTTTAGTGAAGGTAACTGATTATGTTCTTGTGGTATGTAGTTGTGTTCACATCGTCTGTTGTATAAATCTCCATCATGTGGTTTACTATGACCCTTTTGTTCGCATTGCGTCATGTTTATCTGGGCGTATGGGTTTGTGGTATTTTCTCCTGCTGTATTACTGTCGCGTCGTTGATAGTTTTGATTCATATTGCTTTTCCCATTTTGTCCGTTATAACGTTGTTGATTATAGTACTGTCCATTGTTTGAATTTCTATTATTGTTGTTATTGTTATGATATTTTTGATATGAACTATTATTATGTGAATTATATCGATTGTTGTAGTTTGATGGTTGGTAGTTTGACCGATTTTGGTGTTGGGTGTAATTTGAATTTGCATTTGTGTGGTTATGTGAGAGTGCGTTGGGGTGATTTTGATTTGTGTTTATGTTCGGAGAGGTCTTCTGCATTGTCGTAAGATTATCCAGTTTCTGTAGAATTTTCATGAGTTGCGCCATGTTGTTGACTTCTTGGCAAATTATGGATTGACTGTCAGACAGCATAAAATGATTTAATAGATATCGTGTGATTTCTTGTTCTGTAAGGCTGGGTATATGCTTACACTTGTTATACATGTCGCAAGCATAGTTTTCTCGTGATAGTCTTCCATCTTTGGTATACTTTCCCGTGAGTAACCTAATCTTCTGTCGATCCTGTTGTTGTTCGTTCCAATACTGTTTCTGGAATTCTTGAGCGAACTCTTCTACAGTATTACAGTGGTCGCTTATTAATTCAAACCATTCTAAGGCTCGATTTCCTAGTGATAAACGTATAAAATTCAATGCCATTCGCTCATCAGCTATGTCTTCACAAAGTTTTCTGATGATTTTGAGGTAAGTCATCGGATGGATATTGTCATTCGCTCCTAGAAATTTTGGCCATCTTTCCGGCTTCAGCAAAGAATTTTTATAACATTGATCATCTGGTGTGATTATTGTTGCTTTATTTGCTAGTTTTATCTGAGCAACTTTGGTTTCTATGGTGTCAAACTTGTCCCTTTCTTCAGCTTGTAAACTTTGGATCATATTTAGTAAGGTTTTTGTCTCGCGGGTGAGGTTTCCATCGAGTTCAAGGGTGTGTTGTTCGACCCGATCAATTTTATGACATGCTTCTGTCGTTTTTATTTCTAGTTTATTCAGGTCGGTTTCTAGCAATTTATGTTGTTTTTTATAATTCTGTTCGATGTTTCCTATATAGTCGTGGGTTTCGGTGTTTGTGACGGCGATCCTATCAAATATTTCAGCTTGTACGGTGCCTATCTGTTTATGTAACTGGTCTACTTCTTGGTGGACTTCGTTTTTAAGTTCAGCTTGAGTCGTGTGTATGTTCTCCTCTAGTAGCTTAGCAAATCGTCGCATCTCTTCCCTATGTTGTTCAAAAATTTCTTGCTTTTGTTTAGCCAGTTCGGTATCTATTCTTTCACTTAGTTCTTGTATTGTTCTCCGGTTTTCTTCTGAGCTTTCCTGAATGGTCTTCTGTGTATCTACGGTGCTTTCTTTTAATTTTGTACTTAGTAGTAGGATGTTTTGGTCTTGTTTTTGTAACATATCTGCGATAGTTTTCAGATCGATACTAACGTCTCCTGCTGAGTTTGATCTGCGGTGTCGGCGGGTCTCCATCTTAAGGTATGGCTGATTAACTTTTTAACTGTTTACGTAGTGATCTGGACCTCGTGTGAATTGGATGTGAATGGTGTTTGTATACTGTGGTACACAGACAATTATACAAAATGTGAAAATAAACAAGACACACAAATGTAACAAATACAATAAAATAATGTAGAGATGTTTATACAATAAATAAAGTATACCCTTAAAATTTTATTGTTTCTTTATTATCTACCAAATAAATATATGTAAATCCTTGATATCTAGTTTTATTTAAAATGGAAATAGACTATACTTTCTATACTTTAGCGTGTATTTTCGAGCCTCACGTTGTTGGTGCCAAATTCTAATGTGGTGGATCTTAAATCGTTACTCTTTGTTTAATTTTTGTGCCACATTAATTATTTTTTTGAGATGTTAAATAAAAAGAAATGATTTTATCTGGGCTGGACTCTGTTGCTAATTTTGCAATCTCAGGGTTATGATTTCTTTTTTTTTTTAAGTGGGTTCAGAAGGTAAGTCTTGAAAGTTGATTTTTTTAAATCTAGCGCCGTTTCCTCTTAAATCTGATAGCACTGACGTTCCTTGGTTGTGTATCCTAACCTGTATCTTTGAAATGAGCGTGAGAAATATCGATTGTTTGATCTTTAAATTGATTTTGATTGTGGTGTTTTATTCCAGGTAAGTAGATAAACAAATTGTAACATTCAACTGTGGTAACAGGATTTTATTTTCTAGCTTCAAGGAAAATGTTCAAGATTTTAATGAATACTTAGTGATACAAAAAATGTTTACTTGCAAAATCAAATCGATTATACTAATAATTAAGACTAATGAAAAACTTAGCGGTTAATTAATTATAAAAAAACTGTTATTCGCGAAGATTTAACTAAAGCACGTATTTCTGTTGTTAAAAGTTTAATAAATAAGACCTCTTATAGGGATGTATTCACAAATAATGGAAATATTTTTGTAAAAATAAGAGGAAACATTTGTAAAATTAAATCAATAAGTGACTATAATAACATTATAGATAAACATTTTAACGTCGCATAGTAACCAATTGCCTCTCGTTCTATCTAAGTGGTTCTTTTCTGTATTTTCTTTTGCTATCTTTTTTTTGTATTTATTTCTTGTACTCGTATAAATATGTTTTAGTCTTTCTTAGCTCAGTTGTTCTCTTATTTGAACTTATGAATTTAAAACTATTTTATATATCAATTTATTTCCGATAATTATTTTAGTATAATGTCTCCTAGATGTACTCTGGCACACTTGAATAGTAGATCGATTTTTACTAAATTAAATAATGTATCAAATTATATCCACACTCATAATATTGATATATTAGCAGTTACTGAAACTTGGTTAAATGCGCATATTGATTCTGATTTCGTGGCGATTAACGGTTACAATTTTTTCAGAAGGGATAGGTTAACTAGGGGTGGGGGAGTTGGCTTTTATGTAAAGAAAAATATACAAGTATCTGTATTGGATACAAGTCTAAAAATTGAGCAATTATGGCTAAGTATTGTATTGAATAATAAAAAAACTATTGTTGGTGTGGCTTACAAACCCCCTCTGATAGACTATAAGTTCTTCTTGGATGAAATTGAGTGTTCTTTAGACTTAGCATTTTCGGCCACGGACAGGGTGCTTTGCTGTGGAGATTTTAATATAGATTTGCTTAAAGTGCAGGATACGTCCACTATCTATTTTCTTGATTTTCTTGATTCATTAAATATGAAACAAATTATTAGCCAGCCAACACGTTTAACTAAAAACTCAATCTCGTTACTTGATGTTGTTTTTTGTACAAGTACTGTTGAATTTTCTGATTCCGGGGTGTTATCATGCGACTTCTCTGATCATGATGCTGTATATTGTAACATATTATGTATCTCCCCAAATATTGAACCTAAATTTTACTCATACAGGAACTTTAAAAGAATTGATTATAACAAGTTTGAGTATGATTTAAATTTACTACCTTTGCATTACATATTTACCATGGAGGATATTGATGACAAAGTTCACTTTTTAATCGTTGTTTGTTGGAGTTATTTAATGTGCATGCACCTGTGCTGACTAGACGATTTACTAAGAGGTGTACTCCTTGGCTTACTGATAATTTAAAACTACTTATTCAGTTAAGAGATAAAGCGCAAGCAAGATTTCGAAAATCATTGTCCTCTGCTCATTGGGATTATTACAAAACTTTGCGTAATTTAACAACCTCTACATTTAAAAGGGAAAAAAGGCATACTTCGATTTTATTTCAAGGACAACACCACCCAATAAATTGTGGAGACATTTTTCTTTTCTGGATTTCAGTAGTCGGGGGCTACTGATGCATTGCCATTGAATCTTTCTGATGTAGTCGCGATCAATAATCACTTTTTAAACAACATTCCGGGCAGTAATAATCATGACGTTTTCTTTCACAATAACAATAATATACATTTTTCTTTCTCTCTGGTTGATCCCAACCTGATAATGAATATTATCCATAATATTGGTTCTACTGCTACTGGTGTTGATGAAATCAACATAATAATGCTTAAGACATGTTGCCCGTACCTGGTTCCATTTATAACTCACTTAGTTAACTCTTGTATAGAAAAATCTGTGGTACCTGTGATGTGGAAGTATGCATTGATTAGACCACTTCCTAAAGTCATAAATCCTACCTCTTTCAACGATTTGAGGCCAATAAGTTTATTGCCGACTATGTCTAAAATATTTGAAAAAGTCATCCATATGCAATTGAATAAATTTGTTATTGATAATGGTATACTCCCAAATATCCAATCGGGTTTTAGAAAGGGGCACAGTTGTGAAACTGCACTACTGAGTGTGACAGATGATATTATTGGGGCTACAGATAAGGGTTTGGTCACTGCCTTGGTGCTGTTAGATTACTCTAAAGCGTTTGACACAGTTTGTCATGCCACTCTTTGCTCTGTTCTGCTTCATTTTGGTTTAAGTCGTGCATCTGTGAAGTTAATACAAAGTTATCTATCTCATAGAAAGCAGAGTGTTATCTTGGAGTCAAGGGTGTCACCTCCGCTTAGTCTTAAATCGGGCGTGCCGCAGGGCTCAATTTTGGGCCCGCTATTGTATTCAATTTACACGTCTAAGTTTATTGAGCACATCAAGGTATGCCGTACGCACATTTATGCTGACGACACACAGCTTTATCTTTCTTTCGAGCCTAGTGAATGGCGGTTAGCTTTGGATGCTATAAACGCTGATTTAAATTCTCTTAATAATATCTCTACTAAGTTTGATTTACGATTAAATCCAACTAAATCTAAGGTATTACTCTTTGGAAAGTCTAAAATATGTAAAGAGCTGCAAAGGGTATTTAAGGTAGTAGTTGCTGGTATACAGTTACCAGTTGTTGAAGATGCAAGGAATTTAGGTTTATATATGGATAACTCATTTAGATTTCATAGTCAAATTACAAATAATATAAAATCAGCATACATGAATTTAAGAAAGCTTTATGCACATAGAAATTCCTTGCCACTAAATGTTAAAATAAAGTTGTGTGAGGCGTTCGTGTTGTCTCAATTTACTTATTGCTCTTCCATTTATCACTCTGCTATTGACAATGTTACCAGTGGTCGTATTCAGAGGTTACAAAACTCATGTCTACGATTTATTTTTGGAATCAGAAAATACGAACATATCTCGCATAAATTAAAAGATGTTGGCTGGTTAAATATGAAAAATAGAAGAGAATTGAAAATGTTGACTCTCTTCCATAAGATTGTGATAAACAAGTCGCCGCCGTATTTGTACTTAAGAATTAGGTTTAGATCTGATGTACATAACATTACCACGAGATTTAGAGGCTTAATATCTCCTCCTATATTCAAAACTTCTTTGTTTAAACGTTCGTTTTCGTATAATCTTTACATTAAGTATAATAGCGTTGACGTAAGCCTTAAGGCTCTTGGTATTGGTGCCTTTAAGTCTCGTTTGAAGAAGATATTATTTGAAGGTCAGGTTTGAGTGTGTTGGAGTGTCAGGAATATACATGTTTTGCTTTTTCTTTCAGCGTAATTACTATTCAATTTACATACTTACAACTGAGCGTACATGAAAGATTTATTGAATATATTTAATTTCTTAATTTTAGTTTTTAGATAGGGATAAGCAGCAATTGTATGTGCGCATGTATTAGTGCTACGGGGTCAGTTAGAGCAGTAATATTACTGAAACTCGCCCTGAGATTTGCGGGTTGTTAATAATAATGCTTTTTGTTTTTTTCTTTTTCTTCTGTCTATATATATATATATTTTTTTTTTTTTTGTGGCTATTATTTTGTTAGATATGTAACATACTCGCAATAAAAGACATATAATATTATTAAACTTAGTGAACGTAAATGCTTTTAAATGTCTAGTTCGGGGAAGATTTTCTTCGGTTTCTCACCGATTTAGAAAAAATGGAAAATATTGATTTTAAATCTGATAACGTTCTTATTATATAACTTAACTTAACTATTCTAGGTACTTTACAATTGTTCCGGTTCATAAAATGTGGTTATTGGTCCGAATTAGGGTAATCGTATATGTCTGGGTCAAATTCTGGAATCTAGGGTTCAGGGAATGCCGGGTCAGGACGGAAATCCTCAGGACTTGGTCTCAGCTGTCTCGGAAACAGTTATACTCCAGGATGTAGGAAGGTGTCTTAAAATTTCAGAGGTTGGAGTTAGTTTTCGGTAAATATTGTAAGTATTTTTTTTAACTCTTCTAAGATTTACTTAGGTGAGTGAATTTTTATACAAATTTAAATGACTATACTGTTTTAGTTTTATCTCGGAGAAGTTTTTGATGAAGAAATTTTTAAACGTTTATATTTTTGGAGATCGTCTTCAGCATTTCTGCTCTACACGCCAGCTACCGAAAAACTCTTCTATTATTTTTCATAACTAGAGACTTCTGACACGAAAATGTTCAAAGCACTCTTTCATGTAAGCTTTCATACAATTTGTCGTATTACGATTGAGCTAAAATTTTGAATGTGTTTTGAAGATACTGGACAATAGGATAAATACCTTAGGAGAGTCTAATTGAAATGATATGAGGATGTTAAGACATAGATGAATATTCTACCTTTTTTTTTTATGTCCGAGTACGAAATTAAATAATTTGATTAGGACATTTGCTCATCTGTCAAAAAGGTCGGTACATAATTTCAATACAAAACTTAATTTTAACTTTACAATATAACTTCATAATAATTAATTTGTTACAATTCCTAATTTACACTGTTTCCATTTAATTTACTGTTCCTATAAGTGAAATATTAGAATAAGGTCAAATGACATATTTTCCTAACGACCAATCATCAGTTAGCTATGTAAATAATTTTGTAAGATTGTTGTAATGTGATTAATTGTCAATGGTTTTACATGTTTTGTGATCTTAAATTATATAATTTATTCTTAATTTTAAATATCTTGTTTTAATTAATGATTTTCCAAATTATGTTATCTTACCCCTTTGATTTTACAAGTTATGCAACTTAATCTACAGTGCCGCATTAACAGTAATAGTCTAGACAAATGTATCCATTACAGTATATATTATTCAACAGCCGTAGAGAAAACTATTTTTTGGTCAAAATTAGATAAAATCTTGTATGCAACACGTTATGAAATGTTATTTTGTGTAACACATGTCATTTTGGCAAATATTCCATTTCTTTACTCAAAATAACCCATTTCATAAGTGGTTACATAAATAGTTATTAAGCGTAATTTGAACGTGGATCATATTCAAACGGGAACCGTTTATGTAAAGTGTATTTAAGGTTCCTAATTTAAATCTGAATAGTTTATGGTTACATTAGAGTTAAAAGGTTAGGCTTAGGTTTTAGCCTTTAAATGACGTTCTGTATTATGAAACGCTGTTACTTGTCATTTAACTAAAGCTGATTTTTTACAGGAAAGTAATATGTTTTAGGACAAAACCACAAAATATTAGCATTCTTGTACATAATTCTGACGTTAACATATCTTATATGCAAAATAACCGAATTTTGGGAAAAATTTTAACGACCAGGAATCCCTTGATTTATTGACAGTGGTAGCCAAATTGAAGGATATAATAGAAAGCAAGCAAACCAATACAGTGACAAGCAAAGAATATGTATGTATAAATATATTTGAGGCTCCTCCTTAAATGTTATTTGAACCTGTAGGGTCACACGTGGAAAATTATTGCTGAAAACTATAATGCTATGCATCCCTTTAGTGTGCGAACTTCGGAACAGCTGTCGGCTAAATATGAAAATTTAAAACATCGCGCAAGAAAGTACGTTGCGCATAATAGACAGATGCCCGTCGACGAACATCATTATCATCAACCCCCACCCACCCCGAAAAGGGTCAACACAAATCATATGTCGATAATTGAGCATGTGGGAAAGGGGGTGTTGGAAATGCGGACCGACCACATGCCGGTAAGGCATAGGTATGGGAATCCCTTCACGGTGTCTATAGCGGACGGACGGGAGGAGGCTGCCAGGTATGCACTGGGAATCAAAGAGCAAGACTTAGTCTGGTACACAGACGGATCTAAGACGGCTAACGGTACCGGTGCAGGGATATGCTCTCAGAATGAGGGCCACAGTTACGCACTGGGGGAGTATGCTTCGGTGTTTCAGGCGGAAGTATATGCTATTCTCCAATGCGCACACACAATGAATGTGAAAGCGGTGACCAACAGACGAATTCACATCATGTCTGATAGCCAAGCGGCATTGAAGGCGTTATTAAGCCGGAAGGTATCGTCCAGGCTGGTGATGGAATGCCTCGACGAACTGGTGAAACTGTCGAACCGGAACAAGGTTAGGTTGACTTGAATACCGGGCCATCAGGGGATTGAGGGCAACGCAAGGGCTGACGAACTCGCGAAGAGAGGGTCAGAGATGGAAATGTACGGCCCAGAACCTTTCTTCGGGGTCACAAGGCATACGGCCCGGAGACATATAGGAGACTGGGTTCGTACGAAGCAGCAGGAATACTGGGGAGCCTCACCCGGTATAGTACATGGCAAAACCTTTATAGGGAACCCATGCAGGAAAAGAGCTAGAGAACTACTACATCTTAGTAGGAAACAGCTCTGCATCGTAACGGGACTAATGACCGGACATGCTGCGGTGAAAGAACACCTACGCAGAATCGGAATGTTTGACGGGGACACAAAGTGTAGACTTTGTGGAATAGAACCGGAGACAGCCGATCACATACTGCGCGATTGCGAGGCACTAGATCGCAGAAGGCAGAATATGTTTGGGATAACGAAAGGAGACCCAGAGATATACCTTACCCACTCGGTTAGGGACCTGTACAGGTTAGTGGAGGGGACTACCGTGCTAGAGTGGGTGACTTGAACAAACAGATGTGGCACAATAAGCCTGATGGCTGCGGTGCCTACCGGTGACTATTGGTCGGACGGGTCTGGAAAAAAAAAAAAAAAAAAAAACCCCACACCCACCACACATTAAAAAAAAACATCTTGATTTTTATAACTTCCTACTACTTCTTCAATAATGGCTTCGTCTATAGCAGTAGGCTCTTTCATTTCAATTGCATTATTGTGTAGCACAGCTGTAGCTACTACAATAATTTTAGCCAAATCATTATTAACCCGCATACCTAAAGTTGATATTGGTAATCTTCTTTCCCATACCCCGTACTGGTGTTCAACCGTATTATGTGTTTTGATGCGGCTTTTGTTATATAATTCTTCAGCAGGGTTATTTGTTTGCAGCAACGGTGTTAACAACTAATTCGAGTTTCTATAACCATTATCTCCAAGAAGAAAACATTCGTTATACCGCCTATTTTCAAATCTCTTCAATTAACTGTTATTGGAAATAGTCATGGGTTGAGCCACACCATCGTGCTACAAAATTAATGATTTTTAAAATGTGATCGCACACTGTTTGGACATTGTAGAAAAAATGGCCTTTCCTATTACGGTAAACTTTTGCATCGTCTTTCCTTGTAAACAAAATTATAAATATATAAACATCAGCAAATCTTGGTTAACAATTTTTTTACCAGGTAACTGAATTTTTATATACGTACAATAAATCGTTCCGATTACTTTAGGAAATTTGTAAATTTTGTAAAAATCAGCCTAAACTTCAGTTATGTCATAATTACTTTCAGGCATTTTGGTAAATTGTGGGCATAATAGAGCGATTGCAGTAGCCACTTTTCTGATGATTCGTCCCACAGTTGTCTTTATAACAATAGCAAAATCACCGGGAGATACCATCATGTAACTTAATGCGAAAACCAGGCAGCGGTTTCTCTGCAAATCATTTTATTTGGTTCTCAATGTGCGACAAAATTAAGACAATAGTTCTTTTGGTGAATTTGAATCTATCAAATAATTCATCATCTGACAATTCATCAAAGTATTGTTTTCTTATTTTAAATACTTTCGTCTCTCGTCTTCTTCGCACAACATCAAATAATTCTTTATCAGATAGTCCACCTGCTTCCTTACAAAATCCACGCAACATACAGAAATCTACCTGCAAACCTTTAAAAACGAATGCAATATTGTAATGCTCTGGTGAACCTTGAAAACGAAATTCCGGAATTTTGTAAAAAACCCATAATGAGTGACGAGGCCCATTTATGCTTGAATGGAGCTGTGACTAACCAAACCACTGTTCTAGGGTAGTGAGAACTCACAAATTATTCACCAACAACCGTTACATTATCCAAAAATTACAGTATAGCATGGCGTTAGTGCTGGAATCATAATCGGGCCTTATTTGTTTGAGGACGATCAAGGAACTTGAGCTGGAGAATATATGGTATCAACAAGATGGTACTACGGCGCACACAGTTCATGAAACTATGGCTATTTTAAGAAGAATGTTTCCAAAAACGTCGATATGGGATATCCCCCAAGATCCCTGACTGTACCCAACTTTTGGTTGTGGATTATCTCAAGGATCTGGTTTTTGTAATTCATCCTGATACTCTGGAAGCATTAAAAACCAATGTTTGGAAAGAAATTGCGAGCATACCACCTGATATGTAGGAGAAAGGAATGAAAAATGCCCTAAAAGGAGCTCATTACTGCATTAACGCTAGAGGTGATCATGTAAACCCTTTTCCAAAATGTTCCTAACCGTTTTATAGTCTATTCAATTGCTTGTTTTCGGGCAAACTGCGAAGGACTGCTATTGAACGCCTGCCTCATCATCTTTAGGTTTTCGGGGTTCTCACCATACGTTATGGGTCTGGTGACTTTTTTCACCATGTTGCCAGTTCTTCTCAAATTATTCATCCACCTGATGATGGTGTTGCTAGATGGAAAGGCTTCCCGTCGACCAATATTAAAATGAGTGCGAAATAATCGTTGCGTAGTAATGATAGATTCGCCATTTCGAATAAACGTGTCGAATACAAACATACGATGTTCTAACGTCCACTGCTACATGCTTACTGAAGTTGCATTACATTACAACAGGACTTACATCGCATTTGCTCCTATCCCACGGGGGAAGTTGAGCATTATGTATTACAAAAACGTCCGGTTCCCGGTTGTCATCCTGTATATGAAACCTAAATGCGAGGGACACATTATTCTGTCAGGCGTACCGTCTAGTCCAATACAAATTGAAAAATCTAAGTATCATATTTTTCAATGCAATTGTTCATGTGCAGTAGTTGAAATGTTACCCAGATATGCTTATTTAAAAATCCTCACAACTGTGAAAGCTCTCATTCGGAAAGAAAAGTTTATTGTTTTAAAACTGCATCCAATAACGAAATATCATGCCGCAGCCGATAATGATAATAGCGAGTGGCCGTGTTATTTTAAATATTTTTTTAGGAGCAAAAACTGTGTTAAATGGCGCTTTTGCGACGTGTTGTTGGATACTAAACATGAACCTGGTTTTTCGCTTGTTCTATGTACAGTAGTGGTCGAATTAATGTGAATACAATGATAATTTAAAGAGAAATAAACGTGTATTGATTACACATAAATGATATTGTAAAATCAATACAATTCAAGTTGTTTTAATATGAAATGTGTCCTCCTTTGGCTTTAATAACTTCTTGAACACGTTTTGGCATAGAATCAATAAGTTTTTTACACATGTCAGTTATTTCCTGGTCCCGGAACCATATCTGGATAACAGCCTCAGTGAGTTTGGTCTATGTTGTATGATCTATTTTATGTACTCTATCTTTTACGATTGCCCACACATTTTTAATCGGATTAAGATCCGGTGAGTTTCCAGGCCATTCAAGGCATGATATCTTTTTATCCTTGAAATATTTCATCATCATCTTGGACACATGACAAGAGGTTGTTGAAAAACGGATTGACCATTCGCGTCAATTTTTCTTAGTTCAGCTTCCAGTCTACGATTTAATAAGTATTTGTATTTTTGTGAGTTCATCATACCTTCAACTGCCACAAGAGATCCAGTACCATTACAAGAAAAGCAACCCCAGAACATCTTCTTTAACGGATGTTTAACTGTTTGGTCAATATGAGCTGCCGTAAGTTTTTCGTTGATACTTTTTCTTACGTAACGAGATCGCTGCCTTTGTATCAAAAAATGGCTTTCATCTGAAAACAACACTTTCCTCCAATGTACGACAGTTCCGGTCGCATATTTCTTTGCCCAAACATATCGCTTTTTCATCATAGGAACAGTCAACAATTGTTTCTTTGAAGGTCTCACTGTTTTTCTTCCACCTTCTATTAGTCGTTTTCAAACAGTGGAGTCATGAATAATAACTCCAGCGTGTGCTAAGTCTTGCTGAAGTTGTTGGCTTGTTTTTGTAGAGTTTAATTTACTTTCTCTTATTAAAAAAGCTTCATCTCTTGCTGTGGTCTTTCTTTTTCTTTCACATTTCCCTTTTCTGTTCACCTCAACAATTTCAGTGTTTCTGTTAAGCTTCAATATCTTATTTATCGCTTCTAAACTAACATTACACTCCTTGGCAATATCTTAGTGACTAACATCCATCTTCAAAAATTCAAGTCTACTACAGACCTAGTTCACCAAAAATAAAGTAATTCAGAAAACAACCAAAATACAACGCATCTGTAGCGTGGCACGTCTTATTACTCACTGACTGTCAGAACTATGAAAGAAAATGGTCGCTACAATGACATAGACGGGTTGCCAACTACGAAAAACAATAGAATTTTAAAAATAATGATGCGTTCACATTAATTCACACATTACTGTATTATTTTTTTAGCCGTTTATATGCCATAGCAAGCATATAATTATGTTTTGCAACGGGAATTGGCTCTCTTTGGTCACTTAGCAGTAATAAGTAAAATCCCTGTAATTTCCTAGATTCTCGTTTCAAATGTGTTTTTTAATCGTTTCTATTGAAATCTAGTTTGTTATAGGATTGCCATTGTACAATCTCTTGTAAATTTCGCAAGTAGCGGTATACATTTTATCCACTTCCATGTAAGTAGCTTCCGGCTCCATTAGCATGTGGTTAATTTCTGTAATGGAACTTGTAGGCAGGAGTTTCTTTAAAACGTAATAAAATATTATTGCTACGTGTCTATTTCTGTTCGGGCTGTAACAAAAATCGCTATGGAAGTTCAACATTTATACATTTTAATATCTAAAGGAAATATAAATTTTCTGGTATAGGAGTTGAATCATTACTACTTATATTTATCTTACATGTCGTTAACTTGAGAATCCATAGTTACTTTTTGTAGAAGGTTGCCACGTGTCTAAGTTTGGTGTAAATATTTTTCCAAATCAAAACACATTTGGATTTTGATTTTAGTTTGCTGTTTCGTCATACTGGAAGCATCTGTGGATGTTAGTGCCAAATTAAAACGATTATGTATGTGTCATTTAAAACGTATAAATTAAGTTTTTTATCAAATATATTTGATATTGGAATTTTTTAAAAGGACTCCATTCCTAATTACTACTTACTGGTTTGTTTCTAGTGGCGCGGATATTCAATTTTTTTTAGTTCTTTCTGAATGCAGGTGCTATAATTCGTCGATTGAATTATGCTTTTCTTTTCTTACTGATCGAATCGATTTTAAGTATTCACGGTTGCGCTGGCGTTCGTAGTCGTCCTTACTCGACGTTTAACAGACGGTTTCGTCATTCGTGATTTTTTTACATCACTTAATTAGCATCGCTAAACTCTTTATTGAAATTGTAATCGTAGCAATGCAAAACTAGTCCATATAATTCATATACAAACAACGTTGATTTACAAACATATATAATTCCAGGAAAATGATATAACAATCTTGCCATGAAGCGTGAGAATGATACTTGTAGATGAGAGCAAAGCAACAATTACTATAATCATGAGAAAAATAGAAGAAAATTAATATTTAATGGTGACTAAATGTAAAATGAACGATACTCCAAAATAACGTATGTAGAAAGTACGAATCGTGGAGTAATTATGGTTTGTTAAGGAGGTACGTCAGCATTCATTTGCTGATTATAAGATGATTTGAATGCTGAAATATATTAAAATGTAATATATGGTAGCAGCTTTGATATATTTTCTGTGTTCCCGGAATATTGTCCTCTCAGGCCAACCAATATTAAACTAGGAATAATCCTATAGGCACACAATAATAGTTCCGCCCGTCACCTCCAGTAACGGGCTAATTTAACTCCCAATGTGTATCGACTAATATTAAATCAAGTATAAGTTTATAAGCTGGCAAAAATAATTTGCCTCTCTCAGAAACGTGTATAACGCGAAAATGCCCTGGCAAGTAGCCTCTTTGCTACATGATGTGTTAATAGAAGTTTAGTTTATAGTTTATTATTTTATCGTACAGTTAATTTTCGTATTTTTTGTTTTATTAAGTATGTCAATAAAAATATTTTAATTACCATACGAATCAGTTCAAAACTGATTTCCACATTATCCAACACATATAGGGTGGGGCATTAGTGCGAGGAAGTCCAATTATTCCTGTATTGTAAGAGAAATAAGAAAATGTAATTAAGATAAACGTTGAAACGCATGGGAGGCTATAAGCTACGAATATTTTTAAATATACAGATGCCAAATAAAGATAGGGTAAACTAAACTTACTTTATTTTAAATGCATAAATTTAATAACAAAGTTGGTGCCTCCTACCGTACTATAGCTTCCACATAAAATAATTTGTTTGCATTAGAAACGTTTCTAATATGATGTGTTCATCAGAAATTATTTATTGGAGTATTCAATATTTATATACAGAGCATGTTATAACTCGGAATGTTTATTTTCTCACCTATTTCAACTGGAACAGCCTGTATTTTATTATTGGTGTAAACTCCTCTCTTCTCGATCTTTATTATTTATTAAATGTTTCCTATAGCTAAATGCGCTAGTTTTTTAGTTATTTGCGTTTCTATAAGTCGAAAACTAAAAAGTACATACAGTTCATATTCTTCTGTTGAAATGGTATTGGTTGATTTAGATTTTTCATATTCATTCCAGTCCGACAAAACCGTTGCAACAAAATTTCAAAAGCGTCTGTTCTTGGTTGTCGTCTACCAGGGAATTGATGGTGATAAATTCTTCTTGCGAGTAAAACATTCTTATTACTTCCTTCCGACATAAAAATTTTGGGGTGAGGTTAGATTACTAATAATATCTATTACTACAATAACTAATATGCACGAATGAGATTTGTGTTGTTAAATGTTAGTTTCATTCTCCTAGCTCTTGATATACAAACGTACAAAATGTATAAAATTTTTCAAAATTATCTATTATAAATTTAAGTAATAACGTAGACACTCCTGACAGGTATGTAAGTACAGCAGCGGTAAAAAGTACCCAACCGATGCGAGTAAGAGCGAAGATATCGATGGACACCCCCCTCACTTCACCTCACTGTCGAGACCAATACATATTTTCTTATTTAGCAGCTCACGCTCGACGGGTGCACATCGTCGTTTACAGCAATATGTGTTTTTCGTATACTAGCGAAAGAAATGCAAAACTTGCAAGTGTATTGTTTATTTGTGAGATTCATTCATTCATTTGCCCTCGTGCGTTCGAATGATTGTATTACCTATATTATATACACATTGTATTCGATGTATACATTTTAACTTTGAGTTTGCTAATCAATCAACATATTATCTTGACAACGTTAGGGATTTTGTTTACTAGCTTTCATATGACTTTACTTAAAAGTGAACTACTTACTTCTGCTGCTATCAAGCCATATAGACTTCTAGATTATCAGAAAAGCTTATATATTTCGTGAGAATTACTATAGAACTTCAACGCTAAAATTTACGGCACTTATAAGATTTCATTTAAAATAACTTTAACGGCTTCAATTAACGACTATCGGTAAAAATTATCGGTCAAACACGGAATATAGAATATAAATTTTAACGACTATTTTAACGTCCGCGAAAATTAACGTATCTCTACAGAATACCATTTTCAGTTTACGGACCGTCAAGTTTTTTAATAGGATATTAATTTTCACGCATTACTTATGGAATAGCCTATCCTTTTCAACTCTATGAAATTTAAACATACCTATTTGTTATTTGATTGCTTCCACTTCAACATATTTACACATACAGGGTGCCCGGATTTCGTAGGGACATGGGTAACTTTTGGTTTTGAAGACATAGAGACGGTCAAATTTTACTTATTATGCTCCACTTATTGAACATTGAAGAAAAACTGAAATGTCCTAATTTATTTTATTTTGCCGTAACTTTTTTGATACTTAATATATTGAGATGCGGTTTGAAGTAATTCGCATCGTAATTTAAATATTTTACTTTCACCTAACAGAATAAATTTATTTTGTGCAAATTTTTAGTTATCTAACCAAACCTCAAAATTTTAAATTGAAACCGTGCTATTTTTGATCCCTTTAAGAGAGGCTTTTTTTTAATGCATTTATGTATCGTATGATATGACGTTTCTAAAATTAAAAAATTAAGCTTATTCTTTTTGCGAGAAGAAATCAGTTTTTTTTCATCACGTTATCTATGAAAACAGCACTGTTGTCATCACACGTACAGCAGCGGTAAAAAGTACCCAACCGATGCGAGTAAGAGCGAAGATATCGATGGACACCCCCCTTACTTCACCTCACTGTCGAGACCAATACATATTTTCTTATTTAGCAGCTCACGCTCGACGGGTGCACATCGTCGTTTACAGCAATATGTGTTTTTCGTATACTAGCGAAAGAAATGCAAAACTTGCAAGTGTATTGTTTATTTGTGAGATTCATTCATTCATTTGCCCTCGTGCGTTCGAATGATTGTATTACCTATATTATATACACATTGTATTCGATGTATACATTTTAACTTTGAGTTTTCTAATGAATCAACATATTATCTTGACAACGTTAGGGATTTTGTTTACTAGCTTTCATATGACTTTACTTAAAAGTGAACTAGTTATTTAGCGTTTAGAATTACTATTAATAATGTTAATTAGTGTCTTTAGTGATTTCTATTAATATATAGTCTTAAAAGAGATGCTTAAATTTGATCTTACTTTTTCTTTAAAAATATAATATGGATGTTATTCCGATGGCAATTATTTGAATCGCAATGCAGAATATTAAAAACAAGTATGTATGTGACAGCGATTATTTAAAAGACAAAAATATGTGTATTTCGAGATACTGTTTATGAATATATAACATTTGGATTTATTATTGTAAAACGAGATAATACACAGTAATGCAAATAGCAGGAGACAATAGGGAAAATCAATGCGTATTTGATGATAAATACCAAATAAGATTGAAACAGCATCAATTTTCTAAGATTGAAATGTTAATATAGCTAGCATATTATAATATATGTATATTATATACAGGCTGTTACAAATTCGCGGGTCATCATTGGGATCTCGAAAACGGTAAGAGATACAAAGTCGGTTAAATTGGGGCAAAGTTGCGTTTTTTGCTGCTGAACAATAATCCGTTTTAAAAAAATTTCTAAAAATTTTTGAAATATTTCCGAAAAACCGAAAAACACACTTTTCCTTTTTCTTCTGTTCTGAAGTTATTATTGCAGGGATCAAAACAAGATGAATACATTCTACAGGCACTTTTTGAGCTCTTTACGAAGGTATTATTAGATTCTGCTTAAAGCGTTTCGTATCGCTTTGACCACCGTCAACTTCATTTTTCTTATTGCCGCCATATTAGATCTTGGCATCATTAAATAGATCGATTTTTTCTGATATTTTTTCATGTATCACGCATCCTCATTAAGGAAAGTTAAATGGCTATAAATGCAGAAAATGTTAAAAATAACAGTATTAAGAAAAATATGGTGTGCTGTGATGGCAAAAATTTAACGTTTTGACATATCTCCGCATAGTTTAGTTTGTTTACTGTTTAACTCAAATGCAATTCGTTTTAGCCTTATTCAAATGATGAAAACAACGCATAACAACGTGACATGTTACAACTTTAGTAACAGCGAGCGAAATTTACTTCCAACAGTATCCATAAAGACGTCAACCAAATAGAACATTGTTTGGTAAATTAGATAGAAACGTTGTTCTTTATGGATCTTTTAGTAAAATTCGAAGGAAGTAGGAATTTCAGAATTTTAGTACAAATTCAGAAAACAACTTTTAATATCCAGCTAATTGCTGAAAAATTAAGTAGGTATTATAAAAACACACAAAAAGAAAAAACCCAAAATATGTATTACAATGTCGATACTGTAGTCTGTGTCTTTGAAATTCTGAATAAGTTATATTTTACAATACTCGTCACATTGCATTGATACCAAACATGACTAACACAAACGAATTAAACTAGAAAAAATAACGGTGTACTCGACAGTTCTGAAAGTACCTACTTGATAGACATATTCATAATTATTATAGTCTACAAATTTAATAGTTCACAAACAAAACAAAATTTTCAGAGTAGATATTCGAAATATCCTCCGTTCTTTGCTATACATAGATTTATTCTTCGTCGAACGTTATTAACAGCACGTTGAACATCTCTTCTTCGTAACGAATTAAATGAAACCAAAATTTTATTGCGTAGCTCGGCAATGTCATTAACTGGTTCAGCATTAACTTTGTTTTTCAGAATACCCCACAAAAAAATCTAATGGCGAGAGATTCGGTGACCTTGCAGGCCAACGTACTACTCCACTATTCCCAATCTACTGATTTGGAAATTGTTCGTTTAAATGTCCTTGTATTGTGCGCTGGTGCACCATCATGTTGAAACCATAATTCTGGAAGTCTCCTTAAATTTATATTGTCCAAATATGCAAATGTAGTTCTAAGAAAATTTAGGTATCGTTCTGAGTTTAAGTTTTCCTCATAAATAAATGGGCCAATAAGTTGTTCTCCCAAAATTCCCGCCCAAACATTTAAGCCAAATCTAACTTGATTTCGATCTGGTCTATTGACTCTTGGATTTTCAAGCGACCAGACGTGCTCATTATTTCGATTAAATAATCTACAATTTGTAAATTTACTTTCATCCGTCCAAATAATGTAATTTAAAAAATTGCTGTCTCTGTTGCTAAGCCAATGACACCCTTCTAAACGTCTTTCGGTATCCCCAGGAAGTAATGCGTGCGAAACGTGTATTTGGTAGCATTTGTAATTGTTCTTTCTCAATAGTCTCCAAATTTTAACATGATGCGCGGCATCGATAGTGTTTGCAACTTGTCGGGCAGAATTGGAAGGGTTATTGTTAATCTAAAAGAAGAAATTATAAAAGAAAATTGAAACTGTTAAAACAGCTCTTGACTGGACTTCTATTTAAACTATACGTTTTTATAAATAAAGTAACAATTAAGAGAATATTATATATTTAAAAAATAAAAACTATTAGTTACCTCTTCTAAAATTTGTTCATTCTTATTATTATTAGAACGATCTCCATACTTCTTTCGAGTTTTACGAAAAGATCCATAAAGAGAAATGTTTCTATCTAATTTACCAAAGAATGTTCTATGGGTTGTTGTATTTCTGGATATTGTTGAAAGCAAATTGCGTTCGCTATTACTGAATTGCTGTAATTAGCATAATAACACTTTAACATGTAGCATTTTTCTTCATCGGAAAAATCCATTGTAATAAGTAAAACGATTTTCAGTAGGATTAAACAGTAAACAAACTAAACTATGCGAAGATATATCAAAACGTTTAATTTTTGTGGTCATAGTACACCATATTTTTCTTAGTACTGTTATTTTTAACATTTTCTGCATTCATAGCCATTTAACTTTCTTTAATGAGGATACGTGATACATGAAAAAATATCAGAAAAAAATGATCTATTTAATGATGCCAAGATCTAATATGGCGGCCATAAGAAAAAATGAAGTTGACGGTGGTCAAAGCGAGACGAAACGCTTTAAGCAGAATCTAATAATACCTTCGTAAAGAGCTCAAAAAAGTGCCTGTAGAATGTATTCATCTTGTTTTGATCCCTGCAATAATAACTTCAGAACAGAAGAAAATGGAAAAGTGTGTTTTTCGGTTTTTCGGAAATATTTCAAAAACAACAAATCATAGAAATTTTTTTAAAACGGATTATTGTTCAGCAGCAAAAAACGCAACTTTGCCCCAATTTAACCGACTTTGTATCTCTTACCGTTTTCGAGATCCCAATGATGACCCGCGAATTTGTAACAGCCTGTATATAATATACATATATTATAATATGCTAGCTATATTAACATTTCAATCTTAGAAAATTGATGCTGTTTCAATCTTATTTGGTATTTATCATCAAATACGCATTGATTTTCCCTATTGTCTCCTGCTATTTGCATTACTGTGTATTATCTCGTTTTACAATAATAAATCCAAATGTTATATATTCATAAACAGTATCTCGAAATACACATATTTTTGTCTTTTAAATAATCGCTGTCACATACATACTTGTTTTTAATATTCTGCATTGCGATTCAAATAATTGCCATCGGAATAACATCCATATTATATTTTTAAAGAAAAAGTAAGATCAAATTTAAGCATCTCTTTTAAGACTATATATTAATAGAAATCACTAAAGACACTAATTAACATTATTAATAGTAATTCTAAACGCTAAATAACTAGTTCACTTTTAAGTAAAGTCATATGAAAGCTAGTAAACAAAATCCCTAACGTTGTCAAGATAATATGTTGATTCATTAGAAAACTCAAAGTTAAAATGTATACATCGAATACAATGTGTATATAATATAGGTAATACAATCATTCGAACGCACGAGGGCAAATGAATGAATGAATCTCACAAATAAACAATACACTTGCAAGTTTTGCATTTCTTTCGCTAGTATACGAAAAACACATATTGCTGTAAACGACGATGTGCACCCGTCGAGCGTGAGCTGCTAAATAAGAAAATATGTATTGGTCTCGACAGTGAGGTGAAGTAAGGGGGTGTCCATCGATATCTTCGCTCTTACTCGCATCGGTTGGGTACTTTTTACCGCTGCTGTACGTGTGATGACAACAGTGCTGTTTTCATAGATAACGTGATGAAAAAAAACTGATTTCTTCTCGCAAAAAGAATAAGCTTAATTTTTTAATTTTAGAAACGTCATATCATACGATACATAAATGCATTAAAAAAAGCCTCTCTTAAAGGGATCAAAAATAGCACGGTTTCAATTTAAAATTTTGAGGTTTGGTTAGATAACTAAAAATTTGCACAAAATAAATTTATTCTGTTAGGTGAAAGTAAAATATTTAAATTACGATGCGAATTACTTCAAACCGCATCTCAATATATTAAGTATCAAAAAAGTTACGGCAAAATAAAATAAATTAGGACATTTCAGTTTTTCTTCAATGTTCAATAAGTGGAGCATAATAAGTAAAATTTGACCGTCTCTATGTGTCTTCAAAACCAAAAGTTACCCATGTCCCTACGAAATCCGGGCACCCTGTATGTGTAAATATGTTGAAGTGGAAGCAATCAAATAACAAATAGGTATGTTTAAATTTCATAGAGTTGAAAAGGATAGGCTATTCCATAAGTAATGCGTGAAAATTAATATCCTATTAAAAAACTTGACGGTCCGTAAACTGAAAATGGTATTCTGTAGAGATACGTTAATTTTCGCGGACGTTAAAATAGTCGTTAAAATTTATATTCTATATTCCGTGTTTGACCGATAATTTTTACCGATAGTCGTTAATTGAAGCCGTTAAAGTTATTTTAAATGAAATCTTATAAGTGCCGTAAATTTTAGCGTTGAAGTTCTATATAGTAATTCTCACGAAATATATAAGCTTTTCTGATAATCTAGAAGTCTATATGGCTTGATAGCAGCAGAAGTAAGAAGAAATTGTTATAGATGGGGCAGTACTTGTACTTTGATGGAAATCGAATCTTGTAATTGAAGCTTGTAGCAACGTCTTGCTGGATTGATGCGCCAGTTGAGCTATTAATCGTTCTTTGGACATAATTAACACAACATTATTTATGGTGAGCCACTGCAGCTGCACTCACTACAAGAAAAAAGAAGAAAGACTATTGCCAGCAGTTAAATTCCAATGTATTTCAAGATTGTAATCTATTTATAGTATTACACTTCTTTGACCAAGAAACTTATTCCAACTTCACAGCACTTTTATATATGTTCCCGAGTACACCCGAATAAATTAAAGTAGACGTTCAAATTAACCAATGCAAAATACAAGTTATTCTGCAAATTACAGAATAAGAATTTTAGAATTTTAACGCCCCTTTCTTTTTAACCAGAACAGTTACAGAATAACCCCCATAAACTGCGAGTTTGTAACGGTCATGAATCAGTCTTTGTATAACAAATCGATTCGAGTAAAATTATATGTTTTACACACATTTCTTTATACATACATATGTATACTTATGAGTAATATTGTACTCACACTACTGTGTAAAAGAGTGCCGAATCGGCGTGTAAAAGTGGGTGGCAGTTGGGTGGTCAAGAGCTCGCTATATATATATTTTAAGTCTCATTTTCTCTCTCTCTCTCTTTGAACTAAAACCGCAATGCAGATACATATAAGTCGATTTCGTTATCAGCTGCGAACATGACGAAAATATTCTTAATGTGTTTATATTGTACAAGGCGGAAGGATTATTATGCCTCTCGTAGTTCCGCTAAGGAAGAAATAGCCTAAGTAGAGTATAAGTAATTACTTCTAATTAGTTTCCATTGAGTGCTTATATGATGTGATAAACAAACACGCAAAATTGTGTTACATTTCAAAGCACTGCGTTAACATGAGCAAACAAAGTTTAAGTTACTATCAGTAAAATAACGTAGAATGTCATAATGTAAAACTTGGTAATTTAATGTTAAATAGAGGAACTGTCGCTTTATCATTACTTAGAAATTACCCTAGCTTAACGTAAATGCAGCATGACGACATTGCCAGAATTTGTTTTTTAAACATTTATTGAGGGTAAAATCTTGTAATTCCTCATTTGTGTATAGAAAACGTAACTCTAAACACATTTATATACTTAGTTCATCTATAATTACCGTAACTTTGATCAAAATAAAAATAATTTTCATGTATATTTTAAAAACTATTAAGATAAAACAGGTACAAATTATCCAAATATGGATGTTAGGGCTTGTTTTATATACTTGTATAATTGAATGTAGTGTACAGCTTTATATATGGACACATTTTGTATATAAAGAGCTGATCAAATTCACCTGATTGGGCTAGAAATTGCATAGATTTGTATTAAATCTCAATACATACGACCAATATCACCCCAGTGACAATCCATCAACAAGTTTCGAAGTAGCATAGGTCGGGGTGACTTTGATCACTTATGTATATTTCAGGGCAACTTTGATCACTACCTTTAGACTATCAATAAATACAGATTATATCATAAACATAAATCAGGTCAGTATTCCTTAACATGAATAAACGCTGGACAAACAAATTCAGGTCGGTGGATGCTGCCTTCTTTCTTCGGTTTTGGCAAAACTGAAATCATATCCGGCTTCGAAACCAAAGAGATATCATTTTCAACAAGTCTGAATTTTTGCTTGCTATTTTTAATGAAAGATCTGAATCCTTGAACTTCTATTTCATTGTCGGATATTATTTTAGTTATACAGCACACATAAATGTATGTAGATCCGACTGACTTTTTTCCATTGAATGTTATTAGAACATATCTTCCTTCTTCAAGCAGCTCATCCTCTGTAAATAACTCTGATGCCTCTACCTCATTTCTTTCAACAGAGCAGATCGACTGTATTTCTTGCTGAGCGTCATCTCTTTCGGGGCTGAACAATTCCTGCTGTGTATCACTCTCTTCTGATTCTGTCATTTCAATAGACGACTCTTCTAATGGGCTCTGGGCAGTGATACTCTTTCCTGGTTGCACTTGAAGTTTCTTTCTCTTTTGTCCCGGTCTAGCATTTGATGCGCCAGCTTCTCGTTGTGATCGCAAGAGGTCAGATAATGTGTCGTTGACAATTTTTTCGACTTCTTCAGGATTTGCGTTGGGCAACTTTCGCAAAACCCTTTGAGCGTTCAGAGGATAGACACCGGTCGCTTCAAATCCACTGACCAAAATCCTTTTTATGGCGTTACTACTTTCTTGATCCCGTTGCTTGGATGGGACGGAGTCCATTTTTTCCAATGCTGCTTTTAATAATGCGGAAAATTGATCTTTCTGAACTACATTGTTCCGCGGATTACTCAATTTCCAAGACGATAAAATGGCACGCCAGGCTGTTTTGAAAGGCCTGAAGAATGCCACATCTAGAGGCTGCAACAAGTGCGTGCTATTAGCAGGAAAGCAGACAAACAAAATACTTATCATTTTCTTCACATTTTTTTACCACGTCTATGTTTATATGTGAAGCCAGATTATCTCCTAACAACAACTTCTTTCCTTCGAGTCTTCATGCATGGGGGGAAAACACCTATCAAACCAGTCAGTGAAGGTCTCTGCATCAATCCAGCCGTGTTTAGTTCTAGCAAATCTAGCTCCAGCACTGCAGCATGGTTCTGAGCAGCAAGGAGCTCCCTTTGGAGCCACCAACCTTCCAGGTATTCCAGAGATGTTCGCCTTTATAAATTATGTAAGGTGGCAAGAGCACGCCACTTGCCGAGCCACACATCATCACTGTGGTTGACGATTTCGAATGGTTCATTACGCGCTCTGGATATTTAACCCCTCTTCTGAATAAAGCCTTTATTTTTCCTGGATCATCGGAGACATTCGTTTCGTCATAATTAAATATCTTTTCTGGCGCCATATTTTGTTGAGTTTCTTGTAGATTATTAAAATAATCTTCAATAGTTTCCCTGGTTACTCCTGCTCTCGCCTTTTTTATATTGGCAGCCATTCTTTGACCCAGTTCGTTATTATACCTTTTCAAAAATAATTTCACCCAATCGTCGCCAGGTGTATTATTGACAAAACGCGGTTCTTGAATACCTCTGCTATTCAAATAGTTTTTCACAAGGATCTTCACATCCCGCTCACCAAGTGGGAAGCCCCAATCAGAGCACTTTTGAATGCTTTTGACAAATGCTTCCTCCTCTTCTGCGCTAAAAACAGGCCTGCCTTCAGGTTTAAGGCTATGTCTGCCATTAAATTTGTTGCTTAGGGTACCGTAGGGTATTTTGAATTCTCTGGAAGCCCCTCTTATGCTTAGCCTTCCATCGGTAACCGCCATTAGCGCCTGTTCAATTTGCTCTTCAAGATAGTTGCAATAATGCCTAGCACTTAATTTTCGTTTGTGAGTTCGTGGCATCTGTACATGAGAAAAGAATACTATGAAAAATGACTTAAATGACTGTAACTATCTACTGAAATGTTTTTTTCCAAATCTTGATTAACCAACAAAATAGTAACGGAAAAAGGGACCCCCCGAGTGAAAAAATCTAACCTACAAGAACGTGATTCAACTAGGACATGTTTTCTCCTCAAAAACCTATTTCTGAAACATCAATCAAGAGGACAGAAATCATAGATACACAAGAAACTAATAAATAAAGACTTAGCACTTACATTTTTGTGAGTATCAGAAAAACACTGCTATTTTAGATAATAATCTGTGACATTTATTCACATTCTACACAGAACTACTACTGAATCGAGTAGGTGATATGACAAGATATGAAGCTGGGCAGTGTTGTCACTGGATTTCCCGCCAACTAATGAAGGTTAACTTAGGTATAAACACCAGAGTTGTCACATATCCAGAAATGTCATGTTTGAGCAATGACACCTCGAATGTTCAAAGTCACCCCTGTTTACGGTATATTATAATAACTAGATAATTGGAAAATTAACATTATTTTAAAAAGCGGATGCTCTGGTGTAATAATATCTGAATGACAATCTTTGAACGATACAAAAAATTAACGCGGTTTGGTTTTCCTCTTCGCTCGACCTAGAACCTTGTTCTGGTGAACGTCCTCTATGGAGGGTTGCTCTTCTCTCATTTTTCTCTAGGTGTTTGCATGCAATTGCAATGGTTGATGTTTGAGGTTGTTGAACGCTCCAAAGCGTTAGATCTCGACTCTGATTTGAAAGTTTTAAAACTTTATTTACAAACAGACTGGACGCGCGGCGGTTTAAGAAGACCGTTAATTCGTATCCGCACGGTTTATATACCTAATGTTAGTCAACTGTCCACAAATCCTCCAAAATACGTTAGATATTCTTTTTTTAATAACAGTCTTTATTAACTTATATACAGGTTATTCCATAATTCACAACATACAGCAACGTTCAAAAGTTGTCATCGATACAAACATTTATGGTTTGCGACTTAAAATTCAAAAGTTTAAAAGTTTTATTTGTTTCTTCGTAGTGGGGTGTTGTTTAACTGTGTAAATTTGTCATAAAATGTAAATGTGAATTTGAGGTGATTTCGTTACATAAAATCAATTAAATACTTTAAATACATACAATTACAATGAGCCTAGGACTTTTCGATTCCTTTGAGCTTATCTTTGGCTGGAGACAGTTTCAGATTATAGAGAATTAACATCCCTCTTCTGCATCTCACAAGCTACTGTCACAAAAACACATCCATCCTGCGATGACATATGTGGCTGTTACTAACTTTACCTAAATAACCTTCTATATACAGTTCAAATCGAATTTACCACAGTATGTGTACCTATCACACACAAACTTGCTAGTAATAGTTAAACTTAGTTAATAAAGATGATATAAAACTTAGCAAGTCAATAATAACTGTCATTCCCATCAAAACGTTAACTTTCTTTTGTGTTCTGGGTATCGGGAAGAATATGCTCTACTAGCCAGTAGTGTGTATTTTTTACATGCGTCCAGTAGAATAGAATAGAATTTATTTAATTCCATACAATACATTAAATGTGTAGAACACGTCAAGAATAATATAACAACATAATTGAGAATAAATGCATATTAAAAAAAACATAACTACACAGTGCAAAGTACAAATTAAAACAAAATGAAAAAAAGAAAATATAAAATTTCCTCCAACTGACTAGCTAGTTGAGAGTTTTCGCAGGAAGACATCGAGTTAGGCCGTTGAAGCAGAAACTTACACTGACGAAGTCATTCAGACTGTAAAACACGTTTCTAAACAGATATTCCTGCAGAATTCTTTTGAATGCTCTTAGCAGTCTATGCTTTATCTCAATTGGTAGGTGATTGTAAATCTGTATCATTTGTGTGCTCACATTCCGGCTAATCGAAGTCTTTGTGGTTTGTAGCGGTAGCAGGTGCCGAGAACCTCCACGCGTAGCATAGTTGTGCGAGAGTTCCTGATGCCTGAACAATTCATAGTTCTCTAGGACAAAAACAGCACACTCATATACAGGGTGTTTCCTGAAGTAACCGACAAAATTATATCATGTGTTCTAGAGATGATTCTGATCAAAGTTCATATACACTATAGGTCAATTCTTTTCGTTTTCGAGATATCGATAAAAGAAGAAATGTTTACTGATAGACATTTTATTAAGAAACTACATAATAATATATACAAAAAACTACTATTGTAATAACTGCTCCAATTGTTGCTCCGCGCTTTCCAAACATACTGCTAGTCTTTGAGCCATGTTTTGTTGCCAGTTAATATCTGCCAGTTCATTCCGCGAGCATTAATGTAAGCACATTTTTATTTTTGTGGATATCTCAAAAACGAAAGAGAATTGATCTATGGTGTATATGAACTTTTTTGACTAGAACCATCTCTGGAACACATGATATAATGTTGTCGGTTACCTCAGGAAACACTCTGTATATACAGGGTGTTTCCTAATTGAATGTCAATATTTTAGGGGACGATTTTTTGCTCCATTTTAAAAAGAAAACTTCATATGAACGTATGACCTAAACGTCTTAACTTTTGAGATATAGGGTAGTAAAGTTTTCAAGAATAAATAGTTTTTCATTAATACCTGTAATACCACTTTAGTTATTTTAATGAAATTTGTCATACATGTACTATGTATCAGGAGGCGTTATTCAGTGCACCACATTTTTTTTAATTCCACCAGTGGCGTTCGTACGGAATTTCAGCTACCTATTTTGACAGACATTGACAGTACGCCACTGATTTCTGTTAAAATTAAAATTATTCCTAAAATCCCCAATGATTTCTAAGCAAATTTGGTCTCTTGAGTTTTTCCAATCCGATGAACCGTTTTTGCATAAAAAAATAAAAACTTTTTCTCTGCATGATTATAATTCCTAACAAAAACGTTAATACGACAATATCACCATACCTAAGTAAAAAAGAATGATTGCTTATCATTGTCGTAGGCTGTGTTTGTAAGATTGATTAATTCCTTTGTCAAGCCGGTTGTCATTATTTTGTCTGACAGATCATTGAGAGGTTGATCATGGCAGCTCGTATTTTTCAATGCCATTATTACATTGAAAATCTCCGATTCAGACGTAGGAAAGAAGAACATGCAGGCCGGCGCCTCAGGAACTGCTCTTATGTCCACCGAGTCACTACATATATTTATAAGGTATTCATTTATATAATCCAGTTTTCCGGCCTGAGACCCACCTTCATTATTTGTTTCAATATTGCTCACATTATAGCACTATTTTTTCCCTTTGCCGTTATTTTTCTAACGATGTCCCATGTAGCTTTTAGTTTAGTTCGAGAATATAATATGCGATTGGAATAACAGTTGTTGACGATGTCGATGTATAACTCTTGTCGGTTTAATGACAGTCACATTTAGGCTGAAGAAATCAAGAAGATTTTGAAGTTTTTTTGTATTTGTTTGATCATTTTCTTGAAAGTTGATATTAAAGTCACCTGTTATAACCAGATTGTATTTACATTTTCTGCTTGCAGATTCCATGATTGCCGTGAACACAGTCAAGAAGACGTCGATATCTCCAGAAGGAGGTCTGTATATATTAATTATTAGAAGTTTCTCAGCAATTACTTCAATTGCACTGCATTCAATTACAGTCTCAATGCTCTTTTCCTTCAGGTCCACATGCTCATCGAAGGAAATGCCCTCTCGACCCAACAGACACGAACCACCATGGATCCTATTTTCACGAGCGTAACGAGATCCCATTCTAAAGCCACCAAGTCGAACGAAGGTTTACTTACCAGCATTGAGCCAGTGTTCCGTGATCGCGAGTGCGTCCACTTGCTTGTCAAGCGTTTCCAGAAATATTTCTCTATGAAAGAAAAAACGATTTATCTTGGATCCTTTAGGCCATATATTAGGATCTCTCATAATATGTATATCATCAAATTCACATGATACCTTAAATGATGAATAATCATTGGATCTACGTGCTTGGAGCCTTTCACATGATACGTCACGGACACTGCAGGACACCAAATAAGTTTTGAGATCAGTCTTGCTAGTTTCCACCGCCAAACCATATACATGCATGCATATGACATAATCTTTTAACGGCTCCAATGATCAAATCATTTTCTACTGAACCACGTATTGTACTTGTTTTTCTCTTTCTCCTACTGCCCACAAGTTTAAACTCGTTTTCTGCTTCGTTGGTCGTATTTTCCACTGGTAAAGTTCAATTTAATTTCTCGATGTTTTCTTTTGATCCGTCTTTCAATTTTTCCGCAAAGGTCAATGACTTTTCTATCTGTGTCTTCGTTGTATTGGAGTTTTTTACAGTTTCATTCTTTTTATTTTGAAACGTCCTCTATCGTCTCCACTTCGGATGATTATTTATTATTTATCTGTCTGTTGATAGCCGCTTGCAACTCTACTACTTGACTAGAGAGTTTATTATTCTTATTAATTCATTTATAAAATTCAGTCTGAATTGTAGTAATTATACTAATACCATGATTACTATACAGGGTGACATAGAAAAAATTACAATGCATAGCAACATGTGATAGAGCACCAAGAAATAACAAAAATAGTTCCTATAGACACATGTCCGATTGCTTTCTGTTTTCAAGTTAGAAACTGTTGAAGTTAAGAGGCTTTTATTAAACAAAACAACATTAAAAAATATAAGATACATATTAGTTCTACATAAGGTGTTAAAATTGGTGACCTTGTTCCTGAATACACATTTCCAGTCTTCCTGTTAACGACTGACGGCATCTTTGAAACATGTTAGTACTATTACGAAATCTATCATCAGACGCCACAATTCTGTTCCATAACTGGTCTTCACTATTTATTTCTGCGAAAGACACTTCACATTTCATAAATCCCCGAAATGAAAAATCGAGGAGATTAAGGTTGGGACTACGAGCTGGCCATGGTATAGGTCTCCCACGACCAATCCACCTATTTCCAACTTTTCGTTGCAGAAATTCCCTTATTCTCCTAGAATAATGAGCTGGCGCTCCGTCATGCATGTAGTACATTCTTCTCATAATATTCAATGGGACATCTAATAAAGTATTCAGTTCATTTTCCAAAAAAGTTCGCCCGTCAATCGTCTAGGCATTCGAAATGGACCAATTAGATAATTGTCGATTATACCTGCCCACATATTAAAGGAAAACCAATGCTGGTGATTCCGTATTATGTTCTGTTGAGGGTTTTCATCGCTCCAATAATGTATATTGTGAATATTCAAAATGCCATCACGACTGAAACCTACTTCATCGGTAAACAAAATTAATGGCAGAAAGTTTTGCCTAGGTATAGTAGAAAACAAGAACAATATAAAAAACGGCTTGTAACTTGAAAACAAAAAGCAGTCGGACATGTGTTCATAGGAACTTTTTTTGTTATTTCTTGGTCCTCGATCACATGTTGCTATGCATTGTAGTTTTTTCTATGTCACCCTGTATATTACTATATATTCTCAACTGCATCATTGATCTTTGAGACCATGAATTGCTGCAGACCTTGACAAGAAATCTCACCCATCACAATAGTATCATCCTTACTTGCTCCAGAATCGCGGTTTGAGGTTAGTTGGAGTGAACAGCCAGTACAGCTCCAATCTTTAATAGTACCTTCGGTTTTTATTCTCACATTCCTTTGCCAATAGAGACACACATGCCATATGATAATTGCCATCACACTTATTTTTACAGCAGCAACCTTCCGATATTACGGGAACAACGCACACATGTGATCGCCATTATATATAGGCTCTTACTGTAGAAACACCATATTAACCAATTCTTCTCTATTTAAAGTAATTTCTGCTGTAAAATGAATAGCAAATCAAGAATGAATTACAAATAATACAAAAGTTAACGTTTTGACAGGGATGACAGGCTATTCACTTGCAAACGAAAACTCTCATGGACTTTTCCAAAAAATATACTCCTAGTTTTTAACGCAAGTTTTCAGCAAACATATGGTGTGAAATGGTCGAAAATTATTTGATTGGCCCATACATATGTGAGAATCGTTTAAAAGAAGAAAGTTCCTTAAATTTTCCGCAGGATGAAACATTATTGGATGTTCCGCTAAATATCAGAATGAAAATGTATTTTAAGCACAATGGGGCACCAGTACATTTCGCTTATTTTTTTAGGCAGCATTTGTTTATGGGGCTGGTTTAGAAAAGACGTATACAAAGTGAAAGTCGACGTTCGAGATGCATTAATCCACCATATTATAAATACTGCACCCACTAGCACTTGCTAAATATCTAAGCGTAATTTCTAATTTTAATTTGAAGAACGTGAACGTTACGTTTACTAGTAGTACTTGAGATGTACTTTACTAGTTATTATGAAACCGTTGTCTACACAAATACCACCATATAGACAACTTCCTATTTAATTATTTACACGAAATCACTCTCACAAACTAAGTCACGAAACTTAGTCTAGTGGTGTAAAGTGGGCAAATTTGTAATTTGTAATGAAGGCATAATTACGGCATATTCTCTTGACGATTTTTTAAATAACCCTGTCTTTCACAATAGGTCCGTCCTTTCCTATATATCCTATAATTTTGAATGAAGTACATTGTATTGTCCGATATTGAAAATTAAAATAACTAAAGCTGTGTTAATAGTCTATTAACACAATACTTAGAGCAATTGCTCCGTCTATAAATGACAATTGACATGACAATATTGACAGAGTCGAGGTAACTTTATACAGAGTCTACCACGAAACTCGTTCATCAGAAGTTTCCAGATAACTATTTATGAATTTGAAACTTTCAGGGTAAAGATAATCGGTAGCCTTCTTTTGTTCTAAAATCTATTTAACCTTGTACTACTTCTGGTAAATCCGGAAATGGGGAAATGAAGTTAAATCAGGCTATTTTGGTGGCCATTTTTTTGCTCCAACAATACTATCAGCAAAAAACTGTTGAAGATATTGGCAGGTTTATCGAGCAGTATGAGCTGGAGCATTATTATGATGAAAATGATCTGCTTCATACTTATTTTGTTGTAATTCTCCAACAAAAAACTCTTAACGTCTGTCGATAATGTTAATCTAAACAACCTGATTAATTTTTTTTTTTTTTTTTTTTTTTGTGTGGTGGGTGCTTAGTTGCAGTGACTCCGTAAGCTGTATTACTTGTCTGGCTATCACTGCAACTCTTGCGGTGTAGTTTAGTGTGTGTAAGTTGTGTTTAAATGGCTTTGTGACAGCATCATATCGCCTTTTATGATGCCGCGCTGTTAATCACTTTGCTCCCAACAGCGAATGGCAAGTCGATCCGGGATTAAACTCTCTGAAAAAATGTCACCGTCCCTCCAGAGAATTGAACCCCGGCACCTATCGTCCTCTCACGACAATAGTCAGCCGCCTAACCACTGCGGCCATCGACCCGTTAAATTCAGTATGTTAGTGTAATAATTTCTGTAGTGTACAAACTTTGTATGGAACGCCAATGTCAACAAAAGTCAAGAAATTGATTAAATGTTTGAAATTTGTATGTAGATATCTTCACTCATTAAAATGCTAATAAATATAGATAAATGTTTGCGGAAGATAGTTTTTTTCTTCAGACGTTACTAAATGTGACATTTCTCAACTGGTAGTCACGAAGTTTCATGTATTTTAAAGAATTTTGATTAATTTAATTAAACTATTTTACGAATACCTAATATGAAACAATACATACCTAATTAGCTTAACATAAATCGAAATCATGTAGGAAAGAATCAAATTTGCACTATTTTAAATAAATATTAATTATTATTAACTACAACAGAAATTTTAATTAGCAAAAGTAGTAGCACAGTAAATCAAAAATAAAGTAAATGTAACAGTATATCAAAGAAAACTTTCAAATGTCCTTTCATATCTCCCAATACACAAATGAGGCCGTCTGCTTAAATTCTGCTGAACATGCTGTAATATTTCTTGGCGAACATTTCTACATGCCTCTCGTATGCGTTCCATTATATTTTTCCTTGTTGTAGGAACTTCCACATAAACTAAAGCCTTGATATATCCCCAAAAGTAGAAGTCTAAGACAGTAATGTCTGGACTTCGTGGGGGCCAAGCGATTGGACCACCTCATCCTATCCATTTGTCTTACTTGCATCTTCCTAGAAAGTCCCTAATGTTAAGCCTATAATGAATAAGTGCACCATTGTGTTGCAACCAGAAAGTTTGTCGAGTGTCAGCATCCACATGCTCAAGTACATTAGGCAGTTCGTTCTGCAAAAATGCCAAATACGTATCGCCTGTAATGGTTACATAGAAAAAGTACGGCCCAATGATATATGGGCCAAGTATACGACCCCAGACGTTAAGGTTTTCTGTTGTATAATAATGCATGTTATGTTTATTTACCGCGCCATTGTTTTTGAAAGAAGCCTCATCGCTAAACAAAATCTTTGCTAAAATATTTGGCATTTCTCGCATTTTATTTAACAACCAACCACAAAAGTCCGTTCTTTTAATGAAATCATCACCTTGCAATTCCTGATTTAATTCCATATGGTACGGATGATACTTATGACTGCTTAAAATTCTCCGCACACTCCTACCTTCAATAACTGTTACCTTTGAAATACCATCTATACTTACATGTGGATTTTCCTGTATTGTTAATAAAACGGCCAGTTCGCTTATTCATTGATTACCGATTTATTTATTTCTCTATTCTTATAGGTCACATTACCGCTTTCTATAAATCTCTAATCACCTTTCAAATGCTTCCGGTTTTGGCTTTCTTTCAAGGTTTGGAAATCTGTCTGCATATACTCTACTTTCTAGGAGATAATTTCTTGTACATTCCCCAAGAACAAATATCATATTTACCTTTTCTTGAATACTAAAATTAGTCATTATAACAATTTCTTTTAAAGATCGAACCAAATAATAATAATAATAATAATAATAATAATAATAATAATAATAATAATAATAATAATAACCATTTTAATTGTCCAACAGTCATAAACCAATTACAGGACAATACTAAAAAACAAAATACAAACGTGGAGTCATATAGGTACATAAGAAATAATAATGAAATACTATAAAATATACAAAATAGCAATTCTAGTGCACACCTCAAACAAAAGGAAATACAAAAAAATCAAAATAAAATAAAATAAATATAGCTGATCATAAAACTCTGTAACAGCACATTCAACATTATTGCAGTGCGATAAGAAAGTCCCATCCGTGCTGAGCAGTGTGGAACACAACAAAGGCATATCAGCTTTGCGGAAATTATAACGAATATTATTGTTCGGAGGGAAATTACATCGTTTAGAGTCTGAACTATTTATCAGAGTGATGTCCAGTGCAGGGTGGTGAACATCCTCAACAACGAATGGCGACAGATCATGAACAACTGTTATTTCTAATTCAATGTTAGTGAATACTAGATCTAGTAATTTATCGTTTAAATTGGCAATGGCGTTTAGTTGCCGCAAATTCAACATTTCCATCCAATTCTTGATGATAATAGATTTTGCGTCATTGCTATCGGTCACATTAAAGCCAGGAGCATTAAAATCACCAATTAATAAAAACTGTTTGTCTGACAGAAAAATTCCGAGGGCATCGAAGAAAGCTTCGTAGTCGTTCAGGTTAATATCAGGAGGAATGTACACATTTGCAATGTACATCGAGTAGTGAAGTAGTTGACATTTACAAACAGTCACATCGATTAGGGGGACCAGTTCAGCTAAAAAGGCAACATCAAGCGCCTGCGCACGAAGATCATTAACAAATGCTGCTAACACCTCTCCACCAGTGGATCTGCCAACCATACCAAACCTCCGGTCACTCCTGTACACATCAAATGTAGATCCAAATAGCTCTTCACTATATATATCGTCGCGTAACCAAGTTTCAGTAAACAGCACCATATCAGCATCAGTTACAGAACTATGTAAAAATACCAAATCAGTTTTTGTACAAAGACCACGAACATTTTGATATCGAATGTGTACTGCACTAATGACTGTACTACTAATACTGTGTAACACGAAACGAAATTTTTGACAAACTGGTTATTAAGTATACAACCTCAAAACTGGCACCAGATAACTTGACCAGCAGTGAATCTATTGAAAATGCTATATTACTTTATATTAATTTAATGTTTGCTTTCACCGTTGAGAGAAACTGAACTGGTTCTCATACTAAATGGGGTAATTATTTACACAGAAACTATCAACTTCTGAGCTTACAACATTATATCTATGTAACCAGCTTTCAAGCGAGAATCATTTTACCTATTAATAAACAGGTGTTCCATTAAAAAAAAAATACAACTTTAGTCTGCCATTTACATCTGGAATAACCTGTATAATACAAAATATTTTTAAAACGTGCGTTTAATGATACGGAAGAATATCCGGTGACTAAATATTTGACTAACTTTCAAATAAGCGTGTCATCTTCCGTCCCCGCTTCATTGACGGACCCTGTATAACAGCATATTTTATTTGGAGGAAAAGTTACTTTTCTTGGCTTGCTCGCTATTAGCAGACTCACTTCGTTTCTTCCGACAATACCTACTTGAGTTCAGTGGTGTATGTTTGTCACTTTAATTACCATGATGTAGATAGAATAAATGAATTCCTACGGCTGTACAAAATGATCGGTGTGCTATACACCGATTTTGTAAGATTACGTTTGCTAAGTTTGCACGAGTCTTTGTATACAAGACAACGCTATGGAGCAATCATAAATTACCAGCAATGTGAGGTCTCTCCGTAGAATATGATGTACGGCATGAATTAGTATTCAATTAATTCACACTGCATGTAGTATAAAAATATGTCAAAGGTGTTAATTTTGCGACAACTTTAAAAGCTATATCACATTCATAGTTACTGCTATTTGGCGTTGTACCGCTATATTATTTAGAAGATTTATATCGGCAATCAAAAGACTATTATAAGCTCGGAATTGTTTTTATGGAATGTCAATTTTTTTGGCAAAGCAGTCATCTTGTAATGCAAAACTTGAAACATAGAGAGTTTTTTTTTAAGATGAGCCATAGGAATTTTATCCGCATGCAAAATTTTTGGAAATATATTTGTTAGTACCTTAAATTACACTAACAAAATTACGCTAGATTTACAAATTTTCTAAGATATAAAAAGATGATAAAAATGTCTCGGCTACAATGTAGTTTTTTTTAACAAATTCTATGGCCAAGCTTAAAAAAATATTGTATAACTGAGAAAACAATACATACCCAACAAACAGACGTCCATTAAAGCAAATGACACAACCGAAGAATAAGCCTTGGCTTTTATGGTCACAACTGCTTAATAATAGGTAGATACAGAATTTGTGAAACGTGGAAAGGAAAGAAGAAAAATTTAAAATCAATACCAAAACAGCAGTAACAGATACCACGACTGACACTGTTATTAAATCGTGAATTCAAATACACCAACACGTTGAACACATAATGTGCAAATGAGTAAGAGTAAGAGACCACTGGATCGTCGTTAACAAGATATTTTTTCCGTTCAGTGATGAAAAGAACGACGAATTTCAAAGTTACGAAGACACGTTAGATGCGCTCGTATACTACGAAGTATTTTAAGACTATTAGGTTTGTGGGAGGGTTATTTATAAGCTCTCTTCGTGTCTATGTATATGTAACCTATGATGGCGAAGTGCCTAACGCTCAACGGAAAGGTGCGCCGATAACGCTACTTAACCGTTCAAAACAAATGATAGCCTCACGGTATTACAAATAAAACGAATGTCATACGCGGAGTAACAATTGTGTTGGTGTTATAATTTGATTTGTTTTCTTTTCCCTGAAATTACATTTATAGGTCAATAAAGCGATGTATAAGAATTTATTAATTTATTCTATAACATAAATTAAAACCAAATTATCACTGTGTCAATGTATTTTCTCTAATTATTTTGTTTAAAGGCCAAGAAAATCCTACAGTTTTAGGTCAATGTTAGAGAAAAGTAGTCATTCACAAGAGCTTTATATAAATTACTAAAAATACGATAAATAAATTTGTAATAACGCTACAAAAATAACTTGGGTGAAAAGATAAAACATGAATAATATTTTATAGCATCATTTTTGACATTTCATCACGTCATAATACTCCTACTACGCCACAACTCAGAGCAATCTAAAAAGCAGTTTTGGATAAAATCCAAAGGCAACTACTTGCTATTTACTTTTATCATTAAATGTTTATGATCTGAAGTGTCAGGTAAAAATCGATTAATGTCTTCTTTCGTTAACGTTTCTGATTTTTGTTTTCGCTCATATCCGTCGGATTTTTTGAACTTTGAGACTACTTAGTGCTTAATTTCAATGACTTCAATGCCATTCAGGATTGCTTCTAATATCGAGTAGTTTTACTTGCCATTTACTCTGTCGGTTTTAAAGAAAATAATACAAATAAAAAAATCTTGATCTCTATTACCAGTAATTTGTGAGTACTTATATGGTTTTTGCAATGGATGTGTGGTTCAAAGTCGCGTAATGAGCACATATTTCTGATAATAAAAATAAGGAAATTTAAAAAAAAATGACAAGAAAAATGGACGATTAAAACAATCTTTCTGATTTACAAAAAAATACAAAATTTGTTTTTCATAACTCTTTGCATGTAAAACACCTCATCCTATCCGCGGCATTTTCTATAATAATTTTCGTATCATTGCAACTAGAATATTATAATATTCGTTGTGGAACACATTCTCCGTGAGTTCTTCAGAAGTAGAAGTCGGAGGAGGTTGTGGTAGGGTTTTAAGGCGATCATATGAACATTTTTTAAACATTAGCTTCTTGTGGTTCAATAAGATAATTTTTGCATATCTGTGCCGTATGCTTTGGCTCATTGTCCTGCAAAATTTTGGTCAATCAGGTATAAATATGCATGATTTTCCAACATATCGGATCATCTTTCTGCATTGTACCCAGAGTTTGATGCAACATATCTGATTCTGAGTAGTACAGACCGAAATGAGAATGAAATCTCCGTAGTATATGATTGTTGTGACAACAGATTTGGAAAGTATTTTTTCCTTACCTGTACCCCTCATAAAGATTTTCCTATGTTGGCTCAACAGCTTGAACTTATAACTAATCAAAACTGGCCCATATCGACCAAATTTGATGTTTTGATTGATTCCACGTATGACTTCGGGTAAAGCTGATCAGCCGTGTAAATTTTTGTCTAATAGTCTACTCTCACTCGTTATTTTAGGCGCTGTTTCTCTGGGGTTCGGTTGGGATACTAGTCGATGCTGTGCGGATATAGTTATTCTGGATTACCACAAACGTGGACGATCTTCTAATTTGCCTGTATCTTCAAATCTAAGAATTGTCTACTTTACTGTAGACTTCGATATGTTCAATCTTATTTATATCCTTATGCTAACATATCTTTTTCGTAGTATTGTAGAGTATTATACATTTTTTCTGGCACTTCCAACAATGAATGTCACGCATAAACTGATCTATTGATAACAATCCGTACAATAAAATGTAGAAAGTTTTGGAGTTAGGAGGGGATACTGTAGATGATTAAATTATATAAGAACGTTTCCTGTAGAACTGCCTTCCTCAATTACGTAGAAACACTATTTAGGCTATTTAGACTATATGTCTGGAATGAATTACGGCTACTTTTAGTACAACGCCATATCGTCTCAGGAGCTTGCTTAGAAGAAATGAATGTTTTAAAAATCGGTTGGACATCTATCCATGTCCAAGTCAATGTCGCTATCATCTCTTGTTATCGCCTAGAATCCATTTTTCATCACAAGTCATCTGGAAAATGTGTAGATTTTACTATTCTTCAGCAAATACTTTAGTTAATTGATGCGGTATGCATTAGACTAATAATAGCAGTGGAAATATCGAATCTATCAGCAAGGCATCATGTAGCCGTCAATACTACGCAAGAATTAATTTGGTTAAACGACACGAGTGGTAAAAAATACATTCACAAAGTGAAGATTTCATCGGCCGGTGGAACAGCCTAACTGTTCTAGTCGATTTACAAAAACAGTCTTTAACAATTTCAAGTTCTGTTCTGAGAACGATATTTGACTTATTGTTAGTTAGCTCCGGTTGCGGTAACCCTCAAGTGGAGAATTGCTTTTCTCCAATAAATTCAAGTGAAAATAGAAACTAAAGAATACACTTCTTAAAGTCTTTTACACCTTTTTAGTTTTGAAATTCCAACCAGTAATTTTTGAATAAGTGTTTAGTGATTAATGAATTCAGCATCGTGTAATGCCAACTTAGCAACTTCTGTACAATAGCAAAGGCACTGTTCAAAGTGTCGAACATTTTGTAGCATTTCAAGAATAAGTTGACTTCACCAGTTTATGGTATGTTAGTGATAAATGTAGTCATTTGAGTAGCCATTCAATAGGTCCTCTCCTTATATCCATCAACCTAAGATCTAAAAACTAGCTCGTAGTGCAGCAATGTTGTCGGAACATTACATAATTTTCAAGAAATCAATTATCGCTCTGTGATAGCCTCAGATAGATTTTATATTCAAACTGAACGCCGCACAGTGGATCAGATTTAGACTCTAGCTGGGCAAACATATTTGTCTTAATTACGCTTACATGAAATTAGTTTTCAATATCAAAAGGTGATCATTTGATTGCATATCTAGTATGCAAGAGTTATATACTTCGCTAAATTACCATATTTTGAGTAAATTTCTAACGAGTCTAACGAGTACTAATACGTATAGGAAGTGTCATCACTGACAAGCATTATGAGCTGCCTAATCATACATTATGCAATGCATAAAGCAAAAAACACCGCAGGAATTACTAATATATATGATCAAACTTTACAAAATTCCATAAATTGTGACCCTTGACGTCCATATATTAAAATTTTATGCATACTTTGATATTATTGTGACTATGTTTTGATAAACGGGAATCACTTTCCATTTTTTACTGAAAGTGCAGAAAAAAATATGAAATTTTTGGTTTTCCACTAGTACATTTTACATACTCTAGTACCTACAGCTTTTCTGGTTTATATAAAAAATCCAATCCAGTAATATTAGTTAAATGCTGTTTATTTTGATTAGATTTATTCCATTCTAGGATATTTTCTAATACCGCTTAAAATGATTGAAGCGATTCTAAATACAAGTTGAGTTTCTAATAAATTTAGCCGGCTCTGCTACGCCATTAGTCATATGAGAGTCGGTGTAGATACGAACTATCACACGTCCTGTTAGAACATTAACTCTTTAGTGACGTCACCGAAATTCTGAACGTGGCTTTCCTTTTACCCAATGGCTCGCTGCACTATTTTCGATCCTCGTCGACTCAGACGTCACTGTTGGTAGTCCAGCCGTTGTGCAACTCGGCACTCGGGATTTATTTTCGTGCACATTAATTTTGGTTCGTAGTAATGTTGTATATACATACACTAGAGCGGGATGGAACGATAGACATCGATTTTTAAAATAGCAGCATTGTGCTGTTAATGCGTTCTAAGTAGTCGTATTACATAGGAAGCAGAGTGTAAAATTTTAGAGGCGATGTTCATCCGTGGAATGTAGGATGCTGCAGTTTGATGGGCTTGCGGTTAAACAAATCATAAGTGAAATATGCGCTGTTAGGTGTTAAAAAAGCTCAACGAGTACTTACAGCTTTTTAATTGTTTAAAGTTCAAACGGTGCCTCGTAAACTAAAGCAGATGTTCATCCTGCGTTGCGTTCACCGTTTGGTAATGATACATTCGTCTTCTACATCTGCATTTTAAACAGTTTCTGATTTGATAGATGTAATTTAGATTAGAATGCAATCCTTGCAGCTAGCAAGATTAGATCTGTACATTTTGACGTACCACAACGAGTCAGAAATTTATCTCAAGCTCTTGTTTTGGAGAGTGTTAAATCTAGTCTAGTCTAGTCTAGCTAGTTTATACTAGAAATGTGGTATAAACTGAAAGTTTAATTTTTCAGCTGAACTGGCTTCTGCTGCACAGGAATTGAGATACAACTAGCTCTTATAAATGCTGAGGTCTCAGAAAAGTGCTGTTTTAGGGCGAATCTGGAGTTCAGCGTCATGTCAAGATATTTGACGGTGGAACTTCAGGGTAGACGGTCGTCCTCAACGAAAATATGCAGGAAAAGATCTGCTCCTTCAGATGGAGCAGATCGTTTCCTCGAAAATCTAATGGCGTAACACTTCTCGTGGTTAATAGCTAGCTGCCATTTGGTGGGCTAATATAGAAGCTAATCTATCGCACTTTGCAGTCTGGAACAGACAAGGGCATCAGATCCGGATGACTCTTGCACACACAATGATATACTGGGACACAACCTCCCACCATCGGTTAGAAGAATTGTTCACATGGACTACATTGGTAGAATATCCATATAGGTGTAAGAACATAGGCTAGGAATGGCAGAACATAAGGCCAAAGCTATCGTTCTGAAAGATGCCATGAAAGAAGGTGGTATCATTCGATCGCAAGAATGCTGTAAGTAAGCCAACGAAACATGTGAGATACTACTATTATCCTAAATGACAGTAGAACATTCTGAGAACATATACCGCAGCACTTAAGAGAGCACTAGATGGCAGGGAAATAGGAAGTGATAGAATACATGTACCTTATGATGTCATACAGTTTCTTTCGATGAATGGAGCAGCAGTTAAATAGTTAAAGAGCAAGCATACCCTTATAGCACAAGCAATAATCACCGTCAACCTGACAAGAAAATCGCAAGACCAAAATAAAAAATAAAATAAATAAATAAAATAAATTTATCATTCAGTTCCTGTAAGGGCATGGTTCATTCATATAGTATGCAAAAAACGCAGAAACCGACAAATAGCAACTATATCTACTGTTGTTGTAATAGAATGCGACAGTTTGACCAAATCTATTCAAAGGCCGTAGTTTCAAATGTCATTAAGAAGAAAGTCGGTTTGAATTTTTAAGTAAGTACTGCTTTTCAAAAAAGTTTTTTGTTGTGTGATGATTATTGTCTTACTACTAATTTAGTGCTCTACCTAGATTAGCTAAATCGGTTGAACTCTTTTCGATTAATTTCCTTTTCATTTCATTTCACAAATTTCAACAACTTATGATTATTACAAACATTTATAACCTAACTCTTTAGATATTTTATTTGCACTGTTACACTCGAATTCTACTAATAAAATATTGAACATCTTAGGTAAACAGTAAACTTCTTCAGAGCTAAAATGTCTTCAAAATAACTCTATTACTCGCGCATTTCTCGTAGAAAACGGGGTTAAACACATATTTTCGAAGGGCCCCGCAAAATTTATTGTGCTTTCTTACCGCGTTCACCGAGTTGACTGGAAAATAAAATGACGCAAAATGCTGAAGTTACATTGTTTCAACAGAAAGGTTATACGTCGATATAATAAACATTACTATATAGGTATTTGAATTCTATATATCGGTCTCTTTCGTTACAAATCAAAGTTTTCTACTGGAAATTATTTTCCTTAGCGTTTAGAAATTGTATTTATAATAATCAAAAAGACATTATTGTTGGATATGAGTCCCAGATTATAGTAAAATATTGATCGGCGTTGCCAGTAGCATTAGCAATAAACGAGATCACAACGTCCGACAGCTGCTCGTAAAATGTTTACACATACACACTACCCTACGCATTCTTCATTGCCAACTAGACAAACATTCGGAATTTATTGCAACGAAGGTAAAGATAATGTATACAAATATGACAATTAAAGTCAGAAACAAGAAGAGTTTTACATATTCAACTTTTAAGCATCCAAGAAATTGCTACCTCTTTCACTAAATAAGGCCAAAACATGTATTCTAAAGTGCATACTAATTTGCATAGGAAAAGATCTAATCTTGGGAACTATAATCTAAGAAAAGAGTTTTAAAATAATTCTTACCAAATACAACTGACAGACTAAACAACCTAGCCAAAGAAAACAGAGTTGCACTATGCTGGGTATCAGGACATGGAATCAGCAGCAACGAAGAAGCTAACCTATTAGCAAGGAAGACCGCTACACCTTTGTTTGTGGGACGGAAACGTTTTGCGATGCAGTGATAAGTATCTACAAAAAATAACTTCAACATAGAGAAGAGAGGCTAAAAGCATCCCTCTGCGAGAATTCCCTTATTTGAAACATTCCACGATATTCTTTGGAAACTACAATAAGCGTAGAGCAAAGTTAGCTCAAACAGATAGAGCTGAAACAGAATGGTAACTGCAGGTTCTGCGAAGCGGATGATGAAAATCCAGAACACTTGACATCTTGCTGTAGCGCTATCACGGCAACCCGGGCCAACCATCTCGGCAAACACGTCATAGACGAAGAAGAAACACCTTCTCTGACACCATCACAGTTATTGCAGTTTACTAAAGCTTTTGGGCTGAATGAATAGCTTTGAGGGCTGGCAAACCCCAGCAGCTCATGCAAGAAGGTACAATAGATCAATAGGTCGGACCTGGTCGGAAAGTGAATTGCCCAATTAATATTCCTTGAGTTAACTGCAAAGAATACAAAGAAAACAAACTTAACTTTTCTCAAACATTTTGTTCAAAACGTAAAATAGAGTCGCTGGTTTAGTTCTACTAAACAATGATCATGACGCGCATCTATCAATACCGGGTGTAGACTATGCCAAGGACGACAGAGTAACAACGCTGTCGTTTCTCCTGCACCGCTTTCCCAACCTCCAGCCACTGGACCGATCAGTCTTTGGTCCCCTGAGCTTTTTCTAACTGACCTTGTGATTATTGAATGAAAAGCGATCTTTGTAAAACTGTGTATATCTACCACCTTCCTGAACTTTTAAGAATGGGTTTCCTATGGTTGCAATTGCTTCCATATACAGGGTCTACCACGGGACCCGTTCATTAGAAGTTTCCAGGGTTCCTTACTATTTATGAATTTGAAACTTTCATGTTAAGATTGACCCATAGCCTTTTGTTCTAAAATATTTCCAATGTTGTGCAATTTTCGGAAGAACCGGAAATTGCTATCAACTTTCTTAATTTAAATGGAATGCCGTATATATTATTGCATTTTTGAATTGAACAATCGATTCTACAATACACTGTATTAGGTTACCCTATATCTATCTTCAACTGTTTTTGAGTTATTGTGATTTAAAAAAAAATGCGTTTTGCGGTGGGATGTTTAATAGTCTTTCTTTTGATCTTCTTTAAATGCAAAACTTCGATATTTTGCAAACAGCAAGTAAAACCATAAGGGTTCACAAAATACATTGCAAACCTATCACAGGTTATACAGGGTGTTCCAAATTTAGTGGCAAAGCCGAAAAACTTCAAACACAAAAAGTCATTTTTTTCAAATGGAACAGCCTGTATATTTTCCCATATTTAGATGAAGATTTACTTTAGCCATCGATATGCTATAGGTATCCTTAAACCTATCTTTAGCAGTTTTGTTATTATTAACGATTTTTACCAAATAATTAAAACTTAAAACCTGTATTGAAACCTTATGCACATTTGAAAGTAGGCCGTGAGTACGACAATAAAAAAAACAATTAGTTTATTACAAAATATCACATCAAACGAATAAAAATGATTTTAGTGTCAAAGGAAAATAGAAACCAAATATATTGGATTAACTAACTGAAGAATGCTATAAATGTTCAATATGTCCGCCATTTTGTTCAAGACATTTTATAATGCTAAATTCAGTTTCCCTGGTAGTTGCTCTGCCTATTTCGTTTCGGTTTAATCCCTGGAAGGCGACTCTTACACGATTTAATAGGTCTTGCTTATTATCACTAGGTGTACTGTATACTTCATATTTGATACGCCCCCAAAGATAAAAATCAAGCGTCGCCAATTCTGAGGATCGAGGTCTTCGAACATTCCTGTCAATTACTCATACACCTCTCTGGTATTGTGGGCAAGTGCACCATCCATCTGATACCAACAGTCTTGCCTTATGTTTGGAGGTAAAGCTCGAAGAAAATTTGTAACAGGTCCTCTTAAGAGTTCTAAGTATTTCTGTTCATAAATTTTCATCGTAAGTTTCATGGATTATGGTATAATTTAAAAGACAACAGAATACATTAAAACTGTAGCGGTCTTGAAAATGTGTAGTTTTGCAAACGTGAGGATTTTCTCTTGCCCAGAAATGATTATTTCGTCGATTAACAATTTCTTCCCGATTAAACTTCGATTCATCGCTCCAAATAACTTTAGATAAAAAATTGACGTCTTCTTGAAGTTTTAATAAAATCATTTCACAATATGCAACTCCTTTCTGTTCGGCTTATTATCACTAGGTGTACTGTATACTTCATATTTGATACGCCCCCAAAGATAAAAATCAAGCGTCGCCAATTCTGAGGATCGAGGTCTTCGAACATTCCTGTCAATTACTCATACACCTCTCTGGTATTGTGGGCAAGTGCACCATCCATCTGATACCAACAGTCTTGCCTTATGTTTGGAGGTAAAGCTCGAAGAAAATTTGTAACAGGTCCTCTTAAGAGTTCTAAGTATTTCTGTTCATAAATTTTCATCGTAAGTTTCATGGATTATGGTATAATTTAAAAGACAACAGAATACATTAAAACTGTAGCGGTCTTGAAAATGTGTAGTTTTGCAAACGTGAGGATTTTCTCTTGCCCAGAAATGATTATTTCGTCGATTAACAATTTCTTCCCGATTAAACTTCGATTCATCGCTCCAAATAACTTTAGATAAAAAATTGACGTCTTCTTGAAGTTTTAATAAAATCATTTCACAATATGCAACTCCTTTCTGTTCGTCCCCAGGGCGGAAGGCTTGTACGAATGTTTCCTTGTAGGGATGCATCCTATGATGTTTTAAAATGCGATGAATCGACATTGAAGAGATACCTATTTCACTAGAAGCTGAAACTATCGTACTCCGGGGATGAGCATAAAAATAAGCCAGCACATTTACTTGATTTTCTTCTGCTTCAACGATAGGTTTTGTGTAGTTCTTTTTTTACCTTAACACTTCCTGTATTTAAAAAACATGATTCCATTCTTCTAAATTTACTTTTGGTAATTGGCGGTAGATTAGGATATCGTTCACTAAACGTTCTACAAGTCCTGCTAAGAATTTTTCCACATTCGCCATGGATGTAGATAAAATAAATTTAAAATATCAGTATTGGAATAATCGTCAACTGCGTCCATTGTTTCAAATAGACTGTTTACTTCAATAAGAATGACAACTAAATAAGAATTCGTTTATTTAATCATACTCACATCCTACTTTCAAATGTGCATAAGTTTTAATACAGGTTTTAATTCATATTTGGTAAAAAGCGTTAATAACGTCAAAACCGCTAAGAATGGGTATAAGGACACTTATAGCGTATCGATGGCTAAATTAAATCTTCATCTAAATATGGGAAAATATACGGATGTTCCATTTGAAAAAAATTACTTTTGTGTTTGAAGTTTTTCGGCTTTGCCACTAAATTTTGAACACCCTGTATAACCTGTTATAGGTTTGCAATGTATTTTGTGAACCTTTATGGTTTTACTTGCTGTTTGTAAAATATTGAAGTTTTGCACTTAAAGAAGAGGAAAAGAAAAACTATTAACATCCCACCGCAAAACGCAATTTTTTTTTAATTAACTCAATAACAGTTGAAGATAGGTATGGGGTAACCTAATACAGTGTATCGTAGAATCGCTTGTTCAATTCAAAAATGCAATAATATACACGGCATTCCATTTAAATTAAGAAAGTTGATAGCAACTTCCGGTTCTTCCGGAAGTTGTACAAGATCGGAAATATTTTAGAACAAAGGAAGGCTATGGGTTAATCTTAACTTGAAAGTTTCTAATTCATAAATAGTAAGGAACCCTGGAAACTTCTAATGAACGGGTTCAGTGGTAGACCCTGTATATATATGGTGTCAAGGGAATAGGAATTTCTGCTTTTAATTGCAACATTTTCGCTAAAATTGACTTCATGCCAAGCGACATTACAAATCTTTATAACCTTCCTAGTCTCCCTTATTCTAAATCTACGGAGACTGTGTCTGAACATAGTAGACCTGTAGAGTTGCTAGAATCTGTTATTTATTAAAAAAAAACTTTAACTACTACCTGAACATACATCTCTGAGACTACAAGTTAACTACGACGCAGGTCAAGTGATTTAGGCCCAGTTACTAATAGATATAATGTTACTGGAAGTCCTGAGGACATTAGAACAAAGGAAGGAGATTGTATTACCCAATTAAAAGATAGCACAAAAACTATTACTAAAAGTGGTAAAAAAGTTGAGATGGAGGTGAAAAAAAACTAAATAAAACTGACAATGAAATAGTGAATTCGTCAGTCTTACACAAATTAAAATTAAATTATATTTTTGATACGAGTTTAATTCAATTTTAGGAAGAATTGATTGCTGTTTCTAAAGATTTTTGTGAAATCTCGGCAGCCGAAGAGGAACTAATTTTTAAAATTCTAGAGACTTCCATCAATATTTATTTGAGTGCAATATATACGGGATCAAATTGCGCGAATTATATAAGCACACATTTGGGCCTCAAGCTTCAACTAAATCCCCATGAGCACTGTACAACTATTGCCATCCTGCCAGAGCATTTTAAACCAGTGTTGTATACAGTGCTTTCAATATGTCGTTCCCAATTTAATTACACTTGCATATGATCGAATATATCGCTATAGTATTATTATTCTGTTACCTATGCCTGAATTGCTCTAAGCTAATAGTTCGATGTATGTATCTGCGTTTTACATTGTAGTCATACAGTTCTGGTTATTGTGTGCGTGTTATTTTGTGTGGTGTTTATTATAAAATCATAATCCCGTATGTTCATGTGGCGCCTGGGTTATAATTTATTGGTGGTACGCACAAACTCCTATTAAATAATTTGCAGTTTAATTTTACCTCTGTCAGGTCACCGAATGTTTACATAGTTTCTAAACAAGATAGCATGATTAGTATGCAGTTCGTACGCTAGGTCGATTCATTTATAACTGCGTCCCATTTAATATTTACGCGCACTGTTTAAAATTAGTAAAAGCGACGGGAATCCTGAAATATATCCTGAAATTGTATAGATCGTAAATTATACGCGTTCTACAGTCCAATTTATTAGCATTAAATTATTTTCCGAGATTCCTTTCTTTTTAATAACGACCTTAGACCATGTGATCCTTTTAAGTTGACTTCATTCTATTTTTACACAATTTGAATGTTTTAACAACTTCAAATTAACATACAGACCAAACTGAAATGGTTTTTGTCTTTCGATTTTTTGATTTAGTTTAGAGGAATGCTGAAAGAAAAGCTCGTTTTTCTTATTGTATATTTTGGTATATCAGCTACCAGTATTAGTAGCGTATAGTAAATAGTGTCGTTATCCTAAAACCTAGGCGGTTTTCCAACCTGAGTTATAGTAAATACCGATCGCAATATGTTTACAAAACATTTTCGATTCAATGTAAATATTTCTTTTACTACTCTTTCTAATGCTTTATAGTCATTAAACCATTAGTTGACTAAGTAAATTAATGGAACAAATTTAGAGAAACAATGGAAAGTTTAAATAAAGTAGAAATTTGTTTATCAACTAGACATTTAGCCACAGGGTATAGTTTCTCTGCGCCTAAACATTTTCTATTAAGATTATAGTCGTATATATACCTGTAGATCTATACCGATTACCCGCACAGAAAGTCAGTATTAAACTATTCTCAAACATTTGAGTATAAATGTACAAATGTTTCGGCTTACTATCATTGAAATACCAAACAAACGGATTGAGAACGAAGAAAAAAAAGCAGAACAGCATCTTAGCCGTCGACAAATAAAGAGATAAAAGGGCAAGCCTTTTTAATGTACATTGATTTATTGGCCCCGGGAGTATTTAGTAATGATGATTTGATAATGACATCCTTTAACGCTATTCTTAATCAGCGAGAGGGCCTCTGAGACTGAAATTTATTTTGAAATTAATTCAGTGGATTTTTTCAATATTCCAAACCCAATTGTGAGTGCAAATGATAATACGTTAGTTGATCCACAATCGTTTAATTAATGGTTTTCAATAATATTTCCAATCTCATATTTCAATTGCTGCTTTTTTTTCTAATCCGTTAAGGTGTTTATTCAACTTATCGTTCAAGACTTGTACTTTCACCGACATCTGGAAATTTGTTAGACTTACTCCCGTTTATAAGAAAGGTGATCATCACTCTGTTGAAAACTATAGACGTATAACTATTATTAACAACATACCCGAAGTATTTGAATCTTGTTTGTACAAGATTATCTATATTATTATCTATGCTAAGTCCAAACTCTAGTAACTAATGATCAACATGGTTTGATGACTAGACCATTACCAACACCAATTACTAACTTTACTAAGCGGGTCGATAACCGCAGGCGTTAGACGGCTGACTATCGTTGTGGCGGGACGATAGGAGCCGGGGTTCAATTCTCTGGAGGGACGGTGACATTTTTTCAGAGGGTGAAATCCGGATCGACTTACCATTCGCTGTTGGGAAAAAAGTGATTAACAGCGCGGCATTATAAAAAGCGGTATGATGCTGTCACAAAGCTATTAGAACACAATTAGACACACACGAGAGTTGCAGTGATAGTCAGGCAAGCGATATCGCTTACGGAGTAACTGTAACTAAGCACCCACGCCAAAAATAGAGAAACAACTACTATTACGCAATATATATCTGAGAAACTCGATAATAATAAATAAATCGACGTTATATATATATCGATATGACAAATGCTTTCGACCATATTGATCACTCTCCTGTTAATTAAGCTCGATTAGCTTGGTTTATCCCCGTCACTAATCATAATATTCAATTTATTCAGTGTTCCGCAAGGAACTAATTTAGGTCCTTCGTTATTTCTCTTATTCATTTACGACCTGACGCCTAAACTGAATTATCTAAAATTACTCCTTGCCGACGATTTCAAATTATACGTTACAATGAACACCATTGACGATTGTATATAACTCATTGTATTACTCATTTTTTACTGAGCCTGTTGTCTTCGAAATATCACCGTTTTACATCTACGTAGGCTAAGGAGCGTCAACATTATCTCATGAGTTGCCCATTTAGAGTCGATTCAGTAGTAAAGCTTGAGCACAACATTTACAGGATAAATTTTCCATAGTTGTCCAAGGAACCAGCATATATTTTCGAAACTACACCACAATATTCGACCAACATATTCAATTTAGTTCCATAATGGTGTCTTGCATATTTCATATTTTAGGGAAATGTTAATCTCCCTCTCCACTATATCATGGACACAGCAAATGGAAGTTGTTTTAGAACGATCTGCTTCATTGTCTTTCACTATTAAAGAAGGCTAACGGTAAAATGACGGTAATTTTTAAAGGTCAAATCCACCAACAAATATACACTTTACAGGATTATTGACAACTCCACTTTAATTGCTAATCAAGTTATGTCACCCATGGATGTTATGTGCATAAAAGGGCCGATCACTGAGTCACATATGAGTAACATGCGAAGTGGGATGGTTAATCTAGTGTAAGTACCATCAATGAAGTACAGTAAGGGGGCGAAAACGGAACTAAGTAGAAATATACAACCAAAACTAGAATTTGGACTGACAAGAGGTTATAAATCAGAAGCATCCTAACAACTGGTGAAACATTACAGGGTCATTGAACATTAAAACTTTTCTGCAGAAGCATTTAGCATTAAATGCTTCAGGCTCAGGATGTTAGTAAAGTGAAGAATCACTTCAGTTAACTATGCTATTCCGAAGCAGAACAGATGATTTACAATGTCTACAGTGTGATCACTTAATGAAGCAATAGCAGTAGCAAAATAAATACATATAGGGTAGTGCATGTGGAAAAAAAGCTGTATATATCAAAAACCAGAACAAAAGAGAATAAGAGCTACAATTTTTATAAAAAAAAAAACTGATATAAAGGCAGCTATGACCCATGAAAAACATGACTGTATTTATTTTATTAGAAATTCAATTTTTGATACAAAAAGAGTTTTACAGGTATCAGCCATCCATGATCTGACTCCGCTAAAGACTACTATTGGTTCCAATCTTTCCTTCAGTATATATAAATTCCTCTAAGTGAGGTTTTTAGACAGAACAAATTTTAGAACTTCCACACTAACGTATGGTCACAGATGTTGATTCAAAATAACAGTGTTAGCGCATCGCAGTGGGCCATAGTGTAAGCTGTTAGATGTTTCTAGGTTATATGTGCAGATTTTATTAGTTGCCGGTTCACATTTGTCTTGTAAACATGTATTTACAGGAATTAGAAATGAGACGCTGGGTGTACAGATTCTATGAAAAAAAAAAAAAATAAATCGTTCGACAAATCGCATACGGCACATCATTTTTCCAAAGAAAATATATCAAAAAGAGTTTATCTTCTTTTACAGCGTTAAGAGAATAATCTGGCTACATAAAGAAAGAAAAACATTTAAAGAATAAACGTTGAAATTACAGAAAGTTGTGTAACGGGCAAAAAGAAATATTTCACCTATAATGACAAGGCTCCAACTTTGTGTTAGATGACGAATTATATTTTACGCTAACCCACTCAAAAATTAATTGCAACGACGGATTTTATTTAAGCAATGTTTCTTCAACACAGCCTTCAAAAAATTTTATTACAAAAGCTAAGTTTGAGCACATACTTAGCTTAGCTGGTATGGACAGTTACGTACACGCTGAGCAAATTTCGATGTTTTAATAGGGGATCTCGGTAACTATAAGAGGTATCAAAAAACGGACCACGCGTCCTCGATCTGTTTTTTCGAGAAAAGGATGTGGTGAAAACCAAATTTGGCTATCGGCTTTCGGTTTCGAGTTATCCGTGAAAATTCGATTTTTCCCATTTCCGTTTTATCACGATATCTCGGCTATTTATATATATATTCAATATTAGAGCGACTAAAAGAAGCCATTAAAGAGAAAGGACGGGGAAAATTGACGAAAGGTGTGCTGCTTTTGCACGACAACGCGCCCGTCCACAAGAACCGCGTTGCGTTAGGTGCCCTGCATAAGGTGGGCTTCGAAATTGTGAATCACCCACCCTACAGCCCAGACCTGGCCCCGAGTGATTATTACCTGTTTTCGAAAATAAAAAAGAGCTGCGGGGTAAAAAATTTACTGCCGATGATGAAGTCAAGGAGGCAATTTCGGCGTATTTTGCAGATAAAGAGAAATCATTTTTTTATGAGGTTATAAATAAATTAATTGAAAGATGTGAAAAATGTATCCGTCTTGCAGGTGAATATATTGAAAAAGAAAAATAATTTGGTTTTTTTATTTCCACACCTTATACTCCATGCCGCGAATATAAAAACGCTCCCTCGTATATCATGTGGGGTCTTTTCGTTCATTTGCACTGTATTATAGCAAAAAATTTTGCATTGATTTTCATCATTTCATTGCTTTTTGTTAGTAGGCGTGTGTCATTCAACAGACATGAATCAGTCGGTAGGTTTATAAATAGTATCAATAGTTTAATTATTTGATTGTTGCTTCATCTTAAATTTATAAATTTGAGATGGCTTATGAAAATTACGAAAAGTATGATATGTGGGAATGCTTTATTCTCAATAATAATAATGCTGAAGCTGCATGTGAAACATATTTTAATCGTTACCCGGAAAGAAGGTACCCTAATAAATCTATTTTTGAATGAATGAAAGAAAATCTCATTAATTTTGGAACATTTAACAAATCAAGATCGACGAATCACACATATTTTAAGTTTCAGAATAAATTAAAACATGATTAAAAATTATTTACAATAGATGTTCGAACTGGCGCCCATTATTTACAATACATAATTCACACCGTCTCGAAACGCTCCGAAGTGCATTGTGAATATGAATACAAGAAACAGAATTAAGACACCGTATAAAGTTCTCTCTCAGTTCGTTAATGTTCATATGAGTTTGTTTGTATAACCGGTATTTAAGATGTCCCCAGAAAAAGAAATCTAGGTGTGATAAATCCCGCGAACGTGGTGGCCACCTTACTGGTCCGCCGGTGCCTATCCAGTTGTCTCCAAAATTTTCAGTCAGCAATCCTAAGACGATTCCAGTGTTATGGGGCGATGCGCCGTCTTGTTGGAAAAATATATTTCTCATCTCATTCAGAGGGAGTTCTTCCAAAAATTCTTCGACTACATGTTGGTTTATGATGTTATAATACCGTTGACCATTTAATTTTTCTTGATAAATTCGGTATGCCAGAATACGATTTTCAAATAGGGCACACCAAACACTAAAGCCGAATCGTCCCTGATTTTGAACATCGACGGCACGGTAGGGCTTAACATCAGACCACCAATGTTCATTGTGTCAGTTCATTGTGTCGGCACTGCTAACGTAGACTTCATCCGTCCAAATAATTTTTCTAAAAAATGATGGATCCTGCTGAATTTGTTGAAGATACCAATTGTAGAATTCTAAGCGTCGTTCAGGATCAGTCAATAGGAGCTGCTGTTGTTTCATCACTTTGTATGGCCTAAACTTATGTTTCTTCCAAACTGATAACGCAGGTCGTCGTGATATACCCAATTCCACTTCAATTTGACGGCTTCAGAGTGAAGGATGTGCCACTGCCAGTCCAGTAACATTGACCATAACTTCCTCAGTATCTTCCTTATTATAATTCTTCGATCTTGATTTGTTGAATATTCCAAAATTAACCGTTTATTTAAGCCAACTATCTACTATAGTGATTACGTCATCTGGCGGGATCTGGCGACCTCTCACCATGCAAAAAAAGTTATCCAATAATAACTTTTCTGTGCCATACTTAAAATCTGAATTTCATATTAGTTGTTATAGCTTCCTATACACAATAAGCATTCCTGAGTTCGTAGATAACTTTTGGGCCATCATCTTCTTTAATTCAATTAATTCTATCCAATAGTAAATGTTCGCGAATGCTTGTAAGTCACTAAACCTAAATCTAAACAACTTGTTTTTGTATCCAGGAAGAATCCTTTCTTGTAAAATCAGAAAAGGAAAAACGAGTGAGAAGTAATGATAAAAATATCTACGTTTTAGACGTTCCTGCAACGTTGTAATAAAATTTTGAGTATTTTTTCATCGCCGTTGACGTAATTCGATATAAAACAGCACAAAAGTGTTATTGTTTAGTTTAATAACCCGCGATTCGTGATTTATTCATTATGTCGATTTAAATTTTATGGAGTTCCAAGCAGATTTCATCGATTTGTTGCCGCTTGTCGTTCCAATTCAAGTACAAAGAGTTTTAAATACAACTTTACGTACTTCGAGTTAAAAATAGGAATGTGAAGTTCGTTAAATTAAAAGAACAATACACGCGGAAATTAAAAAAGAGCACTCACAGACACACAATCAGAAGCATAATAAAAGTCCGAGTTTATTTTGAAGTTATATGTTTTTATATGTATATGTAAACCATAAACTATTTGCTATTGTATTATTGAATAGCATCATAAAAAGTATAAATTGCAGTTTCGGAGTTTTTTTCGAGAAATTTATGACGGCCCAGAAATGTAATACTTGCGTCACTTTGCGGTTTATAGTGAGTATATTTTAACATACTTGCATAACTAAAAACAAATAATAAAACATAACAGCATTTGAACAATATCTAAAGCTGTTTATATACTATGATAAATTTTGTGAAACAAAACAGACAAACGCGCATATTGTTGCGTTTTTTATTTTTATTTCAGATATTTCTGTTTCTAATTCGTCTTCCAACGCTTGCAAGTTTATTGTTACATTTATCATTTATGAATCAAGATCTTAACTATCTCATACGAGATTTAAAATTATTCAAAAATTGTTCAACGTGTTTGGTTCCCGGCTAAAAGAATGTAATCTTCGTCAAACGAATACAAAGATATGTATTTATGGTAATCATCATTCTCAATTTAAAGTGTGTTTTAGTGTTTTGTAATGAAATTTCTTCTCTTATGGCATCATTTGGTATTGATCGTAATCCAACAGAATGGCGCTGATTCATTGATTCCTCTAAAGTTAGCTTAAAAACTGTGTTTCTACATAACGGCAATAAATTTGTATCAGTACCTATGGCTCCCTATACTAGTATGAAAGAAACATATGAAAACTTTACATTTATATTGGAAAAGCTACAATATGCAGTGTAAGAATAGAAAGTTTGTGGTGATGAAGGATGTTGCACTCATTCTTGGTCTATAGCTAGGGTATATAAAGTACCGTTGTCTTATGTTTGAATTGCATGAGAGGCACAAAAAAACACTACATTAGAAAGGAATGGCCTGAACGCGAATCTTTCATTTCTGGATAAAAAAAAACATGAAATGTATGGCACTTCATATCAAAGTAGGATTAATGAAGAATTTTGTCATCTACTAGAGAAAGCAGCTTGGCAAACATTAGTTAGTATTAGCTTTTTGGTGAATCGAAAAACAGAAAGTTGCCCTGATCAAACCATCTAGTACCTAACATTTTATAAAAATGTGAGTTGTGATTTATGCTTAAAAATACATTTCCTGCACTCGCATCTAAATTTCATCTCGGCAGACCTTGGTGCAGTGAATACGAATACACTGGGAACACTTTCAACTATGAAAAAGTGATATCAAGACAACCGAATGCTAATATTCTTACTGATTATTATTGGACCACCAAGAGGGATGCTCTACATGCGAAATATAGCAGAAAATTGTCATTTCTCATGTCACATTATTTTAATACTGAATTGAATGTTGAAAGTGTTAATATGTTTAAGATTATAAATGCATGCGCCACAGGATGAAATCGATGTCATATTTGAATTTAGGAGAAAAAATACTATCGGAACCACGTACAGTACTGGGCAATAAAATCTTGGACAACTCTTTATGAGTTATCCCAAGTTTTTATCTGTGTAAACGGATCTGCCGTGAAATACAGCATATTCATTAAGCCATAAAGTCAATTGACATTTCCATGAGTATGAGACCTTAATTACACAACTTAAATATGTTTGTCCCAGATTTTATTGCACAGTACTATACTTATCTTTCTGGAACAAAGAAAATTTCTTTTAGTTCCACACTGTTACCCAAACAATTATACAAAGCCACCTTTGAGACGAAATTGCGTATTTAACACAATCTACAATTTAGTAAATTAAGAATTTGGTTGGTGACGCTTGTGGCACGTCTCTCTATGTCAGTACCTTGGCTATTGCTATACCAAGGTCATTCTACAACAAAATAATGAAAACACATTACAGGCACTAAAATTCACAGTATTGGCTAGAGCGGTAGTCTGACAGCCAATACAAATGTGGAAGCCGCTGCAGCTGCTCCCACATCATATAAAAAATAACCAAAGCTCTTGTTGTAATATACAACATCAATCAAAGAATAATATATATATACTATTACTTCTACTGAACTCAAAAGAGTTCAAGCGTTTGCTCTAGTTTTTCTCTGATTATACATTGCCAGCTTAGCAAGTTGCTATTGATAGGACCAATGTTTCTGTTACTGGTGGATTTTTCTGTCATCAGCTCAAGGTTCTGTATAACATTTGACACATACATCCAAAATTGAAAAAGAATAGGCATAATATGTGGTGCCTAAAACATAAAATTGAGTGTTTGTTGCAAAAATTGGAATTTATGAGCTTGAAATACTTAACTTTTCTAACCTGATAATTTTAAGCATGTTATGTGATCCAATACCAATTTATAGTAATCTCGATATGTCCAAGCATCGGCCATTACTCTATAAATTCTAACATATCAAATTTAATAAGTATAAATTGAAAGTATCACTAAAAACTAGTATAAAGATATATTAGCTTCACGTAAAAGTGATTTTAGATCATTTATTTTGGCCAGGTAAGTGGCTGAAACTGCTGTAGACTGCTGGAATTAATTCAAATGTTTACATTGGATTGGTTTCGAAGTGGCGTCATACTATTCGCATTTTTTTTCTTACCAAGACTTGGCTCTACGTTTTTGCAACGTCAATCCTCAAAAATATTTATATCCATACGAAAATGCGATGTGATATTGAACGATTCCTGATGAAATTTCGAACATGTCAGAACTAAATCGTTTGGAAAGCACTACTTTGGTGTCTTTATTAGATCATGGGAGTTTCGTCATAATATCATAACAAAAAAGGATTTTTATTTAATTTTCTTTTGGATGTACTTATTTATGGTCCGTGGACATTACGACGATAGATCATTTCCAACCTCATTTATAGAGATTCTAAATTTTGATGATGAGTGTGCACAGTATACGCGCAAAAACGAATTACAACATGTAATCCAAAGAATTAAAATCTGGGTTACCAGCTGGTCAAGTACCCGTCGATATAAAGTGTAGTAAGTTGCTTTCTAACCACACTTTAGCCGTCTTTAATTTGCGGTCTGGTTTTTTTGCGAACCTTTACATGCTTCCTTAAGACATCGGATTGATACACTGTTTCTCATGTTGTAACTCCTAACGAAATAAAGCTTAACGATGGAATCGTAGATGACTGCCAGCCACAGCATCACAGATATCACATTATAACCTTTTCGAAGTCAAGGAACTAGTTCTAATGCTTGTCGTAATGACTCTGATTTTTCTAGGGATGAAAATGTTTCCGTCAGTACTTCGACATTTCGAAGGGCATGGTCCTCAAAGAGCACACAGAAAGCAACAAGCAGAAGCGGATGGGAGCATAACTACGACAATCCTAGCGCAGGAAATCAACGCGTCCCAAACTACGATAGATCAAATTTTGAAAAGTAAGTTGCTGTATTGCTATTATATCCAACCCATATAAAGGTTACAGTTTCCTCGGCGAGGTGGTTTCTGTGAATGGCTTCAGCAAAGAAAAGTTCGTGAGTCAGTTGTTGTATCAGAAAGATTATTTACGGACGAAACTACGGTTACCAAAGATAGTATTCCTCTAATAGTAGCCGGGGCACCTGCAATTGGACATCCCTCCAACGGCCAGGAAAACGTAAGACACTATTAGTATAATATTTACCATCGGGCAGATGAAAGCTCTTACAACATACACTAGGGTTCCTCGCAGGTTAGGATATCTGTCAATATTTGGGCAAGGTTAATAGCTGATCAAGTACTTGAACCACATATACTCCCAGACGACTAATATAGAATCTTGTTTACTGTTTGTGTGCAACGAAGCATCCATTCTTAACTAGAGTTGATCTCGAATTTTTAAAGTGAATAGTCCCATAAAAATTGCACGTGAATTGCACGTCATTACCAGAAATTGTCCACTTCATTACGTGGTTACTGAAATATTGCGTCTTCTGAATTGTGATTTCAGCATTTCAATTGACGATTCATTGCATTTAAGTTTAGAAATGTTGTAGATTTTTTACTTGTACATCATTGAATTTTAATTCAATTTCACCGTATATATGCAGAAACCAAAAAGATGTGTCGCCTTTAACTAATAACTAAATTAAATATATCGCTCCAGCTAAACCAGTTCCCATAAGAATCCTAGAAACTAGACCAATTTGTTTCTGTTTGAGTCATACTCGATCTTGTCTAATCACTTAGATTGTACGCCAACTCATCAATTAATTTACTTAAAAATATTATCATTTTCAGAGGTCGTCAAATATATGACATGTGTTTGAATTGATGGATGATAATCTGGTGAAAAGAAAATCAGTGCATCATGTGTATTTCGCTTCGATTTAGCTAGCTAAATGATATTTACATTAATTCACATGCTGAAATTTATTTCATAGATGATAACTGTTTATTAAAAAATGGAAACTAACCAGGAGACTTAGAAATTGAGAGCAACTAAAAATATTTTACTAGAATAAATTCAATTATCATTCGCTGTTCATTGTCGGCTTTAAAATGTTCTAATAAAAAGAATGTTTGGCGAACGGGTTGTGTGATAACACTATATAGAATGGAAATAACATTGCTCGGCTATAGTATACTACAATACAATAGAAAAATATAGAAACAGCGAAAAATCGTCAAGTGGACAGCTAAAATAAAAACGAACTGCAGCATTTGCATTTCGTTCTATTGTAGATACAACGATTACTACCCACGTCTATTCTTGCAGGCTGTTACCGTTCTATCCCTCTCTCGAGCGTCATTCTGCTTTGTTTCAAGTTGTTACAGGAAAGTTAAATGAAACCGTTAAAGTTTGTTAGCTTCCACTTCCATGAGAATACGAACAAGCCGTTGTTGCGGAATGTTTACTTATTTGATTTTAATATCATTAATATCTTATTCTTTGAATAACAATAATAACGGAGAAAATTGTACTAAAGTGAAAGTAAATTCTTATTTTTAGAACCACTAAAATTCTAATTGAAATTTAACAATAATAACCCTCGCTGAAAAGATGTTTTTTTTTCATATCTGTTTTCAATACCAAAGATTTTTGAACTCAAATTCATGTTCTCGTTTTTTGCTGTTCTGAAATTCTTATTTTGGACTAGTTTTTTGAACCTTGTCATCACTATTGGTTTAATTGGGGATTTTTAAACTCTTGTTTAATTTCGTCCTTGAAACACAATAACCTAGAAGATGTTCTTTTTCATAACTTATGAATTGAAAATTCATCTAAGTTTAAATTAGAAATAATCAATTTAGATTATTTCGAATCAGACATAATGTGATATTCGATTTTTTTTTCTTTTGGATTGAAAGGATTTGTTTGTCATTGAAACACAATAGATAAGCTTTATCAGAGACGAAACAATTGAATTTCGAACATAAGTGTATTCGATTTTTTGATTTTTTATTCGTCAAGTATAAGTTTTCATGTAGTGTTTACTGGAAATAACAGTTACTCAGTTTTTAATGAGAACACTTTATCGTAGACGTCTAATCAATAATTTATCATCCAAAGCATCCGTTGACGAGACAGTAAGGTTTATAAGAATGCCACAACAGTGATGTACAATCCTTAATAATATCCTCATAAAAATAAAAATGGCAACGAGTTAACTAGAAAGAATACCGACACATTAACTAACTATTCCAACTTACAAATACAGGCTAGACCATCTAACGTTCGGAACTTGAATTACCAATTATTTTGATTTTGGCAGATAGAATGGCATTCATGAATTAACAGAAAATTTATATATTTTTTATATTTCACATTTGCAGAATGGCACCATTTACGCTTGAATAAAAACAGTAAATATTATAAACTTACTTCCAAAGCGGTGAGTCTTCAGCCGGAAATGTAAGAAATTTACGTGGAAAATTTGGAATAAATGATAGGTCTTCAACTCAGTTTGTGGATTAATTCGTGAAACTGAATCGTTATTGGACAAAACAATCCGTTCACGTTCTTATCTATTGCGCTCAGCTGAAAACATTGCTGCCCTTACTTAGAGTATGCGTGAACTTCCATCAACATCAACTCGTCATCGTTCTCAGAAACGGAACATTTTTCGCACTTCTCTGAGAAAAATTTTGTATAAAGACCTGGGTATGAAGGCTTACAAAACTCAATTAGTTCAAGAACTGAAGCCTCATGACTATCCGAAACGTTTTCGGTTGAACGACGCTTGGTTTCAATAGGACGGCGCTACTTGCCACATAGCCAATCTAACAATTGAACTTTTTGGCACCGTTTTCTAAGATCTAATAATCAGCCGAAATTCTAACGTCAATTGTCCACGTCGTAACTGTATCTGTTGGACTATTTTTTGTGGAGAGGACGTTAAGGATGAATGTTACGCTGTCATCTAGAGACGATCGACGCCTTGAAGCACAAAATCGATGTTGTCCCAAACAATCGGAAAAGTATTTGATAATTAATAATACTTGACCATTTTTAAACAGTTGCGTTTTAAATAGTGAGAGTCTGTGTCCAGTAAGCTAATGTCATTATAATCCATGTTATGATCTGTAGTTCTGACATTGGGTTAACGTAGAAGAAAATTCTTTATTTATGTTTCTACTATCACTTTTTTGATGATTGACCTATATGTATATTTTTTATTATAATCTTTACATAGTATGTATTGAGTAGATAATATTTAATTAAATTTATATTCAATAAGGTAGTTAAAACATTCTTAGTTGCGATTTTGGTAGAATTACAAAATAATTTCATAAGTTTAGGAGTTAGATTGTGGACATAAGGAAGGGAACCAGAAGTCACAGGTTTGGGCACATCACTATGAGAAGGACGCCGTGTATTTAATGGGGCATGACTATATAAAAGTTTATTACTAAGGCGTAAAAGATAACTATTTTGCAATAAAATTTTCTGTTAGATATGCTCGAAATTATTTTTTTGATTTAAAATAAAATTAATTTTTTATTTTCATTGAATGGAATGAAAAATAATAATAATAATAATAATAATTTTATTAACTATTTGATCACATTACATGATATAAGTTTCGTCATTTTTCTTCAAACATACATATCTACTTATGGGAAATAAAACTGCACCCATAGGCACCCCAAGAATTTGTTGATGATATTGACTTAAAACAAAAGAAAGAAGTTCTAAAAATTTTGGTAAAGGAATGTTAGTATTATACATATATAATGTTATAACAGGTCAATGTTTAGTAACAGATTATTTTGCAAGTTCTAACGGATTATCAGTAAAACGCGAAACAATATCTAGACTCACCAACATATAATCGGATAGCAACGTTTTGTTGCTCGTATATTGATTTTCTTTGTTATAAGAGAGTGAAAGAATATTAGCTAAAGACTGAAATGTTACTGTTAGGTGAATTAATGGAACAAATTATAGGCCTAAAGATTAAAACTGATTTATGAATCTTAGGTAAGCCGTAATAGTAGGAAGCAACAGAGTTGTTAATAGTAAGTTTCCTGACAGTTCCATTTTCAATATACTCCTAAATTTTTAAATTTATTAGCTTTTTCTTATAATATTGAAATAGGATCTCTAAGCAATTGTTTGTAGTACTTTTCACCCGATGTAACATTCCTTTTATTTGCTTTAACTACGATGGTATCAGGGTTGTTCTTAAGGAATAATTCACGCTTATATTTATATCACTAAGAGAGGGAGCAATAGAAAACTTAACCCCCAATTTTAACAGATGTACTACATCGTCAGGTATCTTAATGTTACTTAAGTTCTTAACTGTTGGTATAGTTCTCTTCGTTTTTGTCCAAGCTTAAAAAGTTTTTCAAAATTTATAACCTAAAGAGCTTTGACCGCAGCGATCAAAATACCAGAACAGATTTATAGATTTTTCGCTCCTTTTCACCCTGAATGAACGGCTCGACCCCGAAAGGCAACTCGGCCAAAACAATTTATTGTTTTCGGTCTTCTGCTTAGTGCTATTTCTAACTACCTACTCAATTTTCAACTAAAATCTCACTAATTAATTAGCATGACGGAAAATATTCCAAACACGTTTCTTAACGACTAATAAGGTCAGATATATGATGTTATTTAGATTAAATATACCGATAGCAACTATAAAAATTTAGCGCAATATAAACGATCATTAAAACGATAGTTTTTAACTTACCATCTTTCTTGTAGTAGAGTAACTCGGCATGCTTTTCCAAACTGTCGTTGAGGGCGTCTCTCAGAGCAGCAACCGATTGCTGCGAAGTGAGGGGCCCACATAGGAATTCGCAGGAAGCCGGCCTTTGCATCACTTCCGCTCTGGAGTAGCCCGTCAGGCGACAGAAGCCGTCGGAACAGTAGATTATGTGACATTGTCCCTCTCTGCAGTTAGCCACAAGAAATGATCGATCTGGAAAAGAAAGAAGGTAAAATAGTAATATAATATCACATAATAACATCCAAGACGACCGATGTTTATTTATAGACTTTCTACGAGAAAGAGTGCAAAAAATCAATAGGCGTCTAAAAATCTGGTATTAGAAGGAAACAAATTAGCACGAAATGGTTTCATGATAATGGATAGTTGATGCAAATTGCAAAGAATTTTATTTAAATTCAAAAAACTTAAAACATGCAAAGTAGTTTATACTTAAGCGAAGTGCATAAAAATTAAGTACGGCATTAAGAAAGTAGTATGTGGAGCTACATATACGAATTGTTCACAAAAATGATATCTTACTTTGTTCGACTGCGTCTGTTAATCATGTTTAAATAAGAAGGCCAAATAAACGCCTCTGCGTTTCTTTCTCGGACTAGAATAATGTATTGATGTATTACAATGTTTCATATAAACCATGAGTCAGCTAAAAAATCCTAATCCAGATTAATTTTATTATTCTAAAGGAGGATTTTGCTTAACATCCCTTCTGCTAATATATTTCAAAATTACATTTTCAACTTGAACATATACTGAATTTAATTTAAAATGTAAATGAGTTAAATGGAGTTGGAGCATAAACTATTTTGTTAAAAAAAAAACAAAATTAACGAAACCATCAGTGGAGAGCCACCAAAGACTAAGTATGACAGGTTTCCTGTACATGGCTGTGACTTGCAGTCTACGGAATAAGACCCAACATCCAGTGAATCAGTTATGACGCTTCGCTTCAGTTCTTTGTTAAATAGGAATCGAAGAATTTGGTTCGTGATCTACAGTTGTTTAGTTTATGAGGTACTCGAGGTTCGATCAATATTTCGATGCCAAGAATTGAATATGCGCATGTAGAGATGTCAATAGTCTCATTATACACCTAGACGCACAATATGATCCACAGAAGTAGTGTCTACCTATTGACTTCAGTAAAACCAGCTTGAAGCGTACTGGCAATGCATTTTATGAGTGACAGCTTTGATGATGTGATTTGAAGGTTACAGGGTAGATTCACAAAATACTATTAATTTTTGCGCATATGGGATAGCCGCACTAAAAACTACTATACAGTCAAAAAGGACATACAAGGAAATCATGTTATTGCAAAAGAAAATGTGGGAAACACTCCATTGGTTGAGCCTGATATAATTTTTGTCTCCGTTTTATGTCACGTTGGGCCGTTGTAGAAGTGTTTTTTTTGCGACTGCACGGGCAGTTGACTCCGAAAAGCAAACTCGGCCAAAAGAAAGACCTTGCTTATATGCCGTCTTAGTCCTCTCAACCACGTTACATTCGAACTGAGAAGTCTGTAACCTGGTCAAGAGTTAAATTACTTCATTAATTATCTAATCGATCGACTATAAAGTATATCTGTTCCTCCCTGTTCGCCGTTGGGCAGTCAGCATGAAGATGAACTCGAGTTTTCTCCGCACTCGAAATTTCTACACAAAGGAGAGTTTAGTGCTGAGTGAGCGGTTAAGATCTCTAGAGGTACCATGAGCAGGTCTGTGCTCATAAAGACTACCTTGCGAATTCTTTTCTCATTTGGACAGATCCCGAGAGTTGTACAGTGTCGAATGCCTTGCAGCTGGTTCACATCTGACAAGAGCTTCGATGCTGCCATCACGTCAGTTCTGGACCTGAATGATCATTCGCTGGCATCTCTGGCTAATTGGTCAGATATTTCGTTGCCTCTGATTCCAGAGGATGGCAATTATTTCGGCCTGGAAGATGGACGAGGAGTCCCCTAAGCTGATGGCTTCGCCATCCGATTCTCCGTCTCTCCAAATTCCAATTTCAGTGCTGTTCGGCGTTTTAAAAGTATTCACAAACCAGCGATAAAATCCTCGCTTCGATTTGCGAATGAATTTTGCAGTCTCTCTCTATAACTGTCTACATTGTATCCTCCCACCGAAACTGAAAACTCGCGTACAACCAATGCACTTTCAGAGGTTTCAGCCCCGACGTTTTACCAAATTCCTCTACAGTCCCAAAAGGCTCTCGTGGCTTTATTCATTACACGTTCCATGTGCGATCTGTATGTCAATTTAGCGTACAAAGTCGCCCCTAGGTATTTGACTTTAATTGATACACGTATCTTAGAACTGAAAATGATCGAACACTGGAGTTTGGAGAGCTTTTTCTTCCAGATGAACGAAACGATAGTCGTTTTTCTAAAGTTAACGTTTAACCGTTTGCCAGTACTGTTTTAATTCTGCTGTTTATCTAGGAAATGTAACGTGATACAGAAAAATTTTATCCGTGAATTCAGCACTCAAAATTAGGTAAGTCCATATACATGGTTCTTCACTGGATCTCTTGGTGCAGAAGTAGAACACTAAACACTTTAACCCACTGAACACCAAACAAGTTTTAACTAAAACACCGACGCGTTTCAACAGCAATGCTGTCATTATCAAGGCGATAATAAAACTAGTTTTATTATCGCCTTGATGTCGGTGACGTCGGTGTTTTAGTTAAAACTTGTTTGGTGTTCAGTGGGTTAAAGTGTTTAGTGTTCTAGGCGATAATAAAACTAGTTTTATTATCGCCTTGATAATGACAGCATTGCTGTTGAAACGCGTCGGTGTTTTAGTTAAAACTTGTTTGGTGTTCAGTGGGTTAAAGTGTTTAGTGTTCTCCATATACATGTACAAACCACATGCCGAAAGGAGTTAAATTTGTTAAGAAGTATTATTACTATTATTAAGAAGATACTCAAAACCTTTTTTATTTATGGATTTTGAACCTCAAACGTCTCTTCTAGAAATATTAGTACATGACAGTACAGCAATGGTAGTAGGTTTCAAAAGAGCATAATTAGTTGATGTAATTTATAGTGAAACCTATGTAATATACAAGAAAAACATATGGAGAATTCAAAAATTATTGCTGTACTGCCACACCATTCATCATTATCGCTTAGTAAATATTAACTCCAAATAATTCTGTCGATTTTTGCTTATTTAAGAATTTCCAATATTTGCCCATAAATATTTCAAGAAAGTATAAAGTAAAACGGTTTCTTTCGACATTCGCTGCCACGAAGATACAAATGGTGTATGGAACATGTTTTGACATATAGATTATGTATTCGTTCAACAAAAACAAACAGAGAAACGCTTAGGAATTTTTCTAAGAATTAGACGAAATCCTATCATTAATTTTGAGAAAATAATTGATGTGTTTCCTGGACCTTGACAGAGCGAAGAAAAATAATTGTTAACTGAACATTTTTCGCACTTCTCTGAGAAAAATTTTGTATAAAGACCTGGGTATGAAGGCTTGCAAAACTCAATTAGTTCAAGAACTGAAGCCTCATGACTATCCGATACGTTTTTGATTGAACGACGCTTGGTTTCAATAGGACGGCGCTACTTGCCACATAGCCAATCTAACAATTGAACTTTTTGGCACCGTTTTCTAAGATCTAATAATCAGCCGAAATTCTAACGTCAATTGTCCACATCGTAACTGTATCTGTTGGACTATTTTTTGTGGAGAGGACGTTAAGGATAAATGTTACGCTGTCATCTAGAGACGATCGAAGCCTTGAAGCACAAAATCGATGTTGTCCCAAACAATCGGAAAAGTATTTGATAATTAATAATACTTGACCATTTTTAAACAGTTGCGTTTTAAATACTGAGAGTCTGTGTCCAGTAAGCTAATGTCATTATAATCCATGTTATGATCTGTAGTTCTGACATTGGGTTAACGTAGAAGAAAATTCTTTATTTATGTTTCTACTATCACTTTTTTGATGATTGACCTATATACTTTTTTTTATAATCTTTACATAGTATGTATTGAGTAGATAATATTTAATTAAATTTATATTCAATAAGGTAGTTAAAACATCCTTAGTTGCGATTTTGGTAGAATTACAAAATAATTTCATAAGTTTAGGAGTTAGATTGTGGACATAAGGAAGGGAACCAGAAGTCACAGGTTTGGGCACATCACTATGAGAAGGACGCCGTGTATTTAACGGGGCATGACTATATAAAAGTTTATTACTAAGGCGTAAAAGATAACTATTTTGCAATACAATTTTCTGTTAGATATGCTCGAAATTATTTTTTTGATTTAAAATAATATTAATTTTTTATTTTCATTGAATAGAATGAAAAATAACATATCATGTAGAATTAAATAGATATCTTCCTTCCTGCGCCAGTCCAAAATAATGGAATTGCCTTTGCGTATTAGTAAAGTGTCTAAAAGAGGTACACCATTGTTATATAGTGTCTGTTTCTATGGTCAATTGTATGGTAGGATGTATGTAAGTTAAAAACATTCAGAATTTCTTGAGTATTTTGTTACGAAAGAGTGAAGGAATACAAGTGTCTAATAAATCATCTAAAATGTAGTGGGACATAATAGAGAAGATAACTCCACCCATAGGCAGCCCAAGAATTTGTTGATGATATTTACTTAAAACAAAAGAAAGAAGTTCTAAAAATTTTGGTAAAGGAATGTTAGTATTATACATATATAAAGTTATAACAGGTCAATGTTTAGTAACAGATTATTTTGCAAGTTCTAACGGATTATCAGTAAAACGCGAAACAATATCTAGACTCACCAACATATAATCGGATGGCAACGTTTTGTTGCTCGTATATTGATTTTCTTTGTTATAAGAGAGTGAAAGAATATTAGCTAAAGACTTTGAAATATTACTGTTAGGTGAATTAATGGAACAAATTATAGGCCTAAAGATTAAAACTGATTTATGAATCTTAGGTAAGCCGTAATAGTAGGAAGCAACAGAGTTGTTAATAGTAAGTTTCCTGACAGTTCCATTTTCAATATACTCCTAAATTTTTAAATTTATTAGCTTTTTCTTATAATATTGAAATAGGATCTCTAAGCAATTGTTTGTAGTACTTTTCACCCGATGTAACATTCCTTTTATTTGCTTTAACTACGATGGTATCAGGGTTGTTCTTAAGGAATAATTCACGCTTATATTTATATCACTAAGAGAGGGAGCAATAGAAAACTTAACCCCCAATTTTAACAGATGTACTACATCGTCAGGTATCTTAATGTTACTTAAGTTCTTAACTGTTGGTATAGTTCTCTTCGTTTTTGTCCAAGCTTAAAAAGTTTTTCAAAATTTATAACCTAAAGAGCTTTGACCGCAGCGATCAAAATACCAGAACAGATTTATAGATTTTTCGCTCCTTTTCACCCTGAATGAACGGCTCGACCCCGAAAGGCAACTCGGCCAAAACAATTTATTGTGTTCGGTCTTCTGCTTAGTGCTATTTCTAACTACCTACTCAATTTTCAACTAAAATCTCAGTTATTAATTAGCATGACGGAAAATATTCCAAACACGTTTCTTAACGACTAATAAGGTCAGATATATGACGTTATTTAGATTAAATATACCGATAGCAACTATAAAAATTTAGCGCAATATAAACGATCATTAAAACGATAGTTTTTAACTTACCATCTTTCTTGTAGTAGAGTAACTCGGCATGCTTTTCCAAACTGTCGTTGAGGGCGTCTCTCAGAGCAGCAACCGATTGCTGCGAAGTGAGGGGCCCACATAGGAATTCGCAGGAAGCCGGCCTTTGCATCACTTCCGCTCTGGAGTAGCCCGTCAGGCGACAGAAGCCGTCGGAACAGTAGATTATGTGACATTGTCCCTCTCTGCAGTTAGCCACAAGAAATGATCGATCTGGAAAAGAGAGAAGGTAAAATAGTAATATAATATCACATAATAACATCCAAGACGACCGATGTTTATTTATAGACTTTCTACGAGAAAAGAGTGCAAAAAATCAATAGGCGTCTAAAAATCTGGTATTAGAAGGAAACAAATTAGCACGAAATGGTTTCATGATAATGGATAGTTGATGCAAATTGCAAAGAATTTTATTTAAAATCAAAAAACGCAAAACATGCAAAGTAGTTTATACTTAAGCGAAGTGCATAAAAATTAAGTACGGCATTAAGAAAGTAGTATGTGGAGCTACATATACGAATTGTTCACAAAAATGATATCTTACTTTGTTCGACTGCGTCTGTTAATCATGTTTAAATAAGAAGGCCAAATAAACGCCTCTGCGTTTCTTTCTCGGACTAGAATAATGTATTGATGTATTACAATGTTTCATATAAACCATGAGTGAGCTAAAAAATCCTAATCCAGATTAATTTTATTATTCTAAAGGAGGATTTTGCTTAACATCCCTTCTGCTAATATATTTCAAAATTACATTTTCAACTTGAACATATACTGAATTTAATTTAAAATGTAAATGAGTTAAATGGAGTTGGAGCATAAACTATTTTGTTAAAAAAAAACAAAATTAACGAAACCCTCAGTGGAGAGCCACCAAAGACTAAGTATGACAGGTTTCCTGTACATGGCTGTGACTTGCAGTCTACGGAATAAGACCCAACATCCAGTGAATCAGTTATGACGCTTCGCTTCAGTTCTTTGTTAAATAGGAATCGAAGAATTTGGTTCGTGATCTACAGTTGTTTAGTTTATGAGGTACTCGAGGTTCGATCAATATTTCGATGCCAAGAATTGAATATGCGCATGTAGAGATGTCAATAGTCTCATTATGCACCTAGACGCACAATATGATCCACAGAAGTAGTGTCTACCTATTGACTTCAGTAAAACCAGCTTGAAGCGTACTGGCAATGCATTTTATGAGTGACAGCTTTGATGATGTGATTTGAAGGTTACAGGGTAGATTCACAAAATACTATTAATTTTTGCGCATATGGGATAGCCGCACTAAAAACTACTATACAGTCAAAAAAGGACATACAAGGAAATCATGTTATTGCAAAAGAAAATGTGGGAAACACTCCATTGGTTGAGCCTGATATAATTTTTGTCTCCGTTTTATGTCACGTTGGGCCGTTGTAGAAGTGTTTTTTTTGCGACTGCACGGGCAGTTGATTCCGAAAAGCAAACTCGGCCAAAAGAAAGACCTTGCTTATATGCCGTCTTAGTCCTCTCAACCACGTTACATTCGAACTGAGAAGTCTGTAACCTGGTCAAGAGTTAAATTACTTCATTAATTCTCTAATCGATCGACTATAAAGTATATCTGTTCCTCCCTGTCCGCCGGTGAGGCAGTCAGCATGAAGATGAACTCGAGTTTTCTCCGCACTCGAAATTTCTACACAAAGGAGAGTTTAGTGCTGAGTGAGCGGTTAAGATCTCTAGGAGTACCATGAGCAGGTCTGTACTCATAAAGACTACCTTGCGAATTCTTTTCTCATTTGGACAGATCCCGAGAGTTGTACAGTGTCGAATGCCTTGCAGCTGGTTCACATCTGACAAGAGCTTTGATGCTGCCATCACGTCAGTTCTGGACCTGAATGATCATTCGCTGGCATCTCTGGCTAATTTGTCAGATATTTCGTCTCTGATTCCAGAGGATGGCAATTATTTCGGCCTGGATGATGGACGAGGAGTCCCCTAAGCTGATGGCTTCGCCATCCGATTCTCCGTCTCTCCAAATTCCAATTTCAGTGCTGTTCGGCGTTTTAAAAGTATTCACAAACCAGCGATAAAATCCTCGCTTCGATTTGCGAATGAATTTTGCAGTCTCTCTCTATAACTGTCTACATTGTATCCCCCCACCGAAACTGAAAACTCGCGTACAACCAATGCACTTTCAGAGGTTTCAGCCCCGACGTTTTACCAAATTCCTCTACAGTCCCAAAAGGCTCTCGTGGCTTTATTCATTACACGTTCCATGTGCGATCTGTATGTCAATTTAGCGTACAAAGTCGCCCCTAGGTATTTGACTTTAATTGATAAACGTATCTTAGAACTGAAAATGATCCAACACTGGAGTTTGGAGAGCTTTTTCTTCCAGATGAACGAAACGATAGTCGTTTTTCTAAAGTTAACGTTTAACCGTTTGCCAGTACTGTTTTAATTCTGCTGTTTATCTAGGAAATGTAACGTGATACAGAAAAATTTTATCCGTGAATTCAGCACTCCAAAATTAGGTAAGTCCATATACATGGTTCTTCACTGGATCTCTTGGTGCAGAAGTAGTTAAAACTTGTTTGGTGTTCAGTGGGTTAAAGTGTTTAGTGTTCTAAACACTTTTTAATCGCCTTGATAATGATTGCTGTTGACTCGGTGTTTTAAAACTTGTTTGGTGTTCAGTGGGTTAAAGTTTTTTTAACTAAAACACCAACGCGTTTCAACAGAAATATTGTACATTATCAAGTACGATAATGGTAGTAGGTTTAAAAGAGCCTTGATGTAGTTGATGTCGGTGTTTTAGTTAAACCTTGTAATATACAAGAAAAACATATGGAGAATTAAAGTGTATTAGCTGTACTGCCACACCATTCATCATTATCGCTTAGTAAATATTAACTCCAAATAATTCTGTCGATTTTGCTTATTTAAAATTGTCCAATGTTTGCCCATAAATATTTCAAGTGTATAAAGTAAAACGCTTTCTTTCGACATTCGCTGCCACGAAGATACAAATGGTGTATGGAACATGTTTTGACATATAGATTATGTATTCGTTCAACAAGAAACAAACAGAGAAACCTTAGAGAATTTTTCTAAGAATTAGACAGGAAATCCTATCATTAATTTTGAGAAAATTAGTTGATGTGTTTCCTGGAAACCTTGACAATATAAGTATTTAATGCAAGAAAAAATAATAACGAATGTTAGAAAATTTGTAACAGGTCCTCTTAAGAGTTCTAAGTATTTCTGTTCATAAATTTTCATCGTAAGTTTCATGGGATTATGGTATAATTTAAAAGACAACAGAATACATTAAAACTGTAGCGGTCTTGAAAATGTGTAGTTTTGCAAACGTGAGGATTTTCTCTTGCCCAGAAATGATTATTTCGTCGATTAACAATTTCTTCCCGATTAAACTTCGATTCATCGCTCCAAATAACTTTAGATAAAAAATTGACGTCTTCTTGAAGTTTTAATAAAATCATTTCACAATATGCAACTCCTTTCTGTTCGGCTTATTATCACTAGGTGTACTGTATACTTCATATTTGATACGCCCCCAAAGATAAAAATCAAGCGTCGCCAATTCTGAGGATCGAGGTCTTCGAACATTCCTGTCAATTACTCATACACCTCTCTGGTATTGTGGGCAAGTGCACCATCCATCTGATACCAACAGTCTTGCCTTATGTTTGGAGGTAAAGCTCGAAGAAAATTTGTAACAGGTCCTCTTAAGAGTTCTAAGTATTTCTGTTCATAAATTTTCATCGTAAAGTTTCATGGATTATGGTATAATTTAAAAGACAACAGAATACATTAAAACTGTAGCGGTCTTGAAAATGTGTAGTTTTGCAAACGTGAGGATTTTCTCTTGCCCAGAAATGATTATTTCGTCGATTAACAATTTCTTCCCGATTAAACTTCGATTCATCGCTCCAAATAACTTTAGATAAAAAATTGACGTCTTCTTGAAGTTTTAATAAAATCATTTCACAATATGCAACTCCTTTCTGTTCGTCCCCAGGGCGGAAGGCTTGTACGAATGTTTCCTTGTAGGGATGCATCCTATGATGTTTTAAAATGCGATGAATCGATTATTGAAGAGATACCTATTTCACTAGAAGCTGAAACTATCGTACTCCGGGATGAGCATAAAAATAAGCCAGCACATTTACTTGATTTTCTTCTGCTTCAACGATAGGTTTTGTGTAGTTCTTTTTTTACCTTAACACTTCCTGTATTTAAAAAACATGATTCCATTCTTCTAAATTTACTTTTGGTAATTGGCGGTAGATTAGGATATCGTTCACTAAACGTTCTACAAGTCCTGCTAAGAATTTTTCCACATTCGCCATGGATGTAGATAAAATAAATTTAAAATATCAGTATTGGAATAATCGTCAACTGCGTCCATTGTTTCAAATAGACTAATTATTTCAATAAGAATGACAACTAAATAAGAATTCGTTTATTTAATCATACTCACATCCTACTTTCAAATGTGCATAAGTTTTAATACAGGTTTTAATTCATATTTGGTAAAGCGTTAATAACGTCAAAACCGCTAAGAATGGGTATAAGGACACTATAGCGTATCGATGGCTAAATTAAATCTTCATCTAAATATGGGAAAATATACGGATGTTCCATTTGGAAAAAATTACTTTTGTGTTTGAAGTTTTTCGGCTTTTGCCACTAAATTTTGAACACCCTGTATAACCTGTTATAGGTTTGCAATGTATTTTGTGAACCTTTATGGTTTTACTTGCTGTTTGTAAAATATTGAAGTTTTGCACTTAAAGAAGAGGAAAAGAAAAAACTATTAACATCCCACCGCAAAACGCAATTTTTTTTTATTAACTCAATAACAGTTGAAGATAGGTATGGGGTAACCTAATACAGTGTATCGTAGAATCGCTTGTTCAATTCAAAAATGCAATAATATACACGGCATTCCATTTAAATTAAAAGGTTGATAGCAACTTCCGGTTCTTCCGGAAGTTGTACAAGATCGGAAATATTTTAGAACAAAGGAAGGCTATGGGTTAATCTTAACTTGAAAGTTTCTAATTCATAAATAGTAAGGAACCCTGAAACTTCTAATGAACGGGTTCAGTGGTAGACCCTGTATATATATGGTGTCAAGGGAATAGGAATTTCTGCTTTTAATTGCAACATTTTCGCTAAAATTGACTTCATGCCAAGCGACATTACAAATCTTTATAACCTTTCCTAGTCTCCCTTATTCTAAATCTACGGAGACTGTGTCTGAACATAGTAGACCTGTGTAGAGTTGCAGGAATCTGTTATTTATTAAAAAACTTTAACTACTACCTGAACATACATCTCTGAGACTACAAGTTAACTACGACGCAGGTCAAGTGATTTAGGCCCAGTTACTAATAGATATAATGTTACTGGAAGTCCTGAGGACATTAGAACAAAAGGAAGGAGATTGTATTACCCAATTAAAAGATAGCACAAAAACTATTACTAAAAGTGGTAAAAAAGTTGAGATGGAGGTGAAAAAACTAAATAAAACTGACAATGAAATAGTGAATTCGTCAGTCTTACACAAATTAAAATTAAATTATATTTTTGATACGAGTTTAATTCAATTTTAGGAAGAATTGATTGCTGTTTCTAAAGATTTTTGTGAAATCTCAGCAGCCGAAGAGGAACTAATTTTTTAAAATTCTAGAGACTTCCATCAATATTTATTTGAGTGCAATATATACGGGATCAAATTGCGCGAATTATATAAGCACACATTTGGGCCTCAAGCTTCAACTAAATCCCCATGAGCACTGTACAACTATTGCCATCCTGCCAGAGCATTTTAAACCAGTGTTGTATACAGTGCTTTCAATATGTCGTTCCCAATTTAATTACACTTGCATATGATCGAATATATCGCTATAGTATTATTATTCTGTTACCTATGCCTGAATTGCTCTAAGCTAATAGTTCGATGTATGTATCTGCGTTTTACATTGTAGTCATACAGTTCTGGTTATTGTGTGCGTGTTATTTTGTGTGGTGTTTATTATAAAATCATAATCCCGTATGTTCATGTGGCGCCTGGGTTATAATTTATTGGTGGTACGCACAAACTCCTATTAAATAATTTGCAGTTTAATTTTACCTCTGTCAGGTCACCGAATGTTTACATAGTTTCTAAACAAGATAGCATGATTAGTATGCAGTTCGTACGCTAGGTCGATTCATTTATAACTGCGTCCCATTTAATATTTACGCGCACTGTTTAAAATTAGTAAAAGCGACGGAATCCTGAAATATATCCTGAAATTGTATAGATCGTAAATTATACGCGTTCTACAGTCCAATTTATTAGCATTAAATTATTTTCCGAGATTCCTTTCTTTTAATAACGACCTTAGACCATGTGATCCTTTTAAGTTGACTTCATTCTATTTTTTACACAATTTGAATGTTTTAACAACTTCAAATTAACATACAGACCAAACTGAAATGGTTTTTGTCTTTCGATTTTTTGATTTAGTTTAGAGGAATGCTGAAAAGAAAAGCTCGTTTTTCTTATTGTATATTTTGGGTATATCAGCTACCAGTATTAGTAGCGTATAGTAAATAGTGTCGTTATCCTAAAACCTAGGCGGTTTTCCAACCTGAGTTATAGTAAATACCGATCGCAATATGTTTACAAAACATTTTCGATTCAATGTAAATATTTCTTTTACTACTCTTTTCTAATGCTTTATAGTCATTAAACCATTAGTTGACTAAGTAAATTAATGGAACAAATTTAGAGAAACAATGGAAAGTTTAAATAAAAGTAGAAATTTGTTTATCAACTAGACATTTAGCCACAGGGTATAGTTTCTCTGCGCCTAAACATTTTCTATTAAGATTATAGTCGTATATATACCTGTAGATCTATACCGATTACCCGCACAGAAAGTCAGTATTAAACTATTCTCAAACATTTGAGTATAAATGTACAAATGTTTCGGCTTACTATCATTGAAATACCAAACAAACGGATTGAGAACGAAGAAAAAAGCAGAACAGCATCTTAGCCGTCGACAAATAAAGAGATAAAAGGGCAAGCCTTTTTAATGTACATTGATTTATTGGCCCCGGAGTATTTAGTAATGATGATTTGATAATGACATCCTTTAACGCTATTCTTAATCAGCGAGAGGGCCTCTGAGACTGAAATTTATTTTGAAATTAATTCAGTGATTTTTTCAATATTCCAAACCCAATTGTGAGTGCAAATGATAATACGTTAGTTGATCCACAATCGTTTAATTAATGGTTTTCAATAATATTTCCAATCTCATATTTCAATTGCTGCTTTTTTTCTAATCCGTTAAGGTGTTTATTCAACTTATCGTTCAAGACTTGTACTTTCACCGACATCTGGAAATTTGTTAGACTTACTCCGTTTATAAGAAAGGTGATCATCACTCTGTTGAAAACTATAGACGTATAACTATTATTAACAACATACCCGAAGTATTTGAATCTTGTTTGTACAAGATTATCTATATTATTATCTATGCTAAGTCCAAACTCTAGTAACTAATGATCAACATGGTTTGATGACTAGACCATTACCAACACCAATTACTAACTTTACTAAGCGGGTCGATAACCGCAGGCGTTAGACGGCTGACTATCGTTGTGGCGGGACGATAGGAGCCGGGGTTCAATTCTGGAGGGACGGTGACATTTTTTCAGAGGGTGAAATCCGGATCGACTTACCATTCGCTGTTGGGAAAAAAGTGATTAACAGCGCGGCATTATAAAAAGCGGTATGATGCTGTCACAAAGCTATTAGAACACAATTAGACACACGAGAGTTGCAGTGATAGTCAGGCAAGCGATATCGCTTACGGAGTAACTGTAACTAAGCACCCACGCCAAAATAGAGAAACAACTACTATTACGCAATATATATCTGAGAAACTCGATAATAATAAATAAATCGACGTTATATATATATCGATATGACAAATGCTTTCGACCATATTGATCACTCTCCTGTTAATTAAGCTCGATTAGCTTGGTTTATCCCCGTCACTAATCATAATATTCAATTTATTCAGTGTTCCGCAAGGAACTAATTTAGGTCCTTCGTTATTTCTCTTATTCATTTACGACCTGACGCCTAAACTGAATTATCTAAAATTACTCCTTGCCGACGATTTCAAATTATACGTTACAATGAACACCATTGACGATTGTATATAACTCATTGTATTACTCATTTTTACTGAGCCTGTTGTCTTCGAAATATCACCGTTTTACATCTACGTAGGCTAAGGAGCGTCAACATTATCTCATGAGTTGCCCATTTAGAGTCGATTCAGTAGTAAAGCTTGAGCACAACATTTACAGGATAAATTTTCCATAGTTGTCCAAGGAACCAGCATATATTTTCGAAACTACACCACAATATTCGACCAACATATTCAATTTAGTTCCATAATGGTGTCTTGCATATTTCATATTTTAGGAAATGTTAATCTCCCTCTCCACTATATCATGGACACAGCAAATGGAAGTTGTTTTAGAACGATCTGCTTCATTGTCTTTCACTATTAAAGAAGGCTAACGGTAAAATGACGGTAATTTTTAAAGGTCAAATCCACCAACAAATATACACTTTACAGGATTATTGACAACTCCACTTTAATTGCTAATCAAGTTATGTCACCCATGGATGTTATGTGCATAAAAGGGCCGATCACTGAGTCACATATGAGTAACATGCGAAGTGGGATGGTTAATCTAGTGTAAGTACCATCAATGAAGTACAGTAAGGGGGGCGAAAACGGAACTAAGTAGAAATATACAACCAAAACTAGAATTTGGACTGACAAGAGGTTATAAATCAGAAGCATCCTAACAACTGGTGAAACATTACAGGGTCATTGAACATTAAAACTTTTCTGCAGAAGCATTTAGCATTAAATGCTTCAGGCTCAGGATGTTAGTAAAGTGAAGAATCACTTCAGTTAACTATGCTATTCCGAAGCAGAACAGATGATTTACAATGTCTACAGTGTGATCACTTAATGAAGCAATAGCAGTAGCAAAATAAATACATATAGGGTAGTGCATGTGGAAAAAAGCTGTATATATCAAAAACCAGAACAAAAGAGAATAAGAGCTACAATTTTTATAAAAAAAAAAAAAACTGATATAAAGGCAGCTATGACCCATGAAAAACATGACTGTATTTATTTTATTAGAAATTCAATTTTTGATACAAAAAGAGTTTTACAGGTATCAGCCATCCATGATCTGACTCCGCTAAAGACTACTATTGGTTCCAATCTTTCCTTCAGTATATATAAATTCCTCTAAGTGAGGTTTTTAGACAGAACAAATTTTAGAACTTCCACACTAACGTATGGTCACAGATGTTGATTCAAAATAACAGTGTTAGCGCATCGCAGTGGGCCATAGTGTAAGCTGTTAGATGTTTCTAGGTTATATGTGCAGATTTTATTAGTTGCCGGTTCACATTTGTCTTGTAAACATGTATTTACAGGAATTAGAAATGAGACGCTGGGTGTACAGATTCTATGAAAAAAAAAAAAATAAATCGTTCGACAAATCGCATACGGCACATCATTTTTCCAAAGAAAATATATCAAAAAGAGTTTATCTTCTTTTACAGCGTTAAGAGAATAATCTGGCTACATAAAGAAAGAAAAACATTTAAAAGAATAAACGTTGAAATTACAGAAAGTTGTGTAACGGGCAAAAAGAAATATTTCACCTATAATGACAAGGCTCCAACTTTGTGTTAGATGACGAATTATATTTTACGCTAACCCACTCAAAAATTAATTGCAACGACGGATTTTATTTAAGCAATGTTTCTTCAACACAGCCTTCAAAAAATTTTATTACAAAAGCTAAGTTTGAGCACATACTTAGCTTAGCTGGTATGGACAGTTACGTACACGCTGAGCAAATTTCGATGTTTTAATAGGGATCTCGGTAACTATAAGAGGTATCAAAAAACGGACCACGCGTCCTCGATCTGTTTTTTCGAGAAAAGGATGTGGTGAAAACCAAATTTGGCTATCGGCTTTCGGTTTCGAGTTATCCGTGAAAATTCGATTTTTCCCATTTCCGTTTTATCACGATATCTCGGCTATTTATATATATATTCAATATTAGAGCGACTAAAAGAAGCCATTAAAGAGAAAGGACGGGGAAAATTGACGAAAGGTGTGCTGCTTTTGCACGACAACGCGCCCGTCCACAAGAACCGCGTTGCGTTAGGTGCCCTGCATAAGGTGGGCTTCGAAATTGTGAATCACCCACCCTACAGCCCAGACCTGGCCCCGAGTGATTATTACCTGTTTTCGAAAAATAAAAAAGAGCTGCGGGGTAAAAATTTACTGCCGATGATGAAGTCAAGGAGGCAATTTCGGCGTATTTTGCAGATAAAGAGAAATCATTTTTTTATGAGGTTATAAATAAATTAATTGAAAGATGTGAAAAATGTATCCGTCTTGCAGGTGAATATATTGAAAAAGAAAAATAATTTGGTTTTTTTATTTCCACACCTTATACCCCATTCCGCGAATATAAAAACGCTCCCTCGTATATCATGTGGGGTCTTTTCGTTCATTTGCACTGTATTATAGCAAAAAATTTTGCATTAATTTTCATCATTTCATTGCTTTTTGTTAGTAGGCGTGTGTCATTCAACAGACATGAATCTGTCAGTAGGTTTATAAATAGTATCAATAGTTTAATTATTTGATTGTTGCTTCATCTTAAATTTATAAATTTGAGATGGCTTATGAAAATTACGAAAAGTATGTATGGGAATGCTTTATACTCAATAATAATAATGCTGAAGCTGCATGTGAAACATATTTTAATCGTTACCCGGAAAGAAGGTACCCTAATAAATCTATTTTTGAATGAATGAAAGAAAATCTCATTAATTTTGGAACATTTAACAAATCAAGATCGACGAATCACACATATTTTAAGTTTCATGTTGAGAATAAATTAAAACATGATTAAAAATTATTTACAATAGATGTTCGAACTGGCGCCCATTATTTACAATACATAATTCACACCGTCTCGAAACGCTCCGAAGTGCATTGTGAATATGAATACAAGAAACAGAATTAAGACACCGTATAAAGTTCTCTCTCAGTTCGTTAATGTTCATATGAGTTTGTTTGTATAACCGGTCTTTAAGATATCCCCAGAAAAAGAAATCTAGGTGTGATAAATCCCGCGAACGTGGTGGCCACCTTACTGGTCCGCCGGTGCCTATCCAGTTGTCTCCAAAATTTTCAGTCAGCAATCCTGAGACGATTCCGGTGTTATGGGGCGATGCGCCGTCTTGTTGGAAAAATATATTTCTCATCTCATTCAGAGGCAGTTCTTCCAAAAATTCTTCGATTGGTTTATGATGTTATAATACCGTTGACCATTTAATATTTCATGATAAATTCGGTATGCCAGAACACGATTGTCAAATAGGGCACACCAAACACTAAAGCCGAATCGTTCCTGATTTTGAACATCGACGGCACGGTAGGGCTTAACATCAGACCACCAATGTTCATTGTGTCAGTTCATTGTGTCGGCACTGCTAACGTAGACTTCATCCGTCCAAATAATTTTTCTAAAAAATGATGGATCCTGCTGAATTTGTTGAAGATACCAATTGCAGAATTCTAAGCGTCGTTTAGGATCAGTCAATAGGAACTGCTGTTGTTTCCTCACTTTGTATGGCGTAAACTTATGTTTCTTCAAAACTGATAACGCACGTCGTCGTGATATACCCAATTCCACTTCAATTTAACGGCTTCAGAGTGAAGGATGTGCCACTGCCAGTCCAGTAACATTGACCGTAACTTCCTCAGTATCTTCCTTATTATAATTCTTCGATCTTGATTTGTTGAATATTCCAAAATTAACCGTTTATTTAAGCCAACTATCTACTATAGTGATTACGTCATCTGGCGGGATCTGGCGACCTCTCACTATGCAAAAAAAGTTATCCAATAATAACTTTTCTGTGCCATACTTAAAATCTGAATTTCATATGAGTTGTTATAGCTTCCTATACACAATAACCATTCCTGAGTTCGTAGATAACTTTTGGGCCATCATCTTCTTTAATTAAATTAATTCTATCCAATAGTAAATGTTCGCGAATGCTTGTAAGTCACTAAACCTAAATCTAAACAACTTGTTTTTGTATCCAGGAAGAATCCTTTCTTGTAAAATCAGAAAAGGAAAAACGAGTGAGAAGTAATGATAAAAATATCTACGTTTTAGACGTTCCTGCAACGTTGTAATAAAATTTTGAGTATTTTTTCATCGCCGTTGACGTAATTCGATATAAAACAGCACAAAAGTGTTATTGTTTAGTTTAATAACCCGCGATTCGTGATTTATTCATTATGTCGATTTAAATTTTATGGAGTTCCAAGCAGATTTCATCGATTTGTTGCCGCTTGTCGTTCCAATTCAAGTACAAAGAGTTTTAAATACAACTTTACGTACTTCGAGTTAAAAATAGGAATGTGAAGTTCGTTAAATTAAAAGAACAATACACGCGGAAATTAAAAAAGAGCACTCACAGACACACAATCAGAAGCATAATAAAAGTCCGAGTTTATTTTGAAGTTATATGTTTTTATATGTATATGTAAACCATAAACTATTTGCTATTGTATTATTGAATAGCATCATAAAAAGTATAAATTGCAGTTTCGGAGTTTTTTTCGAGAAATTTATGACGGCCCAGAAATGTAATACTTGCGTCACTTTGCGGTTTATAGTGAGTATATTTTAACATACTTGCATAACTAAAAACAAATAATAAAACATAACAGCATTTGAACAATATCTAAAGCTGTTTATATACTATGATAAATTTTGTGAAACAAAACAGACACAAACGCGCATATTGTTGCGTTTTTTATTTTTATTTCAGATATTTCTGTTTCTAATTCGTCTTCCAACGCTTGCAAGTTTATTGTTACATTTATCATTTATGAATCAAGATCTTAACTATCTCATACGAGATTTAAAATTATTCAAAAATTGTTCGACGTGTTTGGTTCCCGGCTAAAAGAATGTAATCTTCTTCAAACGAATACAAAGATATGTATTTATGGTAATCATCATTCTCAATTTAAAGTGTGTTTTAGTGTTTTGTAATGAAATTTCTTCTCTTATGGCATCATTTGGTATTGATCGTAATCCAACAGAATGGCGCTGATTCATTGATTCCTCTAAAGTTAGCTTAAAAACTGTGTTTCTACATAACGGCAATAAATTTGTATCAGTACCTATGGCTCCCTATACTAGTATGAAAGAAACATATGAAAACTTTACATTTATATTGGAAAAGCTACAATATGCAGTGTAAGAATAGAAAGTTTGTGGTGATGAAGGATGTTGCACTCATTCTTGGTCTATAGCTAGGGTATATAAAGTACCGTTGTCTTATGTTTGAATTGCATGACAGAGGCACAAAAAAACACTACATTAGAAAGGAATGGCCTGAACGCGAATCTTTCATTTCTGGATAAAAAAAAACATGAAATGTATGGCACTTCATATCAAAGTAGGATTAATGAAGAATTTTGTCATCTACTAGAGAAAGCAGCTTGGCAAACATTAGTTAGTATTAGCTTTTTGGTGAATCGAAAAACAGAAAGTTGCCCTGATCAAACCATCTAGTACCTAACATTTTATAAAAATGTGAGTTGTGATTTATGCTTAAAAATACATTTCCTGCACTCGCATCTAAATTTCATCTCGGCAGACCTTGGTGCAGTGAATACGAATACACTGGGAACACTTTCAACTATGAAAAAGTGATATCAAGACAACTGAATGCTAATATTCTTACTGATTATTATTGGACCACCAAGAGGGATGCTCTACATGCGAAATATAGCAGAAAATCGTCATTTCTCATGTCACATTGTTTTAATACTGAATTGAATGTTGAAAGTGTTAATATGTTTAAGATTATAAATGCATGCGCCACAGGATGAAATCGATGTCATATTTGAATTTAGGAGAAAAAATACTATCGGAACCACGTACAGTACTGGGCAATAAAATCTTGGACAACTCTTTATGAGTTATCCCAAGTTTTTATCTGTGTAAACGGATCTGCCGTGAAATACAGCATATTCATTAAGCCATAAAGTCAATTGACATTTCCATGAGTATGAGACCTTAATTACACAACTTAAATATGTTTGTCCCAGATTTTATTGCACAGTACTATACTTATCTTTCTGGAACAAAGAAAATTTCTTTTAGTTCCACACTGTTACCCAAACAATTATACAAAGCCACCTTTGAGACGAAATTGCGTATTTAACACAATCTACAATTTAGTAAATTAAGAATTTGGTTGGTGACGCTTGTGGCACGTCTCTCTATGTCAGTACCTTGGCTATTGCTATACCAAGGTCATTCTACAACAAAATAATGAAAACACATTACAGGCACTAAAATTCACAGTATTGGCTAGAGCGGTAGTCTGACAGCCAATACAAATGTGAAAGCCGCTGCAGCTGCTCCCACATCATATAAAAAATAACCAAAGCTCTTGTTGTAATATACAACATCAATCAAAGAAATAATATATATATATACTATTACTTCTACTGAACTCAAAAGAGTTCAAGCGTTTGCTCTAGTTTTTCTCTGATTATACATTGCCAGCTTAGCAAGTTGCTATTGATAGGACCAATGTTTCTGTTACTGGTGGATTTTTCTGTCATCAGCTCAAGGTTCTGTATAACATTTGACACATACATCCAAAATTGAAAAAGAATAGGCATAATATGTGGTGCCTAAAACATAAAATTGAGTGTTTGTTGCAAAAATTGGAATTTATGAGCTTGAAATACTTAACTTTTCTAATCTTCTTCTGATAATTTTAAGCATGTTATGTGATCCAATACCAATTTATAGTAATCTCGATATGTCCAAGCATCGGCCATTACTCTATAAATTCTAACATATCAAATTTAATAAGTATAAATTGAAAGTATCACTAAAAACTAGTATAAAGATATATTAACTTCACGTAAAAGTGATTTTAGATCATTTATTTTGGCCAGGTAAGTGGCTGAAACTGCTGTAGACTGCTGGAATTAATTCAAATGTTTACATTGGATTGGTTTCGAAGTGGCGTCATACTATTCGCATTTTTTTCTTACCAAGACTTGGCTCTACGTTTTTGCAACGTCAATCCTCAAAAATATTTATATCCATACGAAAATGCGATGTGATATTGAACGATTCCTGATGAAATTTCGAACATGTCAGAACTAAATCGTTTGGAAAGCACTACTTTGGTGTCTTTATTAGATCATGGGAGTTTCGTCATAATATCATAACAAAAAAGGATTTTTATTTAATTTTCTTTTGGATGTACTTATTTATGGTCCGTGGACATTACGACGATAGATCATTTCCAACCTCATTTATAGAGATTCTAAATTTTGATGATGAGTGTGCACAGTATACGCGCAAAAACGAATTACAACATGTAATCCAAAGAATTAAAATCTGTTACCAGCTGGTCGATATATAAAGTGTAGTAAGTTTCTTTCTAACCACACTTTAGCCGTCTTTAATTTGCGGTCTGGTTTTTTTGCGAACCTTTACATGCTTCCTTAAGACATCGGATTGATACACTGTTTCTCATGTTGTAACTCCTAACGAAATAAAGCTTAACGATGGAATCGTAGATGACTGCCAGCCACAGCATCACAGATATCACATTAAAACCTTTTCGAAGTCAAGGAACTAGTTCTAATGCTTGTCGTAATGACTCTGATTTTTCTAGGGATGAAAATGTTTCCGTCAGTACTTCGACATTTCGAAGGGCATGGTCCTCAAAGAGCACACAGAAAGCAACAAGCAGAAGCGGATGGCGGCATAACTACGACAATCCTAGCGCAGGAAATCAACGCGTCCCAAACTACGATAGATCAAATTTTGAAAAGTAAGTTGCTGTATTCCTATTATATCCAACCCATATAAAGGTTACAGTTTCCTCGGCGAGGTGGTTTTGTGAATGGCTTCAGCAAAGAAAAGTTCGTGAGTCACTTGTTGTATCAGAAAGATTCTTTACGGACGAAACTACGGTTACCAAAGATAGTATTCCTCTAATAGTAGCCGGGGCACCTGCAATTGGGCATCCCTCCAACGGCCAGGAAAACGTAAGACACTATTAGTATAATATTTACCATCGGGCAGATGAAAGCTCTTACAACATACACTAGGGCTCCTCGCAGGTTAGGATATCTGTCAATGTTTGGGCAAGGTTAATAGCTGATCAAGTACTTGAACCACATATACTCCCAGACGACTAATATAGAATCTTATTTACTGTTTGTGTGCAACGAAGCATCCATTCTTAACTAGAGTTGATCTCGAATTTTTAAAGTGAATGGTCCCATAAAAATTGCACGTAAATTGCACGTCATTACCAGAAATTGTCCACTTCATTACCTGGTTACTGAAATATTACGTCTTCTGAATTGTGATTTCAGCATTTCAATTGACGATTCATTGCATTTAAGTTTAGAAATGTTGTAGATTTTTTACTTGTACATCATTGAATTTTAATTCAATTTCATCGTATATATGCAGAAACCAAAAAGATGTGTCGCCTTTAACTAATAACTAAATTAAATATATCGCTCCAGCTAAACCAGTTCCCATAAGAATCCTAGAAACTAGACCAATTTGTTTCTGTTTGAGTCATACTCGATCTTGTCTAATCACTTAGATTGTACGCCAACTCATCAGTTAATTTACTTAAAAATATCATTTTCAGAAGTCGTCAAATATATGACATGTGTTTGAATTGATGGATGATAATCTGGTGAAAAGAAAATCAATGCATCATGTGTATTTCGCTTCGGTTTAGCTAGCTAAATGATATTTACATTAATTCACATGCTGAATTTTATTTCATAGATGATAACTGTTTATTAAAAAATGGAAACTAACCAGGAGATTTAGAAATTGAGAGCAACTAAAAATATTTTACTAGAATAAATTCAATTATCATTCGCTGTTCATTGTCGGCTTTAAAATGTTCTAATAAAAAGAATGTTTGGCGAACGGGTTGTGTGATAACACTATATAGAATGGAAATAACATTGCTCGGCTATAGTATACTACAATACAATAGAAAAATATAGAAACAGCGAAAAATCGTCAAGTGGACAGCTAAAATAAAAACGAACTGCAGCATTTGCATTTCGTTCTATTGTAGAAACAACGATTACTACCCACGTCTATTCTTGCAGGCTGTTACCGTTCTATCCCTCTCTCGAGCGTCATTCTGCTTTGTTTCAAGTTGTTACAGGAAAGTTAAATGAAACCGTTAAAGTTTGTTAGCTTCCACTTCCATGAGAATACGAACAAGCCGTTGTTGCGGAATGTTTACTTATTTGATTTTAATATCACCACTTAATATCTTATTCTTTGAATAACAATAATAACGGAGAAAATTGTACTAAAGTGAAAGTAAATTCTTATTTTTAGAACCACTAAAATTCTAATTGAAATTTAGTCAAACCGGGGACTGCTCTAATGAAAATAATAAACACACCCTCGCTGAAGTTCATCCTTAGATGTTTTTTTTTCATATCTGTTTTCAATACCAAAGATTTTTGAACTCAAATTCATGCGTTCTCGTTTTTTGCTGTTCTGAGCAATATATGCTATTCTACTGGACTAGTTTTTTGAACCTATGTGTCATCACCTATTGGTTTATAAAGTCGAAATGGGGATTTTTAAACTCACTGTATTTAATTTCGTCCTGTTTGACTAGAAGGAAAAAGGGGGTTATATGCAGGGGTCACATATTACATGACCTAGAGTACATGATGTTCTTAAATTTCATAACTTAAGTGATGAATTGAAAATTCATCTACAGTTTAAATTAGAAATAATCAATTTAGATTAGTCGGGAAGGGCCTGTTACGTTACTATCGAGACATGTAGATGTGATACTTTTTTTTTTTCTTTTGGATTACTGAAAGGATCTTGTTTGTCATTGAAACACAATATATAAGCTTTATCAGAGACGAAACAATTGAATTTCGAACATAAGTGTATTCGATTTTTTGTTGTTTTCATCCCTACTTACAAAAAAGAAGATTATTCGTCAAGTATAAGTTTTCATGTAGTGTTTACTGGAAATAACAGTTACTCAGTTTTTAATGAGAACACTTTATCGTAGACGTCTAATCAATAATTTATCATCCAAAGCATCCGTTGACGAGACAGTAAGGTTTATAAGAATGCCACAACAGTGATGTACAATCCTTAATAATATCCTCATAAAAATAAAAATGGCAACGAGTTAACTAGAAAGAATACCGACACATTAACTAACTATTCCAACTTACAAATACAGGCTAGACCATCTAACGTTCGGAACTTGAATTACCAATTATTTTTATTTTGGCAGATAGAATGGCATTCATGAATTAACAGAAAATTTATATATTTTTTATATTTCACATTTGCAGAATGGCACCATTTACGCTTGAATAAAAACAGTAAATATTATAAACTTACTTCCAAAGCGGTGAGTCTTCAGCCGAAAATGTAAGAAATTTACGTGGAAAATTTGGAATAAATGATAGGTCTTCAACTCAGTTTGTGGATTAATTCGTGAAACTGAATCGTTATTGGACAAAACAATCCGTTCACGTTCTTATCTATTGCGCTCAGCCGAAAACATTGCTGCCCTTACTTAGAGTATGCGTGAACTTCCATCAACATCAACTCGTCATCGTTCTCAGAAACTGAACATTTTTCGCACTTCTCTGAGAAAAATTTTGTATAAAGACCTGGGTATGAAGGCTTACAAAACTCAATTAGTTCAAGAACTGAAGCCTCATGACTATCCGATACGTTTTCGGTTGAACGACGCTTGGTTTCAATAGGACGGCGCTACTTGCCACATAGCCAATCTAACAATTGAACTTTTTGGCACCGTTTTCTAAGATCTAATAATCAGCCGAAATTCTAACGTCAATTGTCCACATCGTAACTGTATCTGTTGGACTATTTTTTGTGGAGAGGACGTTAAGGATAAATGTTACGCTGTCATCTAGAGACGATCGACGCCTTGAAGCACAAAATCGATGTTGTCCCAAACAATCGGAAAAGTATTTGATAATTAATAATACTTGACCATTTTTAAACAGTTGCGTTTTAAATAGTGAGAGTCTGTGTCCAGTAAGCTAATGTCATTATAATCCATGTTATGATCTGTAGTTCTGACATTGGGTTAACGTAGAAGAAAATTCTTTATTTATGTTTCTACTATCACTTTTTTGATGATTGACCTATATATATTTTTTATATAATCTTTACATAGTATGTATTGAGTAGATAATATTTAATTAAATTTATATTCAATAAGGTAGTTAAAACATTCTTAGTTGCGATTTTGGTAGAATTACAAAATAATTTCATAAGTTTAGGAGTTAGATTGTGGACATAAGGAAGGGAACCAGAAGTCACAGGTTTGGGCACATCACTATGAGAAGGACGCCGTGTATTTAATGGGGCATGACTATATAAAAGTTTATTACTAAGGCGTAAAAGATAACTATTTTGCAATAAAATTTTCTGTTAGATATGCTCGAAATTATTTTTTTGATTTAAAATAAAATTAATTTTTTATTTTCATTGAATGGAATGAAAAATAATAATAATTAAATAATAATTTTCCTGCGCCAGTAACTATTTGATCACATTACATGATATAAGTTTCGTCATTTTTTTCAAACATACATATCTACTTATGGGAAATAAAACTGCACCCATAGGCACCCCAAGAATTTGTTGATGATATTGACTTAAAACAAAAGAAAGAAGTTCTAAAAATTTTGGTAAAGGAATGTTAGTATTATACATATATAATGTTATAACAGGTCAATGTTTAGTAACAGATTATTTTGCAAGTTCTAACGGATTATCAGTAAAACGCGAAACAATATCTAGACTCACCAACATATAATCGGATGGCAACGTTTTGTTGCTCGTATATTGATTTTCTTTGTTATAAGAGAGTGAAAGAATATTAGCTAAAGACTTTGAAATATTACTGTTAGGTGAATTAATGGAACAAATTATAGGCCTAAAGATTAAAACTGATTTATGAATCTTAGGTAAGCCGTAATAGTAGGAAGCAACAGAGTTGTTAATAGTAAGTTTCCTGACAGTTCCATTTTCAATATACTCCTAAATTTTTAAATTTATTAGCTTTTTCTTATAATATTGAAATAGGATCTCTAAGCAATTGTTTGTAGTACTTTTCACCCGATGTAACATTCCTTTTATTTGCTTTAACTACGATGGTATCAGGGTTGTTCTTAAGGAATAATTCACGCTTATATTTATATCACTAAGAGAGGGAGCAATAGAAAACTTAACCCCCAATTTTAACAGATGTACTACATCGTCAGGTATCTTAATGTTACTTAAGTTCTTAACTGTTGGTATAGTTCTCTTCGTTTTTGTCCAAGCTTAAAAGTTTTTCAAAATTTATAACCTAAAGAGCTTTGACCGCAGCGATCAAAATACCAGAACAGATTTATAGATTTTTCGCTCCTTTTCACCCTGAATGAACGGCTCGACCCCGAAAGGCAACTCGGCCAAAACAATTTATTGTGTTCGGTCTTCTGCTTAGTGCTATTTCTAACTACCTACTCAATTTTCAACTAAAATCTCAGTTATTAATTAGCATGACGGAAAATATTCCAAACACGTTTCTTAACGACTAATAAGGTCAGATATATGATGTTATTTAGATTAAATATACCGATAGCAACTATAAAAATTTAGCGCAATATAAACGATCATTAAAACGATAGTTTTTAACTTACCATCTTTCTTGTAGTAGAGTAACTCGGCATGCTTTTCCAAACTGTCGTTGAGGGCGTCTCTCAGAGCAGCAACCGATTGCTGCGAAGTGAGGGGCCCACATAGGAATTCGCAGGAAGCCGGCCTTTGCATCACTTCCGCTCTGGAGTAGCCCGTCAGGCGACAGAAGCCGTCGGAACAGTAGATTATGTGACATTGTCCCTCTCTGCAGTTAGCCACAAGAAATGATCGATCTGGAAAAGAGAGAAGGTAAAATAGTAATATAATATCACATAATAACATCCAAGACGACCGATGTTTATTTATAGACTTTCTACGAGAAAAGAGTGCAAAAAATCAATAGGCGTCTAAAAATCTGGTATTAGAAGGAAACAAATTAGCACGAAATGGTTTCATGATAATGGATAGTTGATGCAAATTGCAAAGAATTTTATTTAAAATCAAAAAACTTAAAACATGCAAAGTAGTTTATACTTAAGCGAAGTGCATAAAAATTAAGTACGGCATTAAGAAAGTAGTATGTGGAGCTACATATACGAATTGTTCACAAAAATGATATCTTACTTTGTTCGACTGCGTCTGTTAATCATGTTTAAATAAGAAGGCCAAATAAACGCCTCTGCGTTTCTTTCTCGGACTAGAATAATGTATTGATGTATTACAATGTTTCATATAAACCATGAGTGAGCTAAAAAATCCTAATCCAGATTAATTTTATTATTCTAAAGGAGGATTTTGCTTAACATCCCTTCTGCTAATATATTTCAAAATTACATTTTCAACTTGAACATATACTGAATTTAATTTAAAATGTAAATGAGTTAAATGGAGTTGGAGCATAAACTATTTTGTTAAAAAAAAACAAAATTAACGAAACCCTCAGTGGAGAGCCACCAAAGACTAAGTATGACAGGTTTCCTGTACATGGCTGTGACTTGCAGTCTACGGAATAAGACCCAACATCCAGTGAATCAGTTATGACGCTTCGCTTCAGTTCTTTGTTAAATAGGAATCGAAGAATTTGGTTCGTGATCTACAGTTGTTTAGTTTATGAGGTACTCGAGGTTCGATCAATATTTCGATGCCAAGAATTGAATATGCGCATGTAGAGATGTCAATAGTCTCATTATGCACCTAGACGCACAATATGATCCACAGAAGTAGTGTCTACCTATTGACTTCAGTAAAACCAGCTTGAAGCGTACTGGCAATGCATTTTATGAGTGACAGCTTTGATGATGTGATTTGAAGGTTACAGGGTAGATTCACAAAATACTATTAATTTTTGCGCATATGGGATAGCCGCACTAAAAACTACTATACAGTCAAAAAAGGACATACAAGGAAATCATGTTATTGCAAAAGAAAATGTGGGAAACACTCCATTGGTTGAGCCTGATATAATTTTTGTCTCCGTTTTATGTCACGTTGGGCCGTTGTAGAAGTGTTTTTTTTGCGACTGCACGGGCAGTTGACTCCGAAAAGCAAACTCGGCCAAAAGAAAGACCTTGCTTATATGCCGTCTTAGTCCTCTCAACCACGTTACATTCGAACTGAGAAGTCTGTAACCTGGTCAAGAGTTAAATTACTTCATTAATTATCTAATCGATCGACTATAAAGTATATCTGTTCCTCCCTGTCCGCCGTTGGGCAGTCAGCATGAAGATGAACTCGAGTTTTCTCCGCACTCGAAATTTCTACACAAAGGAGAGTTTAGTGCTGAGTGAGCGGTTAAGATCTCTAGGAGTACCATGAGCAGGTCTGTGCTCATAAAGACTACCTTGCGAATTCTTTTCTCATTTGGACAGATCCCGAGAGTTGTACAGTGTCGAATGCCTTGCAGCTGGTTCACATCTGACAAGAGCTTTGATGCTGCCATCACGTCAGTTCTGGACCTGAATGATCATTCGCTGGCATCTCTGGCTAATTTGTCAGATATTTCGTTGCCTCTGATTCCAGAGGATGGCAATTATTTCGGCCTGGAAGATGGACGAGGAGTCCCCTAAGCTGATGGCTTCGCCATCCGATTCTCCGTCTCTCCAAATTCCAATTTCAGTGCTGTTCGGCGTTTTAAAAGTATTCACAAACCAGCGATAAAATCCTCGCTTCGATTTGCGAATGAATTTTGCAGTCTCTCTCTATAACTGTCTACATTGTATCCCCCCACCGAAACTGAAAACTCGCGTACAACCAATGCACTTTCAGAGGTTTCAGCCCCGACGTTTTACCAAATTCCTCTACAGTCCCAAAAGGCTCTCGTGGCTTTATTCATTACACGTTCCATGTGCGATCTGTATGTCAATTTAGCGTACAAAGTCGCCCCTAGGTATTTGACTTTAATTGATACACGTATCTTAGAACTGAAAATGATCGAACACTGGAGTTTGGAGAGCTTTTTCTTCCAGATGAACGAAACGATAGTCGTTTTTCTAAAGTTAACGTTTAACCGTTTGCCAGTACTGTTTTAATTCTGCTGTTTATCTAGGAAATGTAACGTGATACAGAAAAATTTTATCCGTGAATTCAGCACTCCAAAATTAGGTAAGTCCATATACATGGTTCTTCACTGGATCTCTTGGTGCAGAAGTAGAACACTAAACACTTTAACCCACTGAACACCAAACAAGTTTTAACTAAAACACCGACGCGTTTCAACAGCAATGCTGTCATTATCAAGGCGATAATAAAACTAGTTTTATTATCGCCTTGATGTCGGTGACGTCGGTGTTTTAGTTAAAACTTGTTTGGTGTTCAGTGGGTTAAAGTGTTTAGTGTTCTAGGCGATAATAAAACTAGTTTTATTATCGCCTTGATAATGACAGATTGCTGTTGAAACGCGTCGGTGTTTTAGTTAAAACTTGTTTGGTGTTCAGTGGGTTAAAGTGTTTAGTGTTCTCCATATACATGTACAAACCACATGCCGAAAGGAGTTAAATTTGTTAAGAAGTATTATTACTATTATTAAGAAGATACTCAAAACCTTTTTTTATTTATGGACTTTGAACCTCAAACGTCTCTTCTAGAAATATTAGTACATGACAGTACAGCAATGGTAGTAGGTTTCAAAAGAGCATAATTAGTTGATGTAATTTATAGTGAAACCTATGTAATATACAAGAAAAACATATGGAGAATTCAAAAATTATTGCTGTACTGCCACACCATTCATCATTATCGCTTAGTAAATATTAACTCCAAATAATTCTGTCGATTTTGCTTATTTAAGAATTTCCAATATTTGCCCATAAATATTTCAAGAAAGTATAAAGTAAAACGCTTTCTTTCGACATTCGCTGCCACGAAGATACAAATGGTGTATGGAACATGTTTTGACATATAGATTATGTATTCGTTCAACAAGAAACAAACAGAGAAACGCTTAGAGAATTTTTCTAAGAATTAGACAGGAAATCCTATCATTAATTTTGAGAAAATAATTGATGTGTTTCCTGGACCTTGACAGAGCGAAGAAAAATAATTGTTCTAATATAATTAATATGAAGTATTTAATGCCATCTCGTTAAAAACGCCCGAGCAATATCGTAATAATAACGAATGTTATTTATATCCTTCCACTTTCTGCAAACCACCTTCGACATGTTTATATTATTCATCATTCGCAATTCTACTGTGTAAATGCTTCACTTAACAATTTTCAATATTTACATTACGTTACTTCGTTCTTTCATTACCTATCAATCACTGGAAGGTGTATTATCTCTGCGAAATTTATACGCATCCTCGTATGAATTATGACGCTTTTGTATTTTATATTAATGGTTATTAGGGAAGAATTATTGGCGCTTATTGTCAAACTGTTGACTGTTCTTGAATCCGTATAGATATAGCTTGCTTGGTGAAAATAAGATAATATAAACTATATAGCAAGTATGAAGTTAGATCTAATTTTCTCTCGACTGTATCATCGTACTTAGCTTTCTTATTGTTTCCTCCAGAATAATTTTTGATTAGGTCGACTTGTACAGGATGGGCCACTAAGCGAGGTAAACAACTGTATCTTGGGGTGTATTTGGTCTAGGTTCTGCGGGTAAAAATATTGATAGTAAAAGTGGTCAAGAGTAATTGCTGGAAATTATTCAAGTTCCAAGTTTCACAACTAGGGGGTATAACGGTTATGTTCAAATATAAAATTTCTATTATCTTAGGAAATCACAGAATAGCTTTAGTATCATCAGTTGAAAGCGCGTTTCGTACCAGATAATTCTCTTTAGTGATATTTTTATCTGTCATAATAAGGGAAAGAGGAGACCATCTATTTGCCAATATTTAAAGTTAAATATTTCCGTTACTATTCAACCTATACGAACAATCCTGGACTCGTTTGAAAGGGAATTGTAAGGAGTTTAAATAGCGTTTATATGCTGTATCCTTTAATTTCAAACAAACTAGAGCTGCCTTTCTGTAGGGGGTTCTGAAAAATTAAATGGAACGTTACTGATGCATTAATGGATTCTTAAGCAGCTGTAAATCATCTATATTTGACAGAACACTGCATCTCGATATCTCTAATCGTTCTCAACTTCTCGCAAAAAAGTAAAAGGCAAGTGTTGAAGATACGAACACAGCCAGACAATAATAACTTGAGAGATAAGTTACCTTTGGAAAATCTCACATGTCGAATGACAATATTAAAAAAAAACATAGCCGCAGTGGTTAGGCGGCTAACCATCGTGGCGAGACGATAGGAGCTGGGTTACAATTCTCTGGAGAGACGGTGACATTTTTTCAGAGTTGAAATCCGGATCGACTTACCATTCGCTGTTGGGAGCGAAGTGATTAACAGCGCGGCGTTATGAAAGGCGATATAATACTGTCACATAGCCATTTCAACACAATTTACAGACACAAAAAATGCCCCGCGAGAGTTGCGTGATAGCCAGACAAGCGATACAGCTTACGGAGTCACTGCAACTAAGCATCCACCACATAAAAAAATTCAAATTGTGTTGTCTTCGGCTGATGTTGACTTTGAGGATTCGAATAGGTGTTTATGAATGTCAGATTGTCGATATGGTACAATAGTATAATTGTAAGACCATCAAACTTTGTAATTTGTGCAGTAGTAGATAAATTGTTTGCTGAAGTACAGGCTCTTGGCTTTATTCTAAGGTCCGATTTGAGTTGTGTAATTCTATCTCTTAATCTTTGTTTAGTTTATCCAATATAACACTGTCGACAGGTTTGACGTTGTATACGGTAAACTAAGTTACTGTTGTTTAGTTGCTCAGGTCTAATTTTAAGGGCTGTAAAAAATATTTTACATGCAAGAACAGAAGTGTGGGCAGTCTTAATATATACAGGGTGCGGCTAAAGTATTGCACCAAGTGGAATAACAGGCAAACGCTTAGAAATTTAGATTTGATATTTGGTAGCGTTAAACTGTATATTATAACCAAGATTTTGATATAAATTTCACTTGTTTTGTGCAATTTGATGTGGGCAGGACGACGCCATCTTGCTTTTTCAAAATAGGAACAAGGGTTTAACTTTAGGGCATTTGAGAGCTACTTACTCCCAAAATATAAAGACATACATTATAAAGTTGTTTATTGAGAAATAATATAAAGAAATCGTGAAAAATTAATAATGAAATAGAAATATAGATAAATAAACAAACACATAATAAATGTTGAAAATGCTGCCCGTTTACTTCTTGAAACAAATAAACTCGTCTTACAAAAGCGTCTAATGAATGCCGCAGGTGTTCTGCATTTTGAACATTTATTGTGAGTTTGTTTATTTATATTTCTATTTCATTATTAATTTTTCGCGATTTTTTAAAATTACACACACCGGCAAATTTAAAGGAACAGACATAAAATCCAATTATTTTCTTTATAGTATTACATATTGTTATTATTTCTCAGATAATCTCCTAGTACGAAGTTAGGTGAAGTAATTGGAATGTGTTTACAAAGGTTGTACCATGTGAAACCTGTTTAAGAAGAGAAAAGCTCGAAGATGTCAGACACAAATAAAATACTGGTTTTAAACAGAATAACTTTATTGTACATTTTGGACTTGTTTAATCATTTAACGCGCTTTTCTTTTGCTTCAATAGCGTGTGTTACCCCTACGAGCCCTTACAACTGCAGTCATCTTCCCATACTTCGGATGAGGCCATCGATCAGTTCCTGTGGCAATCTGTTCCATTCCTCAATCAACACAACTCTTGCTTCTTCTCTGTTTTGAACAGCAGGAATTCTTGACCTAAATCTTCTGCCGAGCATGTCCACATATGCTCGATAGGGTTCAGGTCCGGGGAACACGCTGACCAGTTCATGGTTGTTATACCCACTTGGTTTAGAAAGTCAGTTAGACAGTGGGCGATGTGTGGGCGCGCATTGTCGTGCATTAAAATTAAATTTTCTCCAATATATGGGGCAAAAGGTACCACATGATCTTGGAGAATATCTCTGATGTACCTATCTGCAGTTAACGCTTCGTCATCAATCACCACTAACTCTGTGCGTGCCCCCAAACATATGCCGCCCCATACCATAATTGAACCTCCGCCAAAAGATACAGTAGTAGTAGAATTAAATGGTGCATTTTGTTCTCCTTGGCGTCGATACAATCTTTCCCTACCGTCAATTGAATTTATACAGAAACGGCTCTCGTCCGTGAAGAGAACTTGACTCCACTGGTTATCATTCCAATTTTGATGTTCTCGATCAAATTCTACTCGCGCTACACGATGGCGTCTCTGGAGTCTTGGGGCTTTTATTGGCACATACGACTTGAGACCACTCTCTCTAAATCTTCTTCTTACTGTGCGCTCACTTACGTTGGTTTCACGAACATCCTGCCGTAGGTTTCTTGTTTGAACTGCCGTTTGGCGTCTGTTTCGCAGTGTTTGTAACGTTATAAAACGATCATCTGCAACCGTGGTTGAGCGTTTTCTGCCTTGCCCTCTTCTTCTCTCATACTGCCCGGTTTGCCTCCAACGACTTACACTACGATGGATGGTTGATTGTGATTTACCAAACATCTGGGCAACGTCCCTGTATGCCCGACCAAGTTCGATCATTGCTACTGCCCTAGCAATATCAGTTGGTATTAAGTCACCCATTATTACCTGGTTTTTGCAATGCAAACAATACAACAACAAGAACAAATTAAAAAAAAAAACAAATTTCAACAAACCCGAACAAATTAAACTGATTACTTAACAACAACTTAATTGTTATCTACAGATAATACGTGTCTAAAATGAAAGATACAAAACACAGGTTTGAAGTTTTGACATTTAAAACTTCAATTGATTACTGGAACATTCAAAGCTATCTAGATATAGGCTATAAAATAATAAAATTAAGAAATAAACTAAAATTACAATCCCTTCCTCTAAATTTGCCGGTGTGTGTATTATATATAAACCCTTGGTCCTATTGTAAAAAAGCAAGATGACGTCGTCCTGCCCACATCAATTGCACAAAACAAGTGTAATTTATGTCAAAAGCTCGGCTATAGTATACAGTTTCACGCCACCAAATATCAAATCTAAATTTCTAAGCGTTTGCCTGTTATTCCACTTGGTGCAATACTTTAGCCACGCCCTGTATATATGTATAATTGAATTTAATTGAAATCATATAACTTATAAACAATCTATTAATCATAATAAACGGTTCAATAGCCGTAGCCACCACAAACAAAAGAAAATAGTAGTTATGGAGTAACGGTAACATAAATTAATAAATTTACAGTTTCGGTGGTCGCAGTGGTAGAGAGGCCGTTCTTTGGTAGTGGTCTGATAACCTAGTTAATCTCGCAATTATCCTTTCTCGGGCAAGCAATGGTATTTTGGAAATTGTTCATTCAGTAGTGCACAGAAATTCAAAAGCAAGTGAAATAACAAATAGGAATTTGTTTTCTTGTTTTTTTTCCTATAAATTTTTGTTTTATCAATGGTTCCTGCTTCAAAAATCATGCTTCATTAAAGGGTTGGTGGTAGCAGTGCTAAAGCGGCTATCCTCTAGTAGTAGCAGATCAAGGTTTCAGGGTTCTAACCCTGGCAGAGGTCTTGTGGCGCGTCTAGCTAGTATCGATTCCCCAGCCGAGTACCATTAGTTATTGGGAAGCAATTAACAGCGCGAGCAATTAACATGACGAAACCTTAGAAAATGCATTTACATACAAATATACAGCAAGTATATGGTAGTCCGACAAGCAATACAGTTTGCCAGTCACTGCAGCCTTACCCTTTGTAGATAAAAAAAATCAAGTAATATGCCTATTTAAATAAACATAACTAAAATTATTTTATTGTCTTTTTTGGAATGGAACAATTACCAATTATGAATTGACGGTAAAGATAATTATTATTAATGCTATTAGCCGTCAACTTGAAATATTCCATTTTAAAAATAAAAGAATTACATATAGTAGGCAATATAACAAAATAATTTTCTGTCGCTGTATTTACTTTTTATCTTTATCATAAATCTTAAATAAGAAAGAAATATAATGAATTATATTTTACATAAACGCTATTATTAAATTGTGTAATTTACGTCACTTGAAGCATAAAACTGTATTCTAAACATTTTTTAATAATTTTGTTAATAAATTCTATCGCCTAAGAAAATAAAATAATTTCATAACAATTATTTTTCAAATTAAACAATTTTTCAGTCTATTTCCCTTCCCATTACCACTAAATAGTTTTACTTTTTAAATCTATAAGTATTTCTTTTTTATTTGGCAATAGAATCTTTCGTCAAAGTATACGATAAGGTACCGACCTTTATTCCGATCAATAATCTGTTCTTTTTTTTCTGCTTTTATATCTTTGATATAAGTCTCTCAACATCAGCATTACAGCGATGATCCGCAAAATCCACAATGCTGTGAAACAGATATTCGTCGTCATAATTTTTATTGCTTCAACATTTCCCCAAACATTGATTTTCCACATTTTTATGTTATAAGATAAAAAAGTTTTAGTTTCATATATTTGAGCATTAGTTTCTAATGCGTTTTTATTTAAATGTTGGAAGTTTGCTGTAGACAATTGAAATATTCGAAACAAAAAACAGAATAACCGAAATATTTGCTTTAAAATGTCGCACTGATTTAAGAATAGATTAACGCATTTCAACAGTACTAACCACCTGTTTTTACTTACTAAATTTTGACTTTAGGTCTTCTCACATGTTTTTTTTTTCTCTTTAGAAGTTTATGAAATGTCCAAATAAGTATATAGAATATGAGTTTAAACATTGGTCGAATCAATGCCGTGAAATCAATGAGACGATTTATGAATCCATGGTAGTGCAATATCACTTAGGGTAGATCTCGACGTAGCTAGTAATTGTATTTTGCTTGTATTTTGACTTATTCACTTGGAAATCTTTTCTATTCCTTTGCTTGATGCAAACTTTTCTTTTGACTGAGGTCAAATTATTACAATGCATGTCGATAAAGAAGAATTTTAGTGAATAATGATGTAAAATCATGTGGAATTAGGTTGAATCGAAGAAGTAGTTGAATTGATTTCATTTTATCCAAAAATTAATTTCTTTATCTTTGATGTTAAAATGACCTCGAGCTTATATAAGGCAGTAGATAATATTTTAGACAAGAACATAGATAGATTTTATGTAAGTGATTCAATAACATGACAATTATATTTATGGATTTTAGGCAAGCAATAAAATTTAGAGCAAATTCCGTTACAGTTAACTAAGTGTTGTGACTATTGCGATCATTAACATACTACATGGTAATTAGACTTTATCTTATTCTGTTCCATACTTGGATATTTCGTTTCGCTATATATCTTTTTAGCATTTAGTTTCTTCAACAGCTTTCTTATGTTTTTCCTTGCTTCCTCAACATTTGCTATAGTGTATTTCTGTTCCGCGTGCAACTTCTTCTTCCGTTATTATTCTCTGTTCGAGCTGTCATCTATGCTGTCTCTCTCTCTCTGTTCCTTAGAGTTCTTCGTATAATCTGCAATTTTGTTTAAATTTGACTTCTATCTGTCGTTTCTTTACGCTCTTTTTGAGTTGAAATAACACATTGCTGGATGATCGTCGGTATTAGTCAGGTTAGCCTGTCAAATCGATTTTTTATGATAGCTAGGTTAACTCATCCTCCGTTAGTTGGCGTTGTCATCGTTTAGAGTCATTGTGACCAATTCCGGTTCTTGAATTTTTCTACTTTTAATTTTTTCCCTATTATCAAACTTTCCTTGTGAAATAGTATTTTTTCGTTTGCGGTCTATTCTTTCTTGGCTTATCGCGTGGTATTCGTTCACTTTGTCTTGATTGTAGCTTATGGAATCATCATTTATCGCAGAGATAACTTTCACTTATAGTGGATATATATTTCATGAGATAAATTTGTATTTAACTTTTGAATATCGTTTTATCGGATCGTTAATTTTGTGGCATTTACCGTTTTGGATGTTTAAAGACAATCTGAATTTTATGTTATTTAGCTCCAGTAGGGGTAAGTTTAGCTACTGGTGAAGAGTGCTGGACACAAAAGATTTTGTAACGTCAAACTCTCTGGACAGTTTGCGAATACTATTTCGAGGAACGCTTTCTATGCTGTTTAAAATTAGTTCCTGTCGTTGAGCAGGAGGTTCTACAGTACCATTTTCACGTATTCTGACGATAAATTCTAACAGCCTTTGCAGCATACGCGTCAGCCTTCCCCAATGCTAAATGGACGTCTTATGTCTTTTCTTGGTAGGAATAATCCATTGTTTTGGATGAACAACGGAATTCCGCAGCGTAGTATTAGTAAAAGTGGCCACTTTGGCCGACTTTGCAATCACTTTTAAGGGAATATAAAGCCCGAAAAATTACAGCTAACTTTTTAAGGAAGCATCGGAAGCCAAAAGTTTGTACATATTAAACAACTAAATAGTCTTTGGTGTTGCCTACCGAGGAAAACCCAAATGACGCTCAACTAACTTACCAGTGTATGGCCAAATAAACTGGCAATAACTACAAGTTTTTATTTAATTTTAGTTTGTAAAGTTTCTCCTGCGATATTATTATTCATTACAATATATTTTGCTTTTTCCTTGAAGATGTTGGCAGCTTGTACCTTACAAAAGTGCTACTATTAATTAAATAAATAACTACCCTCTACATTTGTACGTCGTACTTTTGAACTTTAAAATATCATTACCTATGTTAACAACGTACGCTATTGAGCGTAGATGGAATCTTACCAAGAAATAAATTGTGCTCTTTGCGTTGAATAATAGATTGCAGAGTTCATTGCAAACATGTTACTGTTTGTGCATTTTCCTGGATTCACTTCCTTAGTGGTTTTCCTTACTAGCATACAATATACATAACATTTTCTTCGCAATTCAACTTGCTCCTTTAACGGAAGCAAGTACTCTTACAATTTTAAGGAAATAGGGAAAGCGTTAAGTATCATTTGCGTTTTTACCCTGTTATAATTCCTTGCGGAAACCAAATGACATATATTCAAATTAATTTAATTTAATTTAACTTTCCTCTAGTTGCTATGCTGCGTGAGAGTAAGTGAGACAGATTAATATAATAATTCAGTTAATAGAAAAGGACAGATAGTCTTTATAATATACAATTTTTCAGATCTGAATGAGTAACTTCATAAAATAAATATGTATCCACATATCTATACAAAAAAGTTATCCTAACATGCGTAGGCAATCTAAGTCTCGTATTGTAACATGGAACATGTAATTTAAACAGACACAACAGACTAACGTTATCAAAGACGTTGTTAAACATTTTGTAAAATACCTACTTTAGTGCCAATTCACGCCTACACCTCTACGAAAACAGACTAAAATTCGTATGCAAAACTTCATAAGATACAAAAAGCGAATAGTTAATTAAGTAAATGTATTTCATTGTATTTTGCACTCTTTCTATTGTTTTATTATTTTTATCGATATTAAGCAAATTGATTGCTCTTTCCAATTCCGAATTAAAAATACATAACTGGATGCTATGAGATACAAAATGAGCGAATGTTTTTGAAACTTTTAATACTAGACCTACTGATATATTAATTTTTATAAGCTTTAACTGCTATTGGGAGATCGCCAAAGCAAAACACTAAGTTAAGAATAACAGTAGGATCTTTCTTGTCAATATTATCTTACGTATAAGTTATTTAATTGACAATTAAACAGAAATTGTTTTCTTTTTTTATTGTAAACCTGATAATAATAATATATCTATATAAAATTTGTCGCCAGTTTTTATAAATATGAAAGCATTAAAAATTATTGGATTTTTATTGCATTGATGGTTCAATTAATGATTCAACTTTTACGACAATTTATATTACCTTTCAACTTTGAAAGGTCAGTCACCTTTTGAGTTGAATCACAGCCAATATCATACTGATAGTTATAGCGGTGGTGGTATTAGTCACTATTATTTTGGCAGATTTATCTAGCAGATACTGTACTTTCTGTTTGTTGCAAAACATATTGCGCAAAAACTCGCGCTCAATTGCTGTCTCATTTAAAATATGACCTCACAATGCTGAGTATTGTTTTCAATCAATGATTTTTTGCTTCTTAGAAAAACTTATTTTGCCATAGTTTTCCACCAAAATTTTTAATCGTGTTTGATCGTATCTCTACTCTGATTATATTCTTTGTGTATGACATTTGTCATTTTGATTTTTAGTAGATGATAAATATTATATTGAATTGTCAGCATTTAATTATCATCCACTGTACCGTTGAACCATTGGATCAATGGATTTATTGAGATTTTCAGTCGGAATCAACTTCATTTTCAAACTTTTTAATCTATGAAATCACAGTATTCTGAATGCTCAGTCGTTAAATATTGTTTTTGTTTACAGATCTAATAATTATTACCAGTCAATAACTAAGGAAAGAATTCTAAAAATTTTAATGAATTTCTTCAATATCTAAAGTGTTTGCAACATGTATCTATTACAGCTTTCGTCTCCATGTAAGTCTGGTATAAGAGTTACAATTTTCACTGACAGCGAGAAGGAATTCAGTCATTTTGATAAGGCGGTTCAAATCTGGTCCGGATCTCTTCCTCCGTCTATTTCATTCCAAACGAAACAGATTACTGTTGCTTAATCATTTACTGTTAAATTATAAATCCGAAATTTTTGCGAAGAGTAAAAGGAAGATGCATTTAAACATATAGAAGACTTTAAATGGTAACAGGTATAAACGTTTCTACTACACTTTGCGGCAGAGTTTACGTGTGATATTCCTGCAAAAAATTTATTTAATTGTCCTCAATTTTTTTAGTAAGCGCCTATTTAATGGTATTAAAGGTAATTTTCTGATTCATGAAGCTCTGCTGTCATGTGATCCGAATTGTAATTTATTGCTTCTTCAGTTAATACTTGTGACTAGCAATATTTTGAAAATGGTTGAATAAAGAACTGTATAGAATATGGCCCAGATTTAATAATAACTCTGAATGCTGGTGCAACTAATCTTGCATGAACAAGTTTATTTTTAAAATATATATAGGTACTGTAAAAATTGCTTACAAAAGAGCCTGTTGTTTCTTTGGATGTTAGATGAATGGAGACTATATTAAGAAAAACAAAACGAATAAAATACATATAATCGCTTCCTCCATCAATTATCTTCTAGGGTTTTGAGAAGAAATGAGGGCAGACTGATGAGCCGGTACGACTTTATTTCCGCATAGGACACCGTGCGCTGTTTGGAAATGAGGACCAGCCGAGACTCTATTCAGTTATTTGGTATGGTATCTAAGATAGTCCTTAGTAGTATATATATGTATTATGCTTATTTGCTCGTGCAATTTTTCAAAATAGGTACTACGGTTCTTACTTTTGCAGGGAATTGGGTTCGTTGTTCGTTTCGTATAGAATTAAAACACTTTATTTTAGAATGACATGTATTTATTTAATGACGTATAACAAATGATTTGATTTATAATTGATTTAACAAAAAAAAATTATAATTAAAAAAATTAACTTTTTCTACCGACCTCTATCGTTCTATTGTGAAATTAAAATAACAGCGGCTATTATTATTACAGAGTTCTACAGATTTTCTTATCATTAAAATACGATTCTAGGTTATGTTCTTTTATATATACGCAGATCACACTGAGCTTTAAAGGGTGTTATTAGTATGAATCTGATCTGACCTGGTAGATCCAGCGTGACCTTGGATTGAGGACGGTCTCGATTCGCGACTGGTCTCTTAGGTTGTAGATCTTTGTGGTATTGGAAACTTGGGTAAGCTGGAAAACGGATTCAAATAGGATAATTAATGATTATTGAAAGTTGCAGGTTAAAGATACAAATGTTTTCCTTGAAAATTTTTACGATGAAAAATACGAGCTGTATCCTCGATGAACGATTAAATTCGACTGTCGTTTTGCAAGCTTTTTTTAGCGAATCCTGGAAGTATTTTTGGCGTCATTGGCTCTTATTAGATGAGGTAAAATATCTTAAACAAAAGAAAATCGTTTGCGAAATGAAATTTTGGAAAACTTAATTTAATTTATTTTTAGAATTTTGGAAATAACTACGGAATCGGACTCAGAGTGCCTCAAATAGAGTAATTACAAAATTCTACATTGTTTTTTTTTATAGTGTGATTGGAAGCATTATTCTTTCATGGCAAAATGTCATCTCTATTCTCTATCTCTTAATGATTTCTTTTATAAATTTCATTATTGTTTTACCTAGATTCAATTAGTATATATATTTTTTTTATTAATCGTTATTTTAATTTTGATATTAATATACAGAGTGCTGTTCTTGTGCAATATACCTGGTGTCTCTAAAATGGTGTGTTCTTATTACTGGGGTTTTATAATTTAATTTTGATGTCAACAAGGTAGCTTTCGACGTCAGACATCCGCACGGTGGATTGAATTGTCATCCTAACACTCCAATCACGGAATATCTGCTGCTCTAATTGCTCCCATGCTCACTAAGCCAACCATTACAATATATATGTATAAGACTGGGCACGGCGGCGTCAGGCTCTGTTGTAACAGTGCTGGGAAAAAGCCGTCTATACCAACCATCCCATAGTATGCTGCTCTCTCCTTTTACTAAACTGGAAATGCTATCACTTTTTGATAAAATTAAAAATAAACTAACTACGTGGGGTGACGGTATAGCGGCTTATATTCTTAAATAATAGCTTGAGCTTATGAGGGTGTCCCAAAATTAACGCAAGATTTTAATTTGGCGCCATTTTTGCAGTAAATTGTTGGCAACTCTGAAAAAACGATCAATTTGACAGCTGAGAGTTTAGGATTTGTAAAAATGGAGCTTTATACGATACAACAACGTGCTTTCATTATTGAACAATGTTTTAAAAATAATGAAACTTTGGCGCAGTTTGGAAATTTTATACAAAATACGGTCAGAATAGTGTTTTAACCTCGTCAACTGTGAATAGATTGATTGAAAAATTCAGGAAGATTGTCCTTCAAAAACAATTCAAATGTGAATATCGAAGCAGTGCGTAAGCGTGTTGGTGAAAACCTAGGAACATCAATTCGTCGTGGACAAGAATTGCAAATTTCAAGAAGCTCTCTATAGCGCATACTCAAAAAGATCTGTGTCTCCATGCTTAGAAAACTCAATTAACACAACAACTGAAGAGTAATGGCCATGAACAACGAAGAGAGTTCGTGAAATGGATTATTGAACATCAACAAGAGGATGCTGATTTTTCGAGCAAAATCATCCTAAGCGATGAAGCATATTCTCACGTTGCTGGTTTTTTTAATCGCCAAATTTGCCATGTGATTGTCGAACAACAAATACACCCACAACGTGTTACTTTGGTGGTCTTTTGGTGCGGATTGTGGGCTGGAGGGATCATTGGACCATACTTTTTCGAAAATGAGGCTGGTCAAGCAGCAACTGTTACTGGTGCTCGATATCGCGACAAAATAACACAGTTCTTTCTGTCGAAATTGGATGCTTTTGATGTGGCCAATATGTGGTTTCAACAATAGGGTGCCACATGCCATACAGCCAGTGAAACAATTCAATTACTACATTAGACATTTCCTGGTCGTGTACTGTTTCGTTTTGGTGATCAGAATTGGCCCCCTACTGGTGTGATTTAACACCATTAGAACCTCAAAACCACCCGTGCATTACAAGAGGATATTAGACGCTGCATCAACGAAATTCAGCCACAATTATGCAGAAAGGTCATAACAAATTTCGATAAAAGAGTATGTATGTGCCAGCAAAGCCGTCGAGGCCATTTGCCCGATGTGATATGCCATA